>CM077820.1:46016581-46549781 GCA_039720395.1 Liquidambar formosana
ATGAAATGTAAAGTTTGTCACACCTTTAAGTTGCTTAGCACTGTTATTATTATGTTGAACTTTGAAAATGGTACTCAACATTGTTTTCATCTATTGCCTTGATTAACCAAGGATACTAATTAGATATATACTCGCTATACAAATGTACATTCTTTAGTGTATGAAAATGTCAAGTTTGTCACACTTTAAACTATTTAACAGTTTGTTATTATTGTGTTCAACTTTAAAAATGTTAACCAATATATTTTCACGTATTGCCTTAATAAGTCACGACTACTTAAATTTTGTACTTTGTGTCTTTTAATATTAATCATATTTATGTCATCTCTATCATTTGTGCTTGTTATATGACCTAGCAACCATCAAGCATAACAAAAAATTGTTAGTTAAGTAACAAAGATCAAATAATGCAAACCATGGAACCTGAATGTATCTACGAAGACAAATACCACAACATATCACAACACATGAACATTAACTTTAACTTGCATACCCACAATAACTTTTACTTGTATGCCCACACCTTCCTGTCTAACACGTTAAAAGAAACCATAGATGTATCCATTGAATGCCTAAGTGAGACAATGACCAAAATACACGAACCATAACCCCAGCTCACATGACTTGTCACAATTTGTAAGTCATATGACAATGCAAGTACAGCCAAGATCAAACTATATTGTTTTTGATCTTATTAGTAGTTTGAGAAGACTCATTAAATACACTTACCATTATCAAGTTGAAATGTTATTATGCTTAGCTATTCTATCTAGATTTTCTCTAATTCTATTAATTTGTTGACAAAAACAGCAGATGAGAATATAGGTGCCCTAGTGACTATATTTACTCGATGAGAGAAGGCTTGCTCATTTGGTAATCACTTTATCTAGTTTGTCATTGTGTATCTCTTAATTCTACATAAGGATTTTTATTTATATTTTGAGTTGTTTTGGATCCTCCATGCTTCTCATAAGAATGAACTATTTTGTTTATTATTATTATTATTATAATTTTGTTTTGGTGTATTGAAGGAAAAACTATTTGTTCTTATTTTCATGGGAAAGAAAGCTAATTAAATTAGGAGTTCGTTAACTACATTATTTTTAATTACAAACTCTTCAAATATATGGTAAGGCTTTATTGTTAATTGATTAAATAATTAACGTATATAAAGTGGTTAATTGTAATGTGTAATTTAGATATGGTAGCGTTTATACCTATCATACAAAAATGAGTCTTACATTGGATAATTTTTTCGAAATGATTAAAACAAATGAACTAGTCATGCATGCACTCATGTAATCTAAAAACACAAAGTTCATATTACCAAAAGTTCATTGTGGAAGAGTTAACGTTAGCAAATATATGATATTGATTTTAGCATGTCAAATGTTTTAGATGATGATTTACGAGAAATAAGAAGCCAAGTTGGATTGCTTGTTTATAGGATATATCTAACGACATTTACCAAATTAGTTCTAAAGGAGTTTAATTACTTTGAGAGATAACTCTCGCTTCTCATTATTCTCATTAAGGATCACACAAATTTTTAAATTTACCCTCCCCTATCTCTCTTCATCCTTTTAGGCATAACTTTTCAACTTTTTCTTTTACATTATCCTCCCTTCTATCTCTCATTTCCTTAACCTAATTTTCATAGATCTATACTAAGAGAATTGAAATTATCTCTTCTATTCACTCATCCATTTGCATATCTAAGTAGAAAATGAGGCTCTAGACCTGAGATAAGATAATCAAAACAATGTTGGTCATTAGCCTTAATATGTACATTAATATTTGTGACTTGCTGAATTATAAATGATGCATTTTATTTATTATAAGTAAATTGAGATATTGAAACTACTAAAACAAAAACTCATCTCAATATTTGTTTTCATACCTATTGGTAACTTGCCAAGTAACTAATATAGTAAGTAAGATTGAGTTTTGGCTTTAATTGGTGCACGGACAACTTAAAGTTGTATATTTCTATACAATGATATAAAACTCAATTTGATGGTGTAGCATATCTCTCTATTCTTCCTACCTAAACGCTATTCTCACGTTCATTCTCTCTTTTCCTTCACTATTGCCCCCAGTACCCTCTTCCTTCACTACAACCCCAATACTATGCTAATGTGACATTATGTAATTAGTTTAAATGATAATTTCAAATTACGTACAATTCCTATCATAGGTTGACCTCTCCATGATTCTCAGTCCTTCTCGAATATAACTACATTCTCCATAGCTCCCATTCTCCCTCAAAGTCTCGAACTTTAACCACTTACCATATCCATTACACATTATACTCTCATCTCAGATGGTTTTACTACCACTTGTCTATACGTCCCTACAATCCATCTCCGTCACTCCTTTCCATCTCCATCTTCTTCTCGGGAATTAGGTAGCAATAGTTGGAACGTAACATTAGGTATGGTTCCATCATTTTATATTTGTTTTTGCTTCCAATATTAGTTTCTCTCTTTCTCTCTCTCTCTCTTCCATCATTGCTTCTATATCCTTAGTTCTATTGTTATCTTTTCTCCCCATCAGTTTTGCTTTTAATTCATTTTTGCTGCCTTCCTTCATATGTGATTACCGTACATTGTGCATGTCACCAGTATTATATATGTGTATGGAATTCTCCCATTACAGACAATATTGAAAATATTTTATTATCAATTAGAGAGAGACTAATATATTAAAAAAAACACTACATGGATGAAGTGTTTTGTTGGAAGACCTTGATTTTCTTTTGAATCCTCTAACTCCAATACTAGCATTGATGTTGACTCCAACACCGATGCCAATACTGAATCTGAATCAAGACGAGATTGTTTAACCTCGAAGCCAACCTAGACTATGAGCGTATGATTGTAATGAATTAGATACATGTCTTATGCATGAACTTGTCCAAATAAATTTACACTTTTTTTTAACATGCATATCAATGAACAACTCAAATTTTAATGGAAAAAAAAAAAAAAAAAAAAAAACATGTACTCGATTCTATCCATTTCAAATATTTACTTAAAGATATTCATGAAATCAAAAGAAAACTTATTGGAGTCTTGGAGTTATTGGTGTGAAAAAACCAGATAAAGTATTATCTTGAATACTAAATGTAAAGAAATCATTATTAATGCAAAATAAACAAAACATACAAGTTTAAATTACGATTCAATTAGCCCTTGATTTAATCAATCTTGAAAGTAGGGATTGACCATTAAATACTAAAGATCAATTCAAGTTACAATTGAGTGAAAATTCATTCAATAGGTCACCAGCAACAATTCGAACAAAACCTTCTAAATCAATTTCTAAAAACATCTAATGTGAGAAAAATCACTTCACTTTTTTTATCATTAGCAAAGAGCCTACAAGAATAATTAAGCAATATTTAGTCTTAATAACCATTGCCGATATTATTTTACTATTGGGTGTATAAGAAAATTGATTAAATTTTTTGGTTTTGCGCATTGAAATTCAATTAATAATTTAACAAAAAAGAATAACATAAGAAAGTTAACGCTGAAAGGTGTTTTTAAGACTAGGGAATGGTAGAAATGCATAATGGAGGAAGTAGAGTGGCAAGAGCATAGTCCCGAATAGAGTAGAATGTTGGACAAAAAATGAAATAGTCATCTTCAAGTAGTTAGTACAAAGGTTTTGTTGAGTTAAGTAGTTGATATGATTAGGAAGGATGTTAATGTTTTACCATAATTTCGACAATTGTGACAACAACTAAAATCATATTCTTAACTAGCAATATAACTAGAAATAAAGAAATGAGTTAATGATTTATAGGTGTCTGACCATCTAGTAATTAAAAGACTTTAATTTCTTATTTTAAGATAAAGTTTGAATAAAATACCATAATAAGGTAGAAATTTATGTTTGGTGATGCTTATTAATATAGTTATTATAATTCATATTCTAGCTATCGATAAAGATTTGAATTGATATTTGCATCTACAATAATATGGAAATATTTTAATAACTCTTTAAGAAGATTTTAAGAATATTAAAAAGTGATGAAGATATTGTAAATATCATAAAGAGATGCATAACAATTTTTCAAAGATAAAGTTAGAAACTTTAAACCTTTGACCCTTGTGGCTAAGTGGGTACCCTGATGAGATTAGGATATGAGTAATCCAATCCCTCCAATGTAACAAAATTATAAAAAAAAAACTGTATTTATCATATAAATAAATGTATAGAATATTTGGAAAATGGTTGAAAGATATTATGATTTTGGTGTAGATCTACAAGAAAATCGGATTGTATGCATGGTTAATATTATATAGATACAACAAATATGAGATACATAGGTCAGGAGAGATATCTTGATAAAATTAAAGAAGAAAGTGATTTACTTCATGATTAGTTGCACCAAATCAAAAAGATAATTATCTACTTATTATGTGAGAAGGTTGACCAATTATGGCATATCCTTACACCCACCTTCCCTCAAATCACAGTAGCATTGGTGCTGTTGAGATTGTCTTGAGACTAAAGATTTGTTAATATATCCCACGAATTGAACATGAATAGGAAGAAATAGGGTTCCACGAGCTGTACTTTCTTGGACAAACTGGCAATTAAACTCAATATGCTAGGTATGACAAAAATGAGTTGGATTAAATAGCAATGAGATAAGTGCTACTCAAATTATCACACAATAGTTGTAAAGATTTGCATAGAAAGATTCCAAAATAGATTGTATTTAACAGAGATCAATTGTACTAGTTGTAAATGCATGATATTCAGTTTACGTAATGGATTGAGCAAAAATATGTTACTTTTTGGAGCGCTATTTAATGAGATTAGATTCAAGAAAATTATTGCTACTTTGTCATGGAACGGCGATCATCTTTTAATGAGACATGCTTTTAATTCATGTAAGGATTATAGAAACTTGAAACATAGGTTGAAATAATTTGCTAATTTATTTAGAAGTTGTAGCACTTATAATTCGAGATTTTAAGGACTCCAATGATTATCAAGATGATATTGTGAAGCATAAAACTACATGATTGAAATGAATAATTGAGCAACATCTTTGCTTCATGACTTTGCAATACCAACTTCTATTTCCTTATGCATGTTAAGAATGGCATTGGAACCAATATCATGCTTAGAAATGTTTCTAGAACAAAACAAAATAATATAAGTTTTTATTTTTATTTTTATTGTAAGTAAATATTATGCTTTAGAATCCAACAAAGAAGTGATGACAACATATAATGCTTAGAGGCAGTCGATTAATTGTTTCAACAATACATTATTGATGCATACATGTGTATTGAAAGATATAAGTTGCCATAGGTACAAAATATACAAGCAAACAAAACTTTGAACCAAACTTTACAAATGATTAATAGACACAATCCTAAAAGGAGATACAACTCCTACAACAATTGGGCAATGAGTCATACCTCCCTAAACTTTCACTGGAAGTTTAAGATTATAATCCAAAATTACCAAGATAAAATAGTTGTTGGTAGATAGGGAAGACCTTCATTCATTATGTTCATGTACAATCAAAAGTGTGTGTTTATGCTTTGGATCTCTACCATACCTATATCTATGTTATTACTGTTGTAGTAATCTTTGTTTTTTGAAATGGTTTCACTCGAGCTCGTTGGAAAAGAACCTCAAATTCATCAGATTAAGTAGTGTTTGAAGGGGTTAGTACTAGGGTTTGGGATAGGAAAGAAAGAGAAGATGTCCCCTATAGTAAAATTGCAAAATGATAAAATATTACTAATAAACTTCTTTATAAATTACTGGAGTTGGAAAAAAAAATTGGAGTACCAATGTAGCCTCCTTTTATTGAATGGGGGGCGGCTATTGCCATCACATAAATTCATTTCCCACTTAGGTTATATTTTTTAAGATTTTATGAAAAATAAAAAGGTTTTCATGAAAACTAATCACGTTGCTTACTAGAAAACAACATTCTGAATAATTTTGTAGAAAAAAGTTTTCCAAAATTTGTACAAATGAAACAAAAACGGTAAATGGTCTGAAAGGTTTCTTAAACGACAAGTTTTGAAAAAATTGTCCACTACAAAGTTGTAACAAGGTTGTTAGTTTTTATAAAAATCTTTTACATTTTTCATAAAACCTTAACCCTCTATTTGGTTCATGGATTCTACTAAGGAAAAAAACAGGAAGGGAAAAAAAAATGAGGAGGAAAGAAAATGGAAGAAAAAAATAAAATCATATCAAGCCAAAATTATTCCAATTATTTTTTTTCTTTTAATTTTTCATTGCAACCAAATAAAGAAAAGTAGAATTTCTTATATTTTTTTTTTTTCATTGATAAAATCCGCAAACCAAATGGAGCCTTAAAAAAAAAAAAGAAATAAAAATACAAAGAAAGGGGGGAAGGGCCCAACTCAGTTGCAGTCCTACCCTGGCCCGGACCAATCCAAATTTCCTACCGAGTTGCAGTCCTACCCAACAGTGTCCAAGTAGCCTGCACAAAACGAACCATAGATTATCGGGCATTAAGATCCATATCATCTGGGTAATCCGGTGTTGAATCCGTATTATCAGACCCAAAAACTTGTTCAAAAGAGCCCCATAAATCTCTTAAGTCCTAACATTTGCTCCTCCTCAAAACCCTAATTCCAAAACCCTAGCCCCGACCGTCGAACCTCTGCGAATTAGGGTTTCCTCTTGCATTTCCAGCAATGGTGAATTCACACACACACATATATATAGAATACAAGGGATTTTGATCTTTTTCCCTTGACATATTTTTTTATTTTGCTTTGGTTTTTCCAGGCGGATATCGAGACAGATGTGGCTCCAGGGCAGCCGAAGAAGAGGACATTCAAGAAGTTCAGCTTCAGAGGCGTTGATTTGGATGCTCTTCTTGATATGTCTACAGACGAGCTTGTCAAACTCTTCCATGCCAGAGCTCGTAGACGGTCAGCCTCAAAAAGCTTCTCTCTATACACCCACACTCTCTCCATTTCTCTATCTCTCTCTCTCTCTCTCTATATATATATTAATGCGTATACTCATAATTATACATATATATGTATATATAATTTGAATTATTCTTTACTTTGGTGGAATGGTAGGTTTCAACGAGGTCTAAAGCGGAAGCCAATGGCTTTAATCAAGAAACTGCGTAAAGCTGTAAGATCTCTCTCTCTCAGAGCTTGAATTGGGTTATTTTTCCCCACTTCGCAGTGTATAGTTGAGATGTCGAAATTTTGAAGTTGTGGAACATTTTTCAAATTACCCAAGTTGTTCAACTTTTAGTCTGTGAAGCGAACATTTATGGTCCATGTGGTTCTCCAAATAAAAATTAAACCATTAAAGTGTCTTTTACATAGTAGTGAAGGCACAAATCCATCATATTGAATGAAACTATTAATAAATGTTGGAGTCATCATCATTGCTCTCGTTACAAAGCATCATTATTTTGAATTTTAAGAGAAGGTAGTGTCATTGCTGTGGAGCCTCTCCTTTTTTCTATGAATTTTAAGCCAGTTGTGGCTCAATAATATTAAAGGATGCTAAGTTGCGTTTACCATTGAAGGTTTGAAGAGAGATTTGTTATCATTGCCATGAAAATTTATCAATTTTTTCTCCCATGTTATTGTAACAAAGCATCATTATTTTGAATTGAATGGTCCTATTATTTGATGGGTCAAGTGTTCAATTGTAATAATGAAAATTAATTTTTCTAGTAGTCTCTTTGTCTGGAAAGGGTTGGTGTGTTCATGGAATTGTTACCTTTTGATAGCATTTTGGACCTGCTTCAAATGTAATTAGGATGTTTTTCTTTTTGTATACCTCACAAGTACATGCGCGTTTAGATCTTTTTCTTTTCCTTAATGCAATTTTTACTTTATGACTTTATTGAGAAAAAATGATCTTCTTGGTTGCTTGAGTTCTCAAGTACTCCTTGTTCAAGTTCTCTCATAATGAAATAGTCCAAGTAGTTGAAGAAGAGATGGAAAATTTCAGAGGGACATAACATTATTTAGTGTAGTGCTTTGTTCGTCTAGATTGTTAAGTGAATTTATGGACAAGAGGTAATGATATGTGTTTTCAATGATGGAAGGTGGTTGCTTTGTTAGGTTTCAAAAAGCATAGTTGAGGTTAATTTTGAGGCACAGCTTGGGATAGGGTGGTAATAAATGCCTTGAAGGTTCGAAATAAAGCAGTGGTCTTGTTACAAACTTACACGCGTGTCTAACAATTTAAGGCTTATTTAAAGGTGTGCCTTTTCATGCCTTTGCTCGTGTATGCATAGATGTTTTAACAATGTTTATGGATTGGAGATAAAATTCTAACAAACTGTGATATTGGCTATTGGTATACAAATGATTTGGAGTTCACTAGGCCTTTAATATTGGAGTTAATTCTATGCTTAAGTTGTTTGGAGCTAGATGCCCTTATAAAAGTGTTCGAGATGTTCTGCCTAGAAGAGTGGAGAAGTGGCTTTTAATTTATCTAATCAAGGCATACTTATCCTTCTTTATGGTAGCTTATTGGATCTCCCTACATACTACCTCTTCACTTTTTCTGATCCCATTGGGCTTAGTTTGAGACTTGAAAAACTTGAATGGAGTTCTTTGAAAGGATTGGGAGCTCCCCAGGTATCAATTGGTCGGATTGGAGAAGGTTTGTGTTCTTGAAAGTATTGGGTTTTTGGCACTTGCCCAATTATCTTGGTTTTTTTTTTTTTGGCAGAAAATGGAAGTGGGGAATTTAGTTATAAAATGGATGGTCTTTGGTGTATTATTAGTCTAGCCAAATGTGACAAGCTTTGATATTTGGAACTCAACATGTATCTTGTCATTTTGATATGGAGTGAAAATTCAATCATGTCAATTACACTCAAGTGCAATATATTGTGTTGTTTTGAACTTGATAATGGGGTAAGAATTATATTTTGGTTAGATTTATGGTAGGTGAAGCTCCTCTTAGAGACCTCTTCATGGGTTCTGAGATGGGTTTCTTAGTTTCTTTGGTAGTTCCAAGGATTAAGGATTCCTCCTCTCCCCCATCTTCTCATTTTTATTACTTAAGTCCTATCGAATATGATTTTGAGGGCAGTAAAGGAACGATTTGTTCTCTCTTCCCATGGTAATGGTAGTCCCGTGATGTTCAATCCCACCTTTAATGTGCGTATGATTGCTTAGTGTTGATTGATGTGTGTCTTTATCAACTTTGCTATTTGAGGTGCATGCTTAGATTTTTTAATGTTGTTTATGGATTAGTGATCAGCCTCCAAGAAATAATGTTGGTTATTGGTATATACATATTTTGGAGGATTTTTTTGGGCCTTTGATAGTGGAATTAATTATATGCTCGATTTTTGGGAGCTAGATGCATGTATAGAATTGTTTTGGACGTTGTGGTTGAGAGAGTTGAGAGGCAGCTTTTCATTTTCAAGAGTTCTTATTGATCCAATCAAAGAAAACTTATTCACCTTCATAGTACCTTATTGGATTTCCCTACATACTAGCTTTCCCCTGTTTTCAATCCTCTTGGGGTTAGTTTGAGACTTGAAAATTTATAATGGGTGTTCCTTGAATCCATAGTACCTTGTTGGATTTCCCTACATACACTCTTCATGGATTGGGATGTTCCTTGAAAATTTGTGTGTAAAGGAAATTTAAATCTTTTTACAACCATCCACAATTTTGATTTCCTTTCAAGCAACCTACACAACTATGTTTGATTGGAATGTACCTCAGCCACCATCAACACCCCCATAATACTGCCGTTGGTGTTAGTCTACTGACAGCAATGCGCTTCCATGTTTAGTTCAATGCTGCAGACTTAGAGAATGTTCGGCTTAGATTTTTGCCCATGGTGATGTGGATTTTGGCTCGTGGAGCTTTCTTGCCCACACTTGGAAAGGTCCAAAGCTATGTTCTATAAGGTTTTGGCTTGGATTTTGCCTCAATGGTATCTAGGACTTTGATCTATTGAGCTTTTATTTGCTTGACAAAGACTCATTGTTTCTCTGCTGTTATTGGCCCATTAGGGCCACTTTCGCTCGATGATGTTAATTAAGGAACTTGGGATATGGCCCCTCATGCATTCTTTTGGTGTCTTTGGAGAGAAAGGAATGCTAGAACTTTTGAAGGAACAGAAGCCTTTATTATACACCTTAAGTCTTCTTTTGTTAAGACTCTTTTTTGGTGGTATTGTAGCCGCTTTACCTAGTGAAACCTCTCTTTTGTTCTCCTTTAGACTCCCTCAAATTTTTAGATTGAGGTTCTTTGGCTAGTGCTAATATTTATCTTATGTACTTGGGCTAAGCCCTTTTGTTATTAATACGATAAATAAAAAAATAAAAAAATGAAGGAACTTCATCAATGTTGGTATATCTTTCATCATTTAGCATTAAACACATGAAGGTTTATTTATTTATTTATTTATTTTTATTTTGTTTTTTTTAACCTTCTTAAGTTTGAAGGGAGAGTATTAAGGAAGGCAAGACATTCTAGAAGAGATATGGAAATTAATTAATAGAGGATCAACATAGAGAGGAAATCAATGGAATTGAGAAAATTTTGAAATAAATTGAGAGAGATTGAGAGAGATTGTTATGTAGAAAAATGCAAAAGCTTTCTTCATTTAAAAAAAAAAAAAGAAGCAAAAACTTCGGGGCCTGTTTGGTTCTGTGCTCCAATAATAGTTTCTTTTCTTGTATTAAAAAAAGAAGATTGCAGAAAGCATGTTGGGGAATGTGTACCTTAAAACTGTTTTCAAGGAATTTTACATGAAGGTGCCCTGTTTTCTGAGACATCAAAACGATGTTTTAATGGTCTGTTTTCTGATTTCTGTTAACTTAAAAAGGCTTGTTCCCGAAATTTCTTACCACTTTATGAAAATCTATTTTTTTACTGTTTTCTGGAAACGGAACCAAACATGTCTTTCTCTCTCTCTCTCTCTCTCTCTCTCTCTCTCTCTCCCCATATTCACAACTCTCTCCATTTATATTTGTTTCCTTATTATCTGTTTTATTCTCTGTATATACCTATCAGAGGGTTAGTATGGCTTGAATACGACCAACCCATTAGTGGGTTTAAATAGGCCACAATTCAAAATAAGAAGGAAACCTAACTTATATGAATAAATATCAAATCAGAACAAAATTCATTGATTTTTCCCCATAATTATTTTTTCACTTTTCTTCTTTAAGTTCCCTTGATTTTCCCTTACACATATTACTCTCCTCCTTGAGTTGTCTTCATTTATTTCCTTAATACAACCCCTTAAACTCATGAGGATTTTAAAAAAATATTCTTTAGGTTTGATTGCAATTGATAATTTAATAACCACGGATGGTTGAAGCTTCTTTGATAATCTCAATGTGCAAAAGATTGGCGTCTGATGGGCTTGTGAGTCCTGACAGTGAGAAGAGCCCTGTAAGGCTAATAAAGACTGCATGGGACAAAGTCGTAGTTAACAGGAACCAAAGTTTAGTCCAACGCTCCGAGGCCACTATGGGTTTGTACTTTCTAGCCTTGAACCTTTGCAAGCTTGGAAAGCCAAACTCAACATAAGTTTACAGCCTTGGATCACTATTCATAAATTCCCAGTATTGAAATATGGCTGTTGTGAGTTGAATGCTGCCAACTGTGGCATGGTGGTGGTGTTAATGATGGTGGCAGTGATACATTCAGTTCTGACATGGCAGTGGAGTTTTCTAGAAGGGAAATCCAATTTAGGCACACCGTTTAACACGGTTACAGATGGAACATGTACAGGAGGTTGTGACATTTTTTTAACCAAATAAAAAAAAAAAAAAAAAAAAAAATCTTAGAAGGTTGAAAAAGGATAGTATAGAACAAGTAGATGAATGCATTGGGTTAGGTTTTGGAAAGACATATGGTGCGATGACCTTCCTCTCATGTCCTCTTTTCCTTTGTTGTATAGCATTGCCACTAACAAAGAAGCCATGGTTAGTGATTACCTTGATGGCAGCAGTGGTCTCACTAATTGGAATGTCGTTTTAATAAGACATTTCAACGATTGGGAAATGGAGGAGGTGCTGAATTTTTTTCAAAAGCTCTACGATTGTAAGATTTCTTGGGGAGAGAATGATTCCTTGGTGTGGCGTAAGGACTCCAAAAGGCTATTCTCGGTGAAATCTTTTTATATGAGCCTTATCTCTTGTGGCACTCGCTTTCTCCCGGCAAAGAGAATTTGGATTGCTTCGATACCAACCAAGGTTGCCTTCTTTTCTTGGTTGGTGGTTAAGAAGAGATGCTTGACTTTGGATAACCTTTTTAGTAGAGGTTGGATCTTGGCAAATAGATGCATTCTTTGCAAGGAAGCGGCCGAATCGGTGGATGACCTCTTTATTCATTGCAAAGTAGCATGGAGTCTTTGGTCCCTTTTTTTCTCCTTACTTGGAATACATTGGGTTTACCTCACTCTACTTATGATTTTCTAGTGGGCTGGTGGGCAAAGAAACTGAGTAAGAAATCCGAGGTTCTTTGGAGTATGGTGCCTCATGCCCTCTTTTAGTGTCTTTGGAAAGAAAGAAACTCCAAAACGTTTGAAGATATGGAATCCTCTCCTATCGACATTAAATCCCTCTTTGTTAAGACTCTTTTTTGGTGGGCTTGTAGCTATTTTAATGACAACAAACAGCCCCTCTTTTATTTCATTTTTTTGATTCCCTCATTCTCTGCTAGGAGTTTTCTTCCCTTTTTGGTTACTGATTGTATACCCCTTATATACATGGGCTTTGCCCATTGTTTCTAATACAAATGACTTCATCAAAAAAAAAAAAAAAAAAAAAATAGTGTTAGGGGAAGTTTTTGAGAGATTGAACTTAGCAATGTGGTTATTGTTTTTGCCCATGGAGAGCTAAATTGTCATATGCATGGTTTCAAATTTGACTGCTTTGGTTTGAGACCAGTCAGGTTGCGCATTTTAATGCCAATCAGCTTCCTTGTATTAGAGTTTCTTGTTGTCTTTCACATATGGTAAAGATGGCAAAACTAGACTTGAATGTGCTGGAATGAATTGGTTAGGGTTGCCTAAATTGCTAAAATAGGGTGGTTTTGGACTGCTTGAATGATTGATGCCTATATTCTTATAACGTGTCCATTTGACAATTGATAGAAAAATTTGATGTTGCCACTAGTAGGACCTAGTAGCCTAGTGAACTTGCATCAAATCAGAGTCCTCTGAATGGACAAAGCTGGCATTACTGTTGGCTTCATAAAGGGATAAAATCATATGCTCCAATATTTTTTGACACTATTTTTAGTTTTCATAACAGGCTTGCAACTTACTGTGTAATCGCAGTATGTTTATTTTAGGTTTCTGGCTTTAGCATGAGTCTTACCTCTTTCGATGTTGCTTTTCATTTTGAAATAGAATCCATTACTCCCTCCATCCCTTAAAGATTGTCCCTATTGCCTTTTGGTCTGTCCCAAAATTTTTGTCCCTGTCAAAAAGTTGATGAATCAATTTTTGATAATTTCCCAAAATATTATTTCCAATGGTTTAAATTACACAATATAGATGAAGAATCTCTTTTGCCATCGTGGGTAAAACTGAAATACCAAAATAAATTAGTGGGTGTGAATGCATTAAATGCACTTTCGTGAGGAAACATGTTCTTTTTTTTTTTTAAGGAGAGATCTTTTAAGGGAAGGGGGGGTATTAGTTAAGCTGAATAAAATTAAGAGATGGTATTAATTTTTGTTTGTTGTGGTGATGTGGTACAGAAACGGGAAGCAACACCTGGTGAGAAGCCAGATCCAGTTAGAACCCATCTTCGCAACATGATCATCGTGCCAGAAATGATTGGAAGCATCATTGGAGTTTACAATGGCAAGACCTTCAATCAGGTTGAAATCAAGCCTGAAATGATTGGCCATTATCTGGCTGAGTTCTCCATCTCTTACAAGCCAGTCAAGCATGGAAGGCCTGGTATTGGTGCCACTCACTCATCCAGGTTTATTCCCCTCAAGTGAAATCTTTACGTGTGCCTTGAGACATGGTTTTTTAGCGCTAGATGTTGGAAGCACTCTTGTTAAAAATTGAATTTTTGATATCTCCTCGTCTGTTATGTTTGTTCTGATTCTTGTAGTCTGTGGAACCTTTTTTCATAAACAAGGAACTTCATCTAGTTCTTAAGAATTTATTAAAATAAATAGAATATTTCTTAGTTGGACAATATGATTAGAAACTGCAGCTGGTGTATTTTAACTTGAAAGAGAATTAGTTTTGGTGCTAGAATGGTTGCAAATTTGCTGAACCTGGAAGTCAGCATTGATGTCTGTTGTTGCTTCTTACCTGTTTTGGTCTCCATTGGCGGTGGTTGATGGATAATTCTAAGCCTGCATGTTATGTGGTGCATGCAAAATTCACATTTGACTCGAGTTTACTTCGTGCTCCTTTGGGTTGCTCAGATTTATGGGAAAAATAGAATTTTAAATAAAAATTTAGAATTTTGAAGTTTGGATCTCAAAAAGTACAAGGGGAAGGAGAGGATATTTAAGCAATTTCCTTTTTGTTCTTTACCTCCATCCTCAAATAGTTCCATCTGACTCCTCAGCGACCATGGGGAGCAGTTTGGGATTAGCAGTTTACCCCAGGAGCTTCTGGGCAAACCAAATGGAGCATAATGGAATTGCCAGTAAAAAAAGAATGGTGAGAGGAAAGGAGAGGAGAGGGAATGAGGAAATAGGAAATATAAAGAGAAGGGGATGTCATTACCGGTTATAGAAATGGATCTGTTATACCGTGTTTGAACGTACATTGTGGTCAAAAAAAGAAGGAAAAAAAAAGAAAAAAATTAAGATCGAGGAACAGTAATCATTCATCAAACTATTTTCCATTTCTAGTATGTCAGGAAAATATACAGTAACAGTACTACTTTTAGAGCCTAATGTGTTGTATTCTTTGAATTTTCTGATCAAATTAATGACCTGTGGGGTCTCATTACAAAAGATTAAATAACCAAAATTGACTATGATAATTAATAAATTGGTCATTTTCTTTTTAAAATTTTCATTGACTCCCCTAAAATAAGCTGAATGCCCAAAATCCTGCTGAACTCCTCCTCAATTTAATCGACCTTGTCCTCCTAGCTATGAGCATGGTTGTAGTTCTCCAAACTATTTTCCACATATTGAGAAGAGCGATAATTTTTTAAGTTCGTTTCAACTAAACAAAAACATGTCTTTGAAAAGCAAATTATCTTAGGGAAGGTGCTATTGACACTATTAATTTCTCGCGCTCTACATCGTGGGGTGCCCGCCCCGTTTAATGATTTATTGATTTTTATTTTTTCAAAATATCAAATGACAGCTGCTGGATTTATCATCGGCATTGACCATGGTGGAGTGCAAGGTCTGAACACCTTTATTGGCCAAAGGAATAAAATATAAAAAAAAAAATATTGGGAGGAACCCTTGTTTGGAATGAAAGTTATATTTTTTTTCGTTGTCTAGACTCTGATTCAAAGAAAAACCATAATGAGAAAGGTTTGGGATAAGAAAATTTAGTTGCAACAATTCGAAAGAATAGCTTAGATGGCAAAGGGTCACGGATGTCTTGAGTTCGATTCTTACTAAACTCCTAAAAACACCTATATAAGGTTTTATAATTCTCATGGGTTTTGAACTTATCTCATCCATATGACAGTAACATAGCCCTAAAAAGGTCCAAGATGACAACATTTTGTTTTTTATACACACAGAGAAAAGGATTACTTTGGTTTTTCAACAAATTTGTATTTTTGTTTTGTCTTGGTTTTGCATTTTTTTTTAAAATTTTTTTTTTAGGTGTGAATGTGTAGGTGTGTGTGTCAAGTTTTTCAACAACCTTAACCGAGAAACTGAAGTGCCCACTGGCCAGAAAACGTTGAAAAGAAAGGTTGAAAAGAAAAGGCCAAAAAAAGAAAAAGAAAAATCATACCTCCAAATATAAAATAATGAGGTAGGATTAAATTCCTCTTCATGTAAAACCCTTTGATTATTACACCTTTTAATTAATTTATTTTTTTTGTACTATTTATATTTTGTTAAGTCCATTGTAGAAATATGTGGATTTACTGTCATGCTTTTCAAATATCAAGGCAATCGGAATTAAGAAGTACCTCAATCATATGGTGCTTTAAGTACAATTTTATTATTTTTTAAAAGAAAATGTGAATTTACATATTGGAAAATATTATTGATCCCTAATCTTTTCCTCAATGATGTGGCTAGTGACGTGGCATACATTCAATATATAAAATCACCATATATTGACGTCATTGTAAGAGAAAATAATTTCTAATATTCATCCTTTAAAAAGCATGGACACCAACACATCACACAGTTATGATACGATACACACATTGTCACAACAAAATTTCAAAATAGGACACGCATCAATAAAATATACTCGCTTTGTTTCATATTAATTGCCTTCCTTTTCAATATTTTTGTCCGTTTCAAAATTATTGTCATAGTTCAAAAGTTAATAACTTAATTTAATAAATGTCTAAAAGTACCCATATTTATTGTACTAATTATATGATATGGAGAGGATAAAATCAGTTAATGATTGTACTACACTTGAGGGCAAATTTGGAATGTTAAAATGTGAATTTAAAAAGGATTCGCAAAATAACATGTTTTTACAAACAAGACAATAAATATGAAATGAAAGGAGTATATTGGGTTAATTACTTTTTTATACCATTAACTTTGAGAGTAGTTTCAATTTAGTCCACGAATTTAACATTGACTCAATTTTGGGATAATTTTTAACTTTGTTCAATGTGAGACAAAGGGTGACGGAAGTTAGGATTTTTAACGGAGTAGTCATGTCGCCTTCACGTGCTGCTGATGAGGATCCCACATAGCATCAAACAAAGGGGTTAATTACTTTTTCGTACCATCAACTTTAAGGGTAGTCTCAATTTAGTCCACGAACTTAACATTAACTCAATTTTGAAATAATTTTTAACTTTGTGTTTTAATGTTGGACAAGGGTGATGGATGTTGAGACTTTTAACGGAGTAGTCAAGTGATTATTTGAACAATTATTTTAAAATTTTAAGAATTTTATGCATTTAAAAAAAAAAAAAAAAATTTAAGAACAATTATTTCCCAAAAATCAATTTTTAAAATCGATTTCTAAATTTTAATAATTTTATGGATTTTTTTAAAATTAAAAATTAGGAAAATGATTATTTGAAAAATTATTTCGAAATTTTAAGAATTTTCTGCATTTTTTTTAAAAAAGAAAATGATTATTCAGACAATTATTTCCCTAATTTTTGGTAATTTACTGATTTTATTTTTTTATTTTTTTTGCATTTTTTCAATATTATTTAACATTTATTTGGAATTTTTAAAAATTAAAAACCCAAAATTGTGTGTGTGTGACATGTGGCAAGGGAGCATCATCTTCTTCCTTGGAATGGGTTGCAAACATACCCAAATTCCACATGGACATTTTTTGTTATCAAATCTTCAACTTTGAACTCTTATATCCTTTTCAATTTTTACTCCGTTAAAATTCATAATGTCCGTTGCTTTTGTCCTACATTGAAACACAAAGTTAAAAATTGTCCCAAAATTGAGTCAATGTCAAGTTTGTGGACTAAATTGAGACTATCACCAAAATTGATGGTATAAAAAAGTAATTAACCCAGAAAGTTTGATGCCACATGGGATCCACATCAGCAGCATGTGCGGGGCACATGACTACTCTGTTAAAAATCCTAACGCTTGTCACCCCTTGTCCCATATTGAAACACAAAGTTAAAAATTGTTTCAAAATTATGTTAATGTCAAGTTCATGGACTAAATTGATATTACCTCTAAAGTTGATGGTACAAAAAAGTAATTAACCCGAGTATATTTTATGTGTATAATTAGGTAATATCACATAACATGACATCCATCATTCAAAATCCATATTTTTATTTTTTTTTATTTATTGTTTTTGGAAATCATAATAGAGTTATTCATTGATAAGAAATGATGAAAAGGAAAAGACGGAAGAATAAAAAGAAGAAGAAAGAAGAGAAAAAAGATGTGTTTTATCATAGGTATGTTGTGTCTGTCATAAACACGACATCTTTAGGAAAATGTCCATGATTCTTACTTTATCCCTAATAATACAGCCGCATCAACAAATGGATTTTTTTTAGAGTTTTTTTAAAACGTATAGTACTTTTGCACTTTGTAGCTACATCATTACAAAAAAAGCTAATTCCTAATTTTTTTTCTATAATGATATGATTACTACCACATCAATACATGAATTTTTTGATATTATTGAAATGCTTATCATGATAGTAAAAGTATATAGAATTTGACAGATGAATATCAAATTCAACTAGTTTGCTGAAACGTCGTCGTTACATAAAATTAAAAAAGGAAAAAAAAAAAGGACTATTAATGCCTTGATGGATGAAACTTTGCTGGTGTAATTTTACAGCAGGTTTAATTTTAGGGTAAATTACATTAAGATCTCCTTTAGAATATGACAATTATAGATACACTTCCTCACGTTTCTGAAATGATATTAAGACCCTTACTTTACAAAATAGACTACGAAAAGATCCCTCTCTCTAATCTCCATCCATTAATCCGTTAAGTCACTTTCAATTTTTTTGAAAATACCCTAACTACCCTTATTGGATGACAACTCTAATGTTAAATGCATATAACTTATCAGGCCAACATATTCATCCTAACACATTCGATTTTTACTTTTATTTTTATTGATAAACAACTAAAAGATAATATATATAAGAAAAATGTCACAAATCTTAAATTTTTCGTCCAACTGATGTGGTAGCCATTAGATTTGTTCATTAGAAATAATTATCTATTTAATTAAATTTTAATTGATGTACCAAAAAAAAATAAAATGATTTGCTAAGTTATCACCTTATTTGCCACCTCTATACTTGCATCCCCATTATAATAATTATTTTCATTTATTTCGACATATGTGTAATGCTACATAGCCCCCCCCCCCCACTTTTTTTTATCCAAATCTACTTACTTCAAATGAGGTGGCAAATTGACAAATCAATTTATTTATTTACAAATCAATGAAAAATTTAATTAAATAAATAATTGTTTCTAAGGAGTAAATCTGATAGTTGCCACATCAGTTGGACAAAAATTTTAAACCTTTTAGCATTTTTCTTATATATATTATCTTTTAGTTGTTTATAAATAATAATGAAAAAAATTCAAAAGTATTGGATGAACGTGCTAGACTTGTGAGTTATATACATTAACAGTGGAACTTATCATCCAATAAGAGTAGTTAGGGTATTTTGAAAAAATTTGAACATGATTTAACTGGTTTAATGGACGGAAGTTAGAAGGAAAGGTCTCTTTGTAGTTTATTTTGTGAAATAAGAGATGTCAGTATAATTTCAAAAATATGAGAAGGTGTATCTGTAATAGTCAGATTTTAGAAGGGATCTTAATGTAATTGACCTTTAATTTTATCCCACCTTCCAAAATATATATTATATAATTATTAATATATATATATATATATATAATAATTCCATCTCTCTTGATTTACTTGTCTTCCTCTGTTTCTCCATCTCCTTCAAAACGTCTCCTGCTACTTCAAAACCCAGATCAGATTTCTCATTTTCTGATCTGTTCCGATCGGTTTCGTCGAATTCTTACCATCATTCCAATGAGAATTCGAAGTTCTTCAATGAACTCTGCTTCCACTTCTTCTTCTTCACCTCATTCATCAATTTATTCTCCTTCCTTCTCTTCACATGCCAATTCATTGTCTTCATCTCTATCAAATTCTTCGTCTTCCTCCATCGATTTCACGACCCGTTGCGAAGGTCTCGATCTTTTGGTGAAGGCAATTCACTATGTCGCAGGGTCGATAGTGGGTGTCCCATTTGCTCAGAGGAGAGTAATCAGGAGGAGAAGAAGAAGAAGATCTCTCACGTTCAGCAAATTTATCATCAGTGAAATTTTCGATAAAGAAGAAGAAGAAGAAGAGGAAGAGGAAGAGGAGGAGGAGGAGGAGAAAAATGATAAAGAAGTGAAGGCGAATTCGAAAGCGAAAAGGCAGAGGAGAGAGATGGCATTGCCACTGAAGTACCAAGATTCTGTTCTGCAGCCATGGAAGCGACAAAGCCGTCGGCGGCGATCGATCCTTATTGGTGATGGATCGGGTTAGTGATTGGCTTTTCTCATCTGGGTTTTGGTTTTTTTGATCTTATAATGATCTTGCTCTTCTCAATTCAAGATTCACAGTGATGACTGTTTCAATCCTTTTTGTTGGGTAATGTTTCTTTTTCATTCTTCATGCTTATTTGTACACTTTGTTTACTCAAAATCTATTGAGGGAGACAATGGAAAAGTCATTACAAAGTTTTGGATTTAGTTTCAGATCTCTGTGATTTTCACAAGGTCTAGATTTTGGGTTATTGTTGGTCTGATCCACTCAATTACAGAAAATATTGATTTTGTTATATAGTTGAATATGGTTAGTGTATTATTTGAACATTTTCTAGTCTTGAATTTAGTGTTAGTGCTCCTTTTCTTTTTTTCTTTTTTTTGTTGTTGTGAAAATGCATTCAATATTGTAAGTGTTTTGGAGAAGTTTTGGTTAGTTTGAGCTCCAACTTTGCGAATGTAGTCGACAAGAAGAAAATTAGCTGTAGAAATTGATAATCGATTAGATACTGAGCTAATGTTTGTCGATATAAATGTCAATGAACATACTGTGAGGGCAATGGACTCTGGTGTTACCCATAACTTCCTTTCTTTCTGATGAAATTGTAGTGCAGCTTGGTCTATGGCTTGATAAGGGGAGCGGCATAATTAGAGGGTGAATCTTGAGTGGAAGCCTATTGTAAGGTTGAGCAGTGTGTATTTTCTAGTACTAAATGGATTCATGGTAGCTTAATTTTCAGCTATATTGTTTTTCATATCCATTCTCTTTGAGGGTTTTGTCATTTTGTAGTTAAAATTTTTAGTACACGGAAAACACTATGTTTGGTGTTTTGCTTTTACTTTCAGATCCTTATGGTACTGCTTCAAACCTCACTTAGATGATCTGAATCCCCCCACTCTTGTAAGGTGGGGAAGCATATTCCTAGTAACTTTTCTCCAAGCCCCCACATAGTTGTAGAAGGAGATCCTTTTTTTTTCTAACTTGAAGATGTTGCCATTCATGAGCTTGTTCAAGGATTCTTCATGGATAAGGATTGCACATTCTAAGGGCACTCTGGGAAATAAAGATGTGTCTAAAGTTAGCACACTGGCGCTCCTTGTGCTGCAGACTTATGCTAGGAATGAGATACTTTGGGCATGGCTAATCCCTGGCCACTTTCGGCTTTCAAGTCTCTCAAATAGTTTCACCAAACCATATAAGGTGCATTAATAGAATTTTGACCTCCCATTACTTCAAGCTGGTATTACAATTATGGTTCTAATGCCATGGTAAGAGAGGTGTATTAGGAAATGCTTCGAGTCTCAACTTTCTAGTTTGGGCATTGAATATTATATTGCTCGACTAAAAGTTTTAGACTGCTATCATGGGTGTATCTAGTTGTGATCTAATCTTTTGTAGAATTGCTATATATCAAAATGCAGCTGAATTGAAGCATTTGTTCATGTATGTGAAAATCTCTTGAACTGTTTGCAAGAAATCCTAGATAAATCTAGTTTTAATCATATTTTTTGCGTTTCTCTATTTTCTTGATTCTTGATGCAAGTTTTTTATTTTTTATTTTTATCCAGTTGATCTGGACAGTTGAATCTACACTAGGCTTGAAAAACATCATTCTTCAATTTGCTCTGAAGTTTCATATTGTCTTTTGCCATTAACTCTCAAGTTCAATATTCTTCCCATTGCTGAATGAATCCAAAATCTTCTCCCCCCCCCCCCCAAAAAAATAAATAAATAAAAAACCAAAACAATATGGCAAGCTCTTTCAGTCAAGGGGTAATTAAAACATTACACCAATAAAATGTATTACCAAATCAATAACATGTTTTCCATCTCAAATTTCTTGTACTCTGTTAAGTGAAAATATATTCACTAAACAAGTGTGGCTGCAGCATCAAATGTTTAGATTTATCAACTATATGGTTTTGATGGAAGTTGACAAACAGCAATTATACGAATACGAAACACTACCTTTGCTAATGGTGCTGAGAGCAACCTTTCATGGAGCATTTGATTATCAGAATATGAAACACTACCTTATTAGCATGCCTTGAGACTTGGGTATTGGTCCACTACCCAAGTACCTATATATATATATATATATATATATATATATATATATAATTGCCTAAATTCGGGGCCAGGACAGCCGTCGGCTTCAACCAGTGCCTTCTTTGTCCAAAACACTAGTTGGATTGTACATCTCCCAGCGATTATTAATGCTGATGAGAGCAATACATTATACAGCTACATGACTAAATTGGCCTGTTGAGTTGTCCTCCCCATTTTTTTTTAATTTTTATTTATTTATATTTTTTTTATATTTACTGCCCATTAGACAAACATTATGGGCTTTGGCTTGAATTTTGATAGATAATAGGATAGCTCTATTGGCATCCTAAAACTTACTTTTCCTCCCCACTTACTTTACACTTCAAGATTTAATGAAAGATATAAAAGTTTTTCATAAGAACTGATCATGCTGTCTATTAGAAAATATCATTTTGAACGATGTTGTAGAAGAATTTTTTTTCAAAATCTATTGTTTAAGTGGATATTTTGGCCATTTATGTTGCTTTTTTATATATAGAAAGTTCACTTAAACAACAGATTTTGGAAAAAATTTCTTATACAAAATTGTTAAAAATGATATTTTCTAGTGGATTACATTGTCAGTTTTCATGAAAATCTTTTATATTTTTCATAAAACTTTAAAACGCAAGATAAATAAGGGTTGAAAAGCAAGTCTTCGGGTGCCAATAGAAACCCCCTAGATAATATTGTTAGGCCCATTACCACGGTTGCCAAACACTTCCTATCTTGAAAGATTTACTAGGACCTATAACCTTCTTGTCAATGGTTATAAGGCCCATAATACATGGTAATAAAGTTGTAAATGCAAGCGTATCCTAACTAGGAAGAATCTTACTGCCCAGACCTTCATAAGCATTAAATTTGCAAAGATGGGTAGAGTAGTGGGTCTCATTTGGCTAAAAATTGTATTTGCTTGGATGATTTTTGCCATTCGACAGTATATACTACAAGGAAGACATCAAGATTTGACAAAGTTTAGAAGAAAGTAGGCAGATCAGGTGGCTAGAACTCATTCCACTGGGATACTTTTGTTAAACGCCCTCACTTGAAACAAGCATCCTTCGGATGGAGCACTTATCTTTTGAGAAAGCATGCTTAGTTTCTTAATAACATACTTGAAGAATTGGTGGTATTCAAGCCATTGGAACTAGCTTAGCGGGGAGGGTGAGATAAATGGTAGGATTATGATAGGTTAGGGGTATGAACCCCTCTGATTTTACCAAAAAAGAAACAAGGAATTGGTGGTATTCTATTGATGGAATGGCCGAATGGGGTGCACCTTCAGCTCATACAAACAAATTAAGGCCAGGCCTCGGTTTTAGGTTTTCAAGTTGGAACTTGGGATGCATATTTGTTTGGACCGGAAAAAAACTTAGCATGTTTAAATGTTAGCCCAGACCTAACCCAGCCAATCCTCAACCCTACCCAAAGTAGAGACTTAGCAGGAGGTAGCATCAAAAAGTGACAAATTTGGGATTCGAGAATTATTTGGTAAAGGAATAGTTTGTAATTCGGGAGTAATTCGAGAATAGTTCAGAAAAAAAAAAAACTTACAAGTAACAATAATAATGCATTATTAAAAAATAAAAAATAAAAAAATAATGTGAGTTAACTTCGAGAATTATTAAAATATACTGGATAAATGCGTGTTTCATTCGTTTAATGAAAATTCTACTATTAAAATATATAATGTATTGATGTTCTTACACGTTACCGAAAAAAAAAAAAAAAAAAAAAAAAAAATCTAGAATAAATTCGGAAGATTGATGGTCATTTTTGTGGTCCAAGGACCAACGATACATGGTTTCTTCCCTAGGAGACCGACTTATCAATGTGAATGAAATTGATCAAAATGGTCCACGTTTTTGAACAGAAAATCAAAGGCAAGTTGAAGCGAAAAGGCGATAGAAAGAATTTCTTATGCGATATTTTAGGGGAGCACTTGAAGCAGGAAGAATATGCTGGCTGCAAATGGAGGGGGTAAGAATATATCAAACAACATTAATCAACGATCCTCTGTCTTTTTTTGGTTCCCCTTCACTTTCATGGCTCTCTTTCTTGAAGGGCTCTCTTCTTAAGTTCCAAGGTACAATTCTACCTTTTGAAAAATGTGTGTGCGCGCGCGTGTGAGAGAGAGAGAGAGTTCTGTTTATGTCTACTTGACAAAAGAGGACAGTCTTGAATCAAGTCGTCGTCGTCATCAAATTTCAGACAAATAATTCTTCAACGAACTACAAACTACAGAGGAAAATTAGAACAATGATTGGCGCATGGATGTTTAAGAAACCTTGAGATGGTGACTGGTCAATGGACAGCATCGTGGCCATCTTACATCCGAGGACGAAGCGCCTAATTGTGAAAAACTGCATTTGTGACAATACTGTCAATTTCGCTTGTTGTATTTGTTTTTCTATATTGTTTTGCCTTGCATCATTGTGCCGTAGGAACGTAGTAGTTGTGGTGGTTAAGTGAAAGTGATGGAAATGGTGCCATCTTGGGAAGCTATTATTCAAGGAAGTTAATATCACAATGTCAATTCAATTTCCATAACCATGACCCTCTTTTAGTAATGGCCATGCTATTTATGGTATGTCAATGATTAGGATGATGAAGAGAGACAGGTACAGGTAGTGACATACAGACTAGGGAGAAGCAAATTGCTCTAACACCCAGTTTGCATCATTTCAATGGAATGACGAATCGTTCATTAATACCTCCTCCCTCCCTTTGTATTACCATCTCTCCCATTTATGGAGACAAGGCATAGTAGATCGAAACCAAGCTACAGATCTAACTACAAAATTAGTAAACAGATAAAACAATACAAACACAACAAGATTTATGTGGTTAGTGTTAAGCAGTCTGACCATGTAAGAGAGGGGAAGATGAAATCCACTATTTCAGAGAAGTAAGCCTACAGAGTCCTCTTGTCTCGTCCTTGTCAATATAAAATCCAATGTTATCTCATTGTGCACCCAAACAAGGCTACAAAGCAAACATCAACTATTCAAAGGCAACCACGAACTCATCCTGAAATTTCCCCATAATCCAGTTCCTCTGTTCCCATCTTCACAAGAACAATGAAAGTACCAATATAAACATGATATCAGTAGCGTACTTGCATGGGTTTTGGTTTTGGTCGAGTATCACAACCCAAGTCAAAATTATATTCTCACTCACCATCGAATGCCTATCACTAAATTAATTTTACAATATCGTAAAAAGAATAGAACATAAAAAATCCATAATGCAATAAAATTCTCAAAAGTCATGCTAATATGATGTTGCATAAATTTATATTTCCATAAGTTTGATAAATACTAATATATAAAATAAAAAGAAACATAACTTAGGCTTTCAAGGAAGAGCGAGTACACAATTTTCAACCTCTTTTGTATATCCGAGCTTTTTGTCTGGTTTTGTGGCTCAATCCATCAACTCAAAAAGCTAAAAGACTTAAAAAACTATTCTCTATACCAGAAATCCGCTCCACCATCTGTAATCTCAGGTTTAAACCATATATTATATACAGGAGCAATTTCACAACTAAACATCAACCAGGTTTGGTTGTATCTGAACAGTTGGAAGTTGGATGGTCGAAGTCATATCTAAGGAAGATTTCCATGAAGTTCTTATGTATGGGCAGATTGTGATGCTAGCAACCTGGAATGGTTATGCTCACCTTCATAAGTGACAATAAGCATTGAAGGGTCTTCCAAGCATCTCTCGACATGCTTCCTCGCCGGGCAACCTCTCATGCTGCTACATTTATAGTAACCCCTGCATTCAACAAGGAATTATTATTATTTTTTCCAAATTTAGTATCTTTAAAATCAACAGTGAAGAATAGTGTAATCAGCAAGACATCACATTTAGAAGCAAAAGGATTTAATATGAGTAGGAAATTTTGGGAAAAGTTGCATATAAAAATGTTGTTAAGCAGATCAAGTAAAGGAGGATACTTTTCCAAATGTCCCACCTTGAAGGATAAATAGATTTACGGCAAATGAACAGAATCACAACAACACCTTTACTGACTAGGCATTATTGCCTTTATATGGAAAATGATCAACCTATGGCTGGAATGGTGGTAAGGTTATAAGACTAGAGTCATGGCATCATTCAGACAAAATCACAATGAAATCACAAAATTTCATTAAAACTACTAATTGTGGCATAAAAGAGGGTTGAAAACACCCAGAAATCAAGGGACCCCATTAGTCACGAAATTCAAAGACTTGAACCTCCGTTGGATGAAGACCTGTAAAGGGTACAGCCCAAAGCTTTAACCAAATACAGATTTAGTTTGTAAGTCAAAGATACCCAATATTATGCACTTGCTTGGAAGCATTAACAAGGTCGGTCACCAGTTTGCACCACACACATGGATAATGCAAATTTAGAAACTACTTAAGAGTTTCATATCATTTCATTTACCAATTGTAATAGAGGATAGGGATCCAAACAACAGCAAAAAATGATTTCAGCGACATTGAAATAAAAAAATGCACCTCAAGAAAATGCAATTTGGTATCACATCAAATCATGGTATGTGTATACAAGTCTAAAACTAAATCTGGGAGGCATGGAACACAAAAATTGGAATTAGATTATATAAAGCATAAAAATTATTTTCAACAACAAGTATAAAGTAAACTATACCTAGGATGTGGGGAACCCTTAATTGGCTTCTGCCCATACTTCCTCCATGAATACTCATCAGGAGGAATATCTGCAACTCGGTTACTGATGGCAGGCACCTTAATAGATCTCTTCACCCTCAATTTCCTACAAACAAAAACGAATGGCAATTATTTTAAAAATCGAACAAAGAATAATACCCAATTGAGTGCCTAGAATTGTAATCAAATCAGACCTCCTCTTAGAGCAGTGGCATTTTCCGCTGGTACCACATTTAACACTCCCATCTTCTCCCCTACCACTGCACCTCCTTCTGTGTTGTTGCGAGTTCTGATCGGACGATTGAGGCACACCGATCAAATGGAAGGAATTTCCATCCAAGTTAGCCACACTACCATCTATGCTCAGAGATGATATGAATGATCTGGTGGATGACATGGTGGGTGTGCAACTAGAGCCATCAAACTTGAGGTTTATCCCACTGTTGCTCCTAGAATACATCACATCAGCGTGATATTTCATCTGTTGCTGCTGAAACTGCAGTCTCTGAATTTGCTGCTGCTGCTGCTGCTGCTGCATATGCTGTTGTTGAAGCAATAGATAGTGTGGTGATGATTTTGGTTGGGCAAGTTGCAGAGGAGGCTTAAGTGATGAACCTATATCTAATGCCGGGTTTTCAAGTAAAATTTTCTGGGTAATCTGAAGAGAATTTTTAGCTTTAGAATCCATTTCTGGACGTGGGTTTTCAAGGAAATTAGTTGGGAGTAACTGGAGAGATTTTGGTGAGGGGATTGCATTACAATGAGGGGTTTCTAGGAAGATCTTTTGAGGCAAAGGTAATCTGAACTTCCTCAGCTTTCTCACTCTTCCATGACCAGAAACATTACTCAGAAGAGACACAACTCTCTTGAACTTCGACACAGCATCCCCGGCTTCCGCCATTAAATTTCTATACTGAACTTGGTCTTGAGGTTGACATAAGAGATTAAGAACTCTATGGCAGCTCTCCACGGCTGCTTTGTTAACTTCTTCAACCTCCTCCATGATAACCCAATCCCAACAAACCAAACTTTAATTCTGAAAAACCTAGAAACCCAGATGGCAAGACATCACAGAACCCCCCAAAGACTGTTGCTATGGAACAAATTTCCAAGAACCCATTTCCAAAACGAGCAAATACCCAAATGGGTATTGCTTAAAAGCTCAAAGATTTTCTATTTCATCAGAGAAATTCTCCAGCACAACTAAAATGAGCTCGAGACAACACAAAATTCCCCAAAAAATTATTTCCTTGTAACGAAAACCCAATACCCCATTTCCAAAACAAATACCCAAAAGGGTTTTACTTAGAACCTCAAGATTTTCTCTGTCATCAGAGAACTTCTCCAACACAGCCAAAGTGAGCTCAAAACAACACAAAAATTCCAAAAATTACTTTTCTTCAAACAAAAGCCCATAACCTCATTTTAAAAACAAACACCCAAAAGGGTATGGCTTAAAAATCAAGATTTTTAATTTATATGAGGATTTTTTGGAACAAAATCAGAATGAGCTCAAATGCTGAGATTGAAATCATAACATACCCATATGAAAATCAGCCCTTTTGGTGACTAATTCTGGGCAAAGAAACAAAGAAAAATGTGAAGACAAAAAGGCAAAAAACAACAACAACAACAACAACAACAAACAAAAGGAAGCTTAATGGGTTGGAGCAGTGGAACCCTAAAGATTATCCCATGGGTCTGGGAGTCTAAGGTGTGAAAGAGAAGACTTTGTTCCCTCTACAAAAGAAAACAAAGTCTCTCTTTTAATTATTATAATAAAAACTATATAAATTAATAGTACTAAAGATAAAATCTTTAGAGAGAGAAGAAAAATTAAAATTTTAAGAGAGAGAAAGAGATGAGGAGAGAGAGAGCTAAAATTTTTTAATTTTCAGAGAGAGGGGAGGAGAGAGAGTGGAGAGCGAGGAGAGAGAGAGAGAGAGAGAGAGAGTTCTGTGCACAAAACCAGGACAGAGCAGAGATAGCACATAAACGAAACTGACGTCTCTGTCAAAGATCCTCATGTAGGCCCCGCCAGAGACCTCCATATTCTTTTATTTTTCCTTTTTTTTTTTTTTACTTACAATATATCATGTAAATAATTAATTTTACCGAAAATTATTACATAAAATATATTGTAAATTTTTTTGTTTCAATCATTTATTTTTAATTAATAGTTTAAATTTTGAATACTTATTAATTTATTTAATTTTATAAATAAAATATTCAAAATTTTCACCTAATTGATTTCTTAATTTCGTAAACCTAAATAGAATTATTACTCATTTTGTATATTTTAAATGTCAAGAATCAACTAACTCTTCAAGGAGCAAAAAATGTAAATTTTTAAAAATCATTTATAACCCATTTTTTAAGCTTCTATGTATTTTAATGGTTGCATTAAAAATAAAAAACAAATATTAAAATTATATATATATATATATATATATATATATATGAGGGCTAATCATATACGGGATATTTCGAAATATTTTATTCGATCACAACGGTTCGTGAGTGACATGCTTACATTCATATGTCTTTATGTGTTACTCACAAATAATCGTAATCGAACGAGATATTCGAAATATCCCATACATGATCAAAGCTACTATATATATATATATATATATATATATATATATTGTTAAAAGATTTTGAAAGATTGATTTGAATCTATTATAACTATTCTTTTGTATTAATTACCAAATATCATCCCATTTAAACTACAACTAATAATTAAATTGAGATAAATTAATGACAATAGTTTCCCTCTTAAAAAGGGCAGAATGCATAAAAAGTGGAGAGAGTGTCTACAAAATTGCATTAATGAAGGTAGTTTCTCTTTAACATAATTTTTTTTTCCTACAAAATTTCCAGTCAATTATCAATTTGTTTTTGGTTCGAAGTTAATTATCAAATTTTATCTCCAAGGAGAGAGTGCCTAAAAAGTGGGGCCGACAGGTCCACTCTGGACTGGATGGGTAATCCCAAAGTATCCGTTAGAAAAATGAACGACTCAGATGGCAACACGTGTAAGGTGTCTGGTAAGTGGTACACTTGTCCCGAGAATGTTGACTGGGCAGGGGCTTTGTTGTCTGTTTGTTAGCATTAAAATGGGAAAAATGAGGGCTACGTGGGACCCACTAGGTCAGGACACAGTTGACCTGACAGAGATTCTCTCTGCCTCCTTCCATTTTTGCTGCTGCCACTGGAAACGGTTGTTCCACTTGTACTACACATCGCAAAATTAGAGGGCCTGGATAGACCATCTCATGGTTGCATTTACTCATTTAGCCGTTAAAAAAAAATTAATTAATTAATTAATTAAAAAATATTTCTTATCTTGCCAAAAAAAAAAATGAAATATATAACTTAAGTGCATGAATTCAATTCTAATTATCCCCAAAACAAAAACAAAATAAAAAAAAAATTTGTTAGCTGAGTGGACCATGTGAATTCACTAGCAAAAGTTTTATGTTAAGGTTGATATTTGAGTTATTTGATGCCAATAATCTTCTTCTTTTTTTTTCTTTTTCTTTTTTTTTCAAACACTAAAAATTTGTATCATAGAAGGGTACTAAACGATAATAAAATATACTAAATGAGACTTACTACATAGTGAGTACATTTCAATTGGGAATGCAAACATTCGATATGTTTTAATTATAATTTAGAATATGTTACAACTGGGGGTGCAATTTGGTCCCTTGCAAACCAAGACTAAATTAAAACGAACTTGTTGGGTTGGTTTGGTTCAGTTTTTCAGTTACTTCAATTTGTTCTTGGGTTAAAAAAATTTATGAATCGATCTCCATTTGGTTTGATTTTGGGTAGAAGCATTGGTTAAACAAACTTAATTTGAAAATCGATCATAATTATATATATAATACAACATGGTAACATACATATCTCTATGTTTGTTACTATGTTATATCATAATTGTTCAATTTCAATCTTTATTTTGTTTTCGTATTTAAAAAAATCATTTATTGTCTATAACAAAGTAATTAAATTTATGTCTTTTGTTGATTTTATTAATTAGATATTTCCTTCTTGTAATTATCTTTAATATTTCATTCTACACCCAAAGCACATTGAAATTTGTATGGTTCTACCAGTATATGATTTGGTTTTGTATCAACAAAACAAAAACCGACCTTTGATTGGTTCCGTTCAAATCGAATTGAGTTGCACCTTTAATTGCAATTACCAATTGCCATTGGTTCATTGTCTAAACCCGTACTTGCATTTTTCAATAATTTGTTGATGCAGAAGTTATTGCTCTCTATCATTTTTTTTAATCTTTTCCTTCTGGGAAGTGGATTTAGTGCATTTAGTTATTTTAAATGTATCGTAAAGTTATCATGCGATGAGCAACACGTGGAAAAAGTTAAGATTGGAGGGCTGAGATTGGAGACAACTATTTCATACCCAACTAATCTTAGCCCTCCTATCTCAATTCTCTCCATGTGTCGCTTATCGCACGATAATTTTACGGTGTATTTAAAGTGAGTAAATGCACTAAATCCAAATCCTTCCTTCTGGGTCTCAACTCTCAATTGCTCTCTATCATACTTTATTAATGCGGGCTTTGAATAATCATTTTTGTTTTCTATTTACATTGACTGTCTTTCCCCTTTAAAATCAGATAAGGAGGAGGAGTCATCGACAAGTGGATCTTGATTCAATTATTTCTTTTTATTATTAGTATTTTATTTTTGCCTTCAATGGAGCATTGGCTGGTCTTTTGGTGGGTTGCTTTAATTTGGGTGTTTTTTTTTTTGGGTAGGTTAATTGTTTGCTTCTTTTGTTTTTGTCTTCAGTTGGTTGTTCCTTGTTCTCTTTTGGGGTCTCTTTGGATGGTTGTTGTATTGCTCTGTCATTCTTCTCTTTTGTTGTATTGCAGTTCTCTATTTTGAAACCAACCAAAAAAAAAAAAAAAAAAAAAAACCCCTTTTTCAATTATTCTTTTCTAGTTAGGTTGGTGGGCAATTTAGATGTAGCCATAGTTACATGCAGAGGGGATAAAATTAATGAAGGTCCTAGCCATGGTCAAGCATGAACATGGCGGCCTGAGCTCAATTCTCATGCAACTATCTTAAACTTTTGTCAAGCCATTAATGCTCCTTGGAGTCGTTGCTCTCAGCTTAGCTTTTGTGGACTGGCTCAGTCAATTACCCTACTTTCTTTTTTCTTTTTCTTTTTTTCCCATTATTTTGGTTTCAATTATCCTAGTTGTGGGCCCTGTAATTTGAATTGTGAATTCATTGTCCTTTGTAACGTGCCATTCTCGTGACCACTTTGTGCTGCGACCTTTAGACTTGAATTTTATTTGTTATTTTCTAGAAGAAATGCCTTCACTACTATTTTTTTTTAAAAAAAATACTCCGTATAGATTTTATGAGAGGTAATATTGAATTGAAAGGTATATATGGTGACATATAGTCTTTATGTTACAGGCAACCCCACTTCAACCTCTTCACCAAGGCAATGGAGGGGACCTTTTTTTAAAATTTTTTTATTATAAGGTAATTATAGATTGGTCCGGCTACAGACAAATAATTATAATTAGTAATCATTCTTAGTGAATATATAGTCATTTACTAGGAATCTAGTAGTTATTTGTTTTGAATTGTAAGTATTTGCCCATATCATTGTAATGGTTGTCAAACTCTCCCTTGAATCAGCCTTATTTTAGCATGACTTTCTTTTCATCTTAGGTTAATTTGATATTACCGTATTAATTATAACTCCAAACACACAAATATTTGTTAATATATAGATGTAAATGTTTTTTTTTTTTTTAATGCAATCAATAAAACCCACTATTATCGCAAATCTTTTTATTATCAATCGGTTATGTTCTTATCAGTATATGTTAATATAAGTTATATCAGATCATGCATTGGGATTGTATCCCTTGCATTAGTCCAATATATTTTATATTCCACTAATACACAAGATAGAACTCCTAGTGCGGGTGTTGATATAAGTTATATCAGCATGTGTTTACCTGATCATCATCCTATTATCAACAATTAAGTATCAATACTTCTTCATAAGTTTGAACTTAAGATTACTCACTTAATAAGTGAAGAAAATGTTATTAGGTTATCATGCCATTACCATACATATAGATGTAGATATTTAAAAGACATGGATGGCCAACTTAATTAGAAAATAAGAAGTGTAGAAATGTAAACCTAATATATATATATATATATACACACACACAAGAGACGTACCTTGATACCCTAAAACCCAGTCTGGATCTCATAAAAGTTCGAGGAAAAGCAAAATATTATGCTTAAAAGGAAAATGTTGATGATCTTTAATTTTTTTTTTTTCTCCAAAATATGCAGTTGCTTAAGTAACATGCATTTAAAATGTTTAACGTGACATGCATTTAAAATTTTTTTTTGATGTGGTTGTTTCCATATCTTTAAGGAGATAAATTAAAAAAAAAAAAAATAGTGATGTACAGCACTACTGAAGCTATTAGCACCAAGAAGAAAAAAAGCCAAGGGGTGAAGCTATCACCAGGATACTCTTCTCTATGCTTTACAAATTACAATGATCTATGTGGGTCTTAAGTCAACATGGATGGATCAATAGTTCCTTGAACTTTTGTTTTTGATTTTTTGCTTTTTTATGTTAATTATTAAGGGTATCTTAGGTCTTACTTTCACCGAAGTTTCGGCCCAGATTATTCCCATAACGGCCCATGTGAAATGTCTTATATCCACACAAGCAGTGATATCTGTGAGGAGTTGAAACGATGACCTCTGGGGAGCACACCCAAGATTTGACTACTCAACCAACCCCGCAAAGGCATAATTCCTTGAACTTATGTCTTAAGAAATGGAATGTCATAAGTTCGACTTTTTATATGATCATATCATTTTAACAATATATTAAAAAAAAAAAAATCTAGAAATATTGTTTACTACTAAGTATTAAAAAGTATTAGGTGTAAATCAAGAAAATAAACTTTTAGTTTTCTCATTTAATTATGTATAAAGCAAGAAAGAAAATATACAATTATTATATTATATAGTTGGTGAATTAATTAATAAGATAAAATATGGATGCCTGTATAAAGATTTTTCCATTCTCCCATTTGATTTGAATAACATCTTCTGAAAATGAATTGACTACTTAGAAAAAGAGTATTGTGTTAGAGAATTATTATTATTATTATTTTTTTGTTGGCTAATAGGAGAATTGTATACTTGTGTTGCTTTAATTAGTTGCACCTCATCTCATGACATGACAAACTTTTGGACTCATAGAAAGTTAGAAACCTCACCTCATGCCCCTCGACACACAATCGCACGCCCGCAAAGAAAAACAGAATATATAATAATAAAATAAATCATATTCAATGGAACATTATAACTATTTTATTTGATTTGATTGTATCGATGATCATTACAAGGCCACTATAAAATTATTGGATCATATAGTGGTCTTCTAAGAAACTCCCATTAGAGATTTAGGGCCAAATTTCAACTTAGGGGCTCCACCTAATACGGCCTATAATCGCGCGATTACATAATTTATAGGCGTAGGCGGCGTGATGCATAAGCTACCCTTCTAATGCAATGAATCTATTAGGCACATCAAGATCTTGTTGCCTGCCAATCCAAACCTCTGTTTAGGCAGTTAAGTCGCACTAATATTCAATCTTCTCTTTTGAAATTTTGCGGAGTGCAAAGCTTAATCTTTGATTATGCCTCATCAAATTTAATCGATATTGTGACGTGGACGCGGATGACTTGAGATAGCAATCATGTGGTATATGTAGTGGGATTAATAGTTATTAGTTAATATGTTTAGATTTTGAGATCTAGAATTGTTTATTGTTAGCAACAATGCCACCAATGAAACCATTAACCATCGAAAGTCAATGGTGGGATGAAAGTATAATAATTCATTAGTTGATAATGATTCTTGACACAACTCCATGATGCTTGACCTTGGGTATTTGATTTTTCCTTGTTAGATAATGGCTTTCCCTATAGCTGCAAGGTTAGGGTTCCATTTTTTTTTATGCATAAATAAATGGATGCCCTAATATGGTGCCTAAGAGGGCAAGCTCATGCATTCTTATCTCAACTATGTCCTTGTTGTAGTTCGTTTTTCTTTCATGCCCTTCGAGTTTTATTTCTTTTGTCATATAATCATGTGTTGTGTGGAGCCGTCTGATCACTGTTTAACGTGCATGCCGTCCCTTAATTGAACAAAATCATTTGTATATATATATATATATTTGAGAATACTAAACCCTAACTCAATTAAATGTATATATAAATGAATGATTCTAACACCTTAGGCCACCTTTCATTTTGGCAATGAATTCTTGTTGTGAAGTAACAATTAAATTTTTTTTCCTTCCAAAAAAACAAAAAGGAAGGAGAGATATACCACATAACCTAAAAGATACATAGGTGCTGAAAGCCAAATTATTGAAAATGAGTTTTGGTAATGATCATAGAATACATAGTGATCAAAATAAAAATCCTCTCCTTTTTTCTTTTTTTTTTTAGAAAAAGAAATAAAAATTAAAAAGGTAACCAAATAACTTATTTATTTATCCTATTTTATGTGATGCTCGAGTCCTATTTGATCAATTCTCATAATGGTTTGTCAGATCAATTCCTAGAGCAGCCAACAAAGCTGCCCATGCTTTCGCCCAATGGACACTGTTTTGGTTCTATCCCTATTCACACTCTACCCTCCTATGTTTTGCAAGCTGATTTGGAGGGTGTGGATAGGTCTTATACTGTTTTAGCTCTTTTTCATTAATATATATCCATTTGCTTATTTGAAAAAAAAAAAAAAAAAAAAAAGACTTGTTTTGTAACATAGTGAAGAGTTCATTGCCAACAAGCATGATTTGAATTATTTTTTTGAGGACCATCTAGTTGGTTAGATAAGCTAGCAAATGAATTAGATTCTGTTTTATGCTTATATCAAAACACACTTTTCCATGGTCCTTATACTTTTGACAGCAATAAGGTTCGAATAATGTGATACCCAAGAATAATTTCCCTCTTTTTTTTTTATTTTTTTTTGGGTTAGCAAGATTCAATTTTTGAGGACATGGTACCTCCAATAACTTAAGACTGGTGGCGTGTAAAAGGCGGACTGATATGGTCGTCACGCGACCAACATACCCCATAAAGATGACCCCATCACACTCACGACACACCCTCGATCAAAATCTTGATTTATTGTCAAAGTGGGCTTCTTAATAGATATAAAATTAAAATATTGGCCAATTATGTGATATTTTTATGACAACCTATGTAAGCTTTAATGATGCCCCACTAACAATGACAGTGTCAAGTTGATAAGCTTTGCTTTATAATCTTAAAAGACTATGGTCCAAAAATTCCATTAAAAAAAACAGATGGGGGAATTACGGTTTGGTTTGGTTATGGTTGAATAATTAAAATTAGTAAGTCATTCTTAATTAAGTTGGTAGTCATTTGTATTCAATTATAATTATTTGTATGTAGTCGACCAATCTGTAATTTCCCAACAATAAGCATATTATAATTGGATGATACTAGACATGTTTTTAACTACAATTGACTTTTGAGTAAAAGTGTAAAACCATAGTATTTTAATATTCCATTTTTTTTTTTTTGAGAAATTAAAACCTAGGTGACCAACCAAAAAAAAAAAGAAAACCACCTAGGTCATGTCACACATGACAGTCATTTCCCTGTGGCATGGTCATCTAGAAATACTTTCCTTGTCATCAATCAAGGAAGTATTTAAAAATGTGGTTTAGGTGAGTGAGATTGGCACCAATTATTATTATTGTATTGGAAGTGCTTTACCTAACTCATAGATAAGTGCATTAATATAAAACTTTGTATTGCATTGATTAATGAGATAATTAGAAGTTCATATAGTGAGGATTCCTTTTTTAAAGTCTTGTTTCTTAATATTAAAGCAATTTAATTGTTTGAGAATCTAGATATTGAAAAATCAAATCTATGAGTATCCGATTAGCAATATCAACTCGTGTGATTGTCTTAGTTGTCATATAGCAGAATACAAGCGGTACCTTTTTTTTCCTCCTCTTTTTAAATTAAAAATATTTCACTTGATAAGATTAATCAAAAACTCAAAGTGGGCCCACATGATATCCGACAAATCGATCAACAGCTTCATTAGCACTAGTTTTGTGATAATATAAATTAATCTAAATAGAAAAACCTCTGTAAGTAAGTGGTAAACTGATTTAAGAGGGTTCGAATGTCCAATGGAAATGAAATTATTCTACTTTTTCCAAGTGGCAAACTGATTTAAGAGGGTTAGAATGTCCAATGGCAATGAAATTATTCCACTTTTTCCAGAACAAGTGAAGGGTAAAGTACTTTCATGAGAAAGCAAACATATTATAGGGTAATGGACTCATCACTAAGAATATACTTAAATATGACCGATATTTTGAAGAACCGAGGGAAAAAACCACATGAATGACATTTGGATTGGAAATGGAAACGAGATCATTCTAATTTGTGTTTCATGGCCTTAGTTTTAAATTGGACTCGCTGCAAATCATTAGTATTATGTGGTACGTATAGTCATAGTAAAGATGAAGACAGTTCTGATTATGTGTGGGATACTCTTGATATTTCGTACGATCACAGTCGTTGTAAGTAACACGCGTCAGTGTGTGAAATGTGCGTGTCGCCCACAAACGGTTGTGATCGTTTGGGATAATATGAGATATTCGCACAAAAACAGTTCTGATAATCAAGTATACACATCAATATCAAATTTACATAGTAAGACAATGTCCCTATCTGTACAGAAAAGAGGAAGATCAAACACAAAATTGAACTCTCTCTTTCTAGTCTCTCCACCAAACTCCACAAAGCATGAATCATGAATCAAACTTATACTCACCCTAAAAATAAAAATAATAGTACATATACCCAAGAATTTCACCTGGCTTATATTGAGCCTCCTAAGAAGCTTGCCATGACATTTCCTCCCCCCTCCGAAAAAGTCCACTCCACTTGATGTGCCACTTGCAGTCCAGTAACAAAAGAATGCAAAATGCCACACAGCAATTAGATTATTAGAAAAATGAACAATTTGCTATTTCTTGAATCTTAAAAGTCAGGCCAAACTACTATATATTAAACAATCCCAGAGATACTGCAGAACATAATCATTTTAAAAGATGTGAAAATGGATGGAGTCATTTCACACAGATAAATATAATTTACATGAGAGGCCCACAGGACCCTTTAATGGTTGTTCATTTGGGGACAGAAGAAAGAACAGCAAGGAGAAATGAGAATGTGACATTACTCTCAGGAGGCCAAGGATTTTGAATGCCTCCAAAGGCAAAAGTGTGGTTTTCCTTAATAAAAGCTTATTTTTTGAATAGGGAGAAGGCTATCGATCATGAGCCATGAGCTCTCCCTATATCTGTACAATTTAATGCAAATTAATATATGTTAAGTCAGTCCCACTCTTTAATTTTCACGGCCACAGTTATCAAAAGTATGAAAGCGAATAGGTGGGAAAAGTATGGTAGCTTCTTTATTAAGCACCCCAACTCTATGGAAGTAAAAAAATGAAGAAGAATCAATTCTTAACAGCAAGAGTGACTGTAATTAGTTCAAGGAAATTTGGTCATGGAAGTTTGAACTTTTGTAAGTCCTTGTCAGTTGCTTAAATTGGTAATTCCAATTTGGTACCCATTTGGAAAATTTTGAAAGTGAAAAAGGGCAGTTTTGTCATTGAAGATTTGATCCTTATCGAGTTTTGCACAAATGTCAATTAGCATCCAATCATGACACATTCACTACTTTGGCATATGAATATGAATGAAAATGACCACTTTATTGGGTTCCCAAATGTCCTTTTTTTCCCTCTTTTCCTTTTGTAATGCTTTTAAAAGGAGTAATTGTACTACTACAACAACCCCATATGTTTTGTGAATCAAAGGTGCTAAAGAAGCCACATAAAGACAAAAGAAAAAGAAAAAAAAAGAAGAGATGTTCAACAATTAGATCTAAGTAACTAGAGCATGGAGGGAGAGTGGGCGAAATTAAGATTGGCATTTTCAAAATCATCTTCAAGGTCTAGAGAGCCCAATGCTATAAATAGATGTACGTTTATGTGTATGTGCACGCACTTATTGTGGGAGTGCAAACCAGCACTCCCAACTTGATTTGAACAAAATATGTGAAAGATTAGCTCTCGGTCTACCAATCCAATGGCTACAAGAAAGTGCGGCAACCGTTAAGGAGGCTCCAATAATTAAAGTATAGATTAGGGTATGAACAATCATAATGGTGAATAATAATGAACACTCCTTTTAATAGTTTTTACCCTGTGTTATTCTCTCATTATATTATTTTAATATTTTATTATCAAAAGGTACATTGTCAAAATATTGTTCATAATTAATAAAACATGATTATGTAACAGGCCCTCCCCTTTATTTTATTATATTTTATTTTTTTTATGCTTCTATGTTTTTCTGAACAGAAATTCATTCTCAAATTTAAGGGAACTCATTTCCAATGATTATTTCACATTCCTGAAAAACATGATATTTTTCTGCGATAAACGTTAACCTTTTTGGGATTCGAGTTTCTGAGTGTTTTCATAGCATTTGGGTAAAGTTCTTTCCTATCTAGGTCCCTTTTCACATTTTTTAGTCTTTTTATGGTCAACAGATTAAAGGAGACAAAGGAGAATTTATCAACAAGAATTAGGCCAAAGCCTAACAATTAGCCTAAAGGCACTCCTGAAGTCATCTTAAAGGAGATTAATTCCAACCAAGCTTCAAAGTTATTAACAACTAGCAAATGTTTTGCTACAAAATGAGCTACACAATCACGGTTTCGAATAAAGTATGACATTCTTACGAGTTACGACATTACTTTCCCTTGTTTATGTCTTAGTTGTCTCCATAATTTTCCATCTCGGCTTCTCTATCTGCATCAATCTTAATTTTGCCCAAACTTTTTCATAGTTTGGTTCGTATGTTGTGGTTGCTTTCATTATGCTCCTTTTGATTGCTGAAAAGATGAGGAAAAGAAATGAAGACCTGGAATCACTATGTTTTTATATAATCTAATGATTTAGGGTACTTCTCCATGATAATCTTATTGAAGCATGATAAAGCTAACCCCTAGTGATTGTTGTGTTGATAATGTCTACAATTGTGACAATCTTAAAAAATTCCTTACAATGATTAAATGAATTTAGCTAATTTATGACTTTGTCTAATTGTAATCTGACAAAAATTGTTTCCCATGAGAGTGGATTCTAATGGTTTTCTCATGTGACTCTAATGGTTTTTCAAATATAAAGGGGAATATGTAAAACAAAATTGGCATTGCCCTGATACATGTGAAAAATGAAGTCTTATATATATTTAACCTTTATAAAGATATCTAGGAGTGTTTCATAATGAAATTTTCTCAAAAAGTGGTAGTGTAATGACTGTGAAATCCAATTAGAAACATATCCACACACACACATGTATGTCAATTAAACAAAAATGGAAGTCTTCATTTCAATTTTCCATAACTAAGCAGTAAGGAGCCAAAAAAACAAAATACAATGAGAAGAGCACAATTTCATAAAAACACAATTTATCACAATACATTGCAAATTTAGGATCAGACACACCTTGAGGGATTGCCACTAGAGGGTGCATATCTCAACATCTAGACTGAACTATGTCTTACTGTTCATGGACCAGCACCTTCATGGGCATCTGATTGCCAGACCAACCACAGGCAACCCCAATAGTAATACTCTGCAAGCCGTGGAGAACATGAAGGGATGATTTTGAACCATTTATTTGTAAATTTTTTTTTTTTTTTTTTTTTGGGGGGGGTGGGGGGCGCTCATTCAAGAAATAGTTCGCTCTATTAAAAACGTGTTTATTTAAAATCAAGATGCTCAAAAGAGGAGGAAGCAAGAACATTTTGCTTTAAAAAAGAAAAAAATCATTATTTCCTTCCCCTTCCTTCCTTGGTAGCTGGTGCTTCTATCAGATCTTATACTGAAACTTCACCCATACAAGTTAGAGGCTTATGGCATTTTAAAGTGCATGATTGCATGAAGATTTGCGAGAAAATCTAGAATCTACCAAGGAATGAGGAAAAATGTCAATGGGATGCTCCATGGCACAATAAACTTGTTCCTGCAATTGTAAGGGTATTTAAAGCTACTTCAATAGAATTTCACAAAAAAACCTAAGGGTCATTTAGATGTCCCTAGAAAATGGAATCACTCTTCCATTGCCTTAAACAACATTTCACGAACAGGATCAATCTTGGGATTTAAGAAAAAATGGTCATTTATATGTTTTGTTGTCATTTCTAAAAATGGATCCAATTCCTTTTGCAACAAATCCATTAAGTGATCAATTTGGGGCTCCCAGATAAAAGGACAGAAGCTTTGGGTTGAAGATAATACCTTCAGGACACCGAGCCATCAAGGTAAAAAAGGATGGTGCTGAGCTTCTCCATCTTCTTAGCATCCTGGGCCTAGTCTGTCTTAATGCTGAGACCCAAGAACAATGTCAAAGAAGAAGAAAAAGATTCAGCAGCTCTAGTTGTAACTTGGTTGTTATGACTATGATTCATTGTAATAAGCAGTATCTTGTAAGAGGATACCGAATTCCAAATAGTAAGTACCTTAATCATTCTTTGTCATGGCATACTTGCAAATACTGTACAAGTCAATTAAGGAGAAATCTTCTGCAAATCTTTGTACCAAGGGGGCCCCCTGTTGTTCATACATGAAAACTAAGTACTTATAGAAATATATGCAAACCCATATTCCGTCTGTGTCTCTGTCTCTCTGCAATATGTTGATGGCACCAACCTACAACCTCTAAATTTCTATCCAAAACTGATGCCTCTTGGTCTAAAAAGGAGCAAATGCTTCTTGTTAAGATGTTACTCTCACCGAACTGGTTCTCACATAGGTCGTTGGACTCTCACTGCTTATGCTGTCTGTCTGGCTCTTGAAATTGCATTCTCTGGTCCTTATAAACAGCTATAACTGATTTTCGGGAGGAAATGGATGGCATCACTGATGCCTTGGCAGCCATTCAACAAGCTTTAACAAAGGCCGATCCTGTCCATCAAGTCCTCACAAGTTTAGCTTCTAATTATGAGTCTTTCTGCAGGGCTTCTATGGTTTGGCCATCTCCCAGTTCTCCTTCATCAGGTTGCAATCTCTCCTGGCCAGTCAATAACGTCACCACGAGCATACAAATCACCTCCTTCACCCAGCACTATTAATGCCGCCATTGTTCTGTGGAGAATCCAATCATCATAGCTATTATCAATGTTACAACAATCACTCCCAGGCAACAGAAATAGTTATGAATGCTGTCTCATCAGAAAGCCCTTCTAACAACTTACACTATTCTGCTCCTCCTACATCTCCATCTGTCATCAGATATCTATCAGATTTTTAAAGAACATGGATACTCACCACCTTGGACTCATTGCTATTATAATAATTTCAAGCAATAGATGAATCTTTAGTCTTTTAATCAACAGTGTTTCCCAATACTGGTGACACAAACCACATAACTAGCCATCAACAACCTCTAGGCTCTTGCAGAAATTACAGGGGTAATGACACCATTTGCGTCAACTACATTCACCTCCCTGTCACTCATAATGGTATATAGTAAATACCACATTACATATTTCCTTTTCCATGTGCTTGCATAGGCAACTGCTAGCAAGTCACCTCATGAATATTATTTGGCATGCACACCTTACATGATTCCGAACAACAAAAATAAACTAGAATCTTGACTAGATTAACAATGCATATCATAATCCCACAACAGCCTCGGTTAACCTACCTTACATGATTCCTAACAACAAAAATAAACCAGAATCTTAACTAGATTAACAATGCATATCATAACCCCACAACAGCCTGGGTTAACCTTTCTCGTCATGTCAACTTCAACCTTTTCCAATACCAAACGCCCCCTTAATCACTCTCTCGCCAGTTGTTTCCTGAAGGTCTTTCTCTGTAGCATCAGCCCCACCCACCATCCCCATCTCTTCAACTTTACCACCTTCTCAACCCAATTACCCTCCCCATATACCACCCATTGCTGCTTCTACAAGTCACCCCTTCATCCCCTTCAGCTAACTCCAATTATTTCCGCCTCTTCATCAACTACTACTGACCATACAAATTTCCAACCCACAAACACCTCCTCCTGTTCTCCCATCCCATCCCATGATGACTCCCTCAAGGCTAGTATTCGTAAACTCGAAACCCATTTTTGACCTCAAACGCCCAATTCCATCACGCTGTTTATCAACCCTGGCCTCTTACTGCTCTCTTCCTTAGCTGTGGAACCTATTTCCCATTCAACTACAATTAAAGAACCCCATTAGCACACAGGCATGACTGATCAATACAATACCCTGCTAAAGAGAATAAAATGTAAAAAATCTCAAATCCCATTTCACCCATTCATGAATGTTATATAGCCTATCAGTTCAAAACAACGCGAAAATCCATCGGGGTTTGTGGGGCACTACAAAGTTTTATAAATTGCTAAGGATTCCACTGACAATTACTAGGTGTGGAATACTATGAAACCTTCTATCCTGATGTTAAGCACACCCGCCATTTGGCTTTTATTAAACATTTCGTCGCACCTTCAACTGGTGATCTTGAATGCTGGTGTTGCACCAGTCAATTTAAGTGTCCTACCACTGTTACAATACTACCACCCACTTTGAAGCTTACAAAAGCATATGTCCTAGGTAACATGGGTTTGTGTATGTATGTCGGATACGGAAGTACATCTAGGTGGAAATTTGCATAATCCACAAATCTTAGGATGCGAGGATATGGCTGAATAAAGTGCCAACTATCATTCATATCTAAACTGGGAAAAGTTTCCTATGTAACATAGCATGTGAGACATGGTTACTCTGCTTATTCTAAAATATTCATGTTTCAGAAAAAACAAAATAAGACGGCATCTAAGGAACTTCTACTGAACTAGGAATGTCTTCCTCGCTTATCGAGGGAACCATGACCAGAATAGCTAAGCAAGTGCAGAATGGTTGGATTCATGGTGGAAATTGTGGCCAAAATTTTTCGATACAGCCAAAAGGCTTTTAGACTTCTTTGGGCTGGAAATATCATTATGGAAAGGAAATGTCTCCTGTCATGCAATTGATCCATACAATTACTTTTGGTTAAAAGTATTAATAATTTGATCAGTTGGTTTTATGGGAATTAAGAGTTAGGTTTAGAGTTTAGAATAATGAAATTATAACTACAACATATATTTGACTAGAGCACGTTTCATTTAAAACATGAAAAAAATAAAATTAAACTAACAATGAAAACCCCAAATTCCAACAGAATATACACGTTTGTATATGTGAGAGAGAGTTAGGGCTAGGGTTTTGAATTGAAGGTCACTTGAAAGTGGCGATCGGCAAGGGGGAAGGGAAGAGGAGCGATGGGAGCCCTTTGAGTAGTCAACTGAGCATTAGGAGAAGAGAGGCAGGCGTCGAATGAGCGAAAGGAATGGACAGAGGTGGGGCTAACGGAGGGCATTAGTGGAGTCTGTTGTCGCTGCTGCTGCTGTTGTTGAGACAATGGGATAGAGGAGAGAGACGAACGGGAAGCCGGTGGCGAACGACGGCGTCGATGGAGTGCCGAAAGTCGGTGTGGAAGATGGAGTGCCGAAAGCGGGGGTGGAGGATGGGGTTCCGAAGGCGGAGGAAGAGGCCTGAGCTCCGAACATTGTTGCCGAGGAAGAGGATGGAGTGCCATTTTTAGTTATGGCTTCAAATTTTAAAGCCTGACACGGGCAACAAAAATGCCTTGTAGGAAAGAAGAAAAAAAAAGGCTGGTGACTAACCTAATGGTGAGAGAAGCTAAGAAAATGATAAGAATAGAATTGGTTAAGAATTCAAACCTTTTTGAATGCACCAAAGAGTAAAGAAAGAAGAAGAAAAGGCACTGTTTGGTTAGAAGAATTAAAAAGGACTTCTAAAAAGTAAAAACAAAATATTTGATTTTAAGCAGAAGTAATAAAGATTTGCTTCTAAAAGTGATTTTTATTTTTTGGATGAGTTTAACTTTAACTCGAAAACTTTGAGATCAAGAGAGGTTGTGTCTATCCTAAACTTCTGTTTGGGTAACGATGATTCGGTAGAATTTTCCATCACATCTAAAAGATTACCGGCGAAATCAATTTTACCAAACGTGCTTTTGCTTTTACTGTTTCTACTTAAAAGCAAAAAGTAAAAAGGTAAAAATGACTTTTACTATTTAAAAAAAGATATTTTAAAAAGTGCAACCAAACAGTACCTATATCTTTTAAGATTATAAGAAACCACTAGCTACATGGCGAGAGAGAAAAAAAAAAAAGAAAAAAAAAAGGGAGAAATTCTACTTTACTCATTATTTAATTGCCATTCATTTTTGTCACTCATTTTATGTGTCAAAAGTATATAAATGAAAGCAGTCATATGTGGTCCAACATGGAATAAAAAGAGACTGACACATATGGATGGGTGAAATAGCATTACCTAATTTTTTTTTAAGTAAGAGGTCTCGGGTTCGAGCAAGAGGTCTCGAGTTCGAGCCCTTGTGGATATAGCAAACTTTCTTGGGAGAGGTTCCCGCTTCGGCGCCTGACCATACTTCGGAGGATTAATTCTAGACGAAGCCTGGGAACACCTTGGGAAACCAAAAAAAAAAAAATAGATGGGTGAAATAGCATTACTTAATTTTTTTTTTTTTTTTGACACATGAAGAACGATGAGTGATCGAAGATGAGAAGGGAAGATAAGGAGGGACTCCGCTGTGTAAGTAGCCAATTTTATATAATCCAAATCCTATACTCCTAACCATTGACTCGGTACAATTTAGTTGGACTCAATTACATGATTTGGAGGATTATAACTGCAAAGGAGAGACAAGCTGAACCATCCAAATACACAACAGAGGGTCCCTAAAAATAAGCCGGCCACCACCCTCCAAATTTAACCTCAGGGTGGCTGTTTCTGCCGACAGTTACAAACGAGTGGTGGAAAAGCAAGAAGAACCCGCCAACGGATGCGCATGACAGCCGCCCCTCCCCTTCCGCTCCAACTATCATTAAAGCCCTCCAAATCCTCTCATGAATGAGCCGGTTGGGTTGGTGTCGTTCCTTCAATAAGAAATTCGATCCCCTAGAAAAATCGAATCATATATCAAACGCGCCCCCCACCCCCAACCCCACGCTCCTCTCAGTAGGCTGGCCGGGCGGCTTTCATTGCTGCCGCGGCCACCACAATAAGCTTCCTGATTCCTTTGTTGGGATAACAGCAACAACAGTATCACACCCTAAGGGGGAAAACTACAAGAAGTGCGTATTTTTGTAAAAATATTAAACAGATGAAAGACGAGGTGCAAAAACAAAATGTGGTGGTACCAGTACTATCGCCATTGTCATCGTCTTCTTCATCATTGTCTGACACAGAGAATGAGGACTTGCAACGCATGCCATTGGCGCCGCCTTTGTGGAAGAACCGGAAGAGGTTAACGAAGACGCTGTCCATGTGCGAGACTCCACGTGACATTGCGTGGGAGAAGCGGCGGCGGCAGATGCTCAGGCAAGAGCGGAAAAGGAATGGGATTAATGATTCAGATGACCTCACCGACGAGGATTTGCATGAGCTTAAAGGGTGTATAGAGCTTGGATTCGGGTTCAACGAAGAAGGGGGACAGAAACTTTGTAGTACTTTGCCGGCTCTTGACCTTTACTTTGCGGTGAACCGACAGCTTTCCCCGAGTCCGGTCTCGACACCAAATAGCGCGTCGTCGTCGTCGCTCGGCATGCGGTCCTCGTCGTTCGATAGCCCCACGAGCGAGTCCGAGTCATGGAAGATTTGCAGCCCAGGTGAAGTTTCCATATATTATAAACATGCATGAAGCCCCAAGCCCAAACTGTGCAAAATTAAGATGCTTTTTATTGATATTTTTGTGTTTCATGGGTTTGTGCAGGGGATAATCCTCAACAGGTGAAGACCAAGTTGAGGCATTGGGCTCAAGCCGTTGCTTGTTCTGTGATGCAGTCTCATTAAAGGAAGGTGGGATTGTTTGTACAGGGGGAGAGAGATCGAGAGAGAGTGTGAGAGAAGAGAGAGAGAGACCGAGAGAGAGAGAGAGGGACTAAGGTTGGCTTAAGATAGGGTCGTCTTTATATATCTAGGAAAAACATAGAGTCACTGACATGTAGACATCATAGGCATCGTAGTGCTACATTTGAATTTTAACAAAGTATGATGTCGTCTATGAGTCTCATGTTAAATGTATTGTCAATATAAATATGTGGTGGCAAATGGGATATCATGATTGTGATAATCATTGTCTGTGATGCTAGGATAACTCTGTGTTTTTTATGACATAAATATTGATGCGGGTTTCCGGCGTTTTTCTGCAATGCCAATGTACTTTATTGGTTAATTTGATGACAAATTTGGTTAAAGGTGTTTTTTTATATCCTCCTTGATCCATAAATCGTCTTCCTTCCCCTTCTTTTTCTTCATCCGAATTAATTATTTGCATGGGCACAGCTTATCTATAATCAAATATTGTATCAATTGATATTGAAAACTCCGGCCAGCACCGGGAGGTATGTGGCCTCCTTTCTAATTATAGGGGTGAGCCTCGATCAGGCGGGTCTCGGCCTACCCCAATCGCTGGTAAATGATGTGCAGGGGAAACTAGAAAATGTAGTGAGAATTGGAGCAAATCTATGATATAAACTACAAAGCAAGCATTACCGCATGAGTCCACTGGCTGAATTTTTTTTATAAAAAAAGAAAAAAAGAAAAAATGAAACGGAGAAGAAGAAATGGTTAGGTTAGGCTCAATCCAGTTCAATTGGGTCAATCGGTCGTGGGTCAGGCTCAATCCAGTTCAATTGGGTCAATCGGTCGTGGGTCGTAAATAAATATTTATGTAATTTAACATGTTAATAAATAAAATATCTACTGCCATATAGAAAAATAAAATAATAAGCTGGCATGTAGATTAAAAAGAAAAAAAATAGGTTTAAAACTGAAATTTAAATTTAAATTTAAACATTAGTAACTAACACAAGAACGGTTAAAGGACCTAAACTAATTACCATCAAAATTTGAATAGAAAACCCTAAAGTGCTTTCTTAAATGCATTTGGATTTGGTGCAGTACATTTGGCCACACAGTAGTGCAATGTGCACAACAACAAATTCTAAGTCTTCTTCAATGATGGGGAATGTGTCTCAAGATTTATGTAATATCCCTCAAAAGGGGTGCAACTTGGGTGAGTTCGGAGACAGGGCCGGTTTTGAGAATATGCGCGAGGGCCCTATTTTTAGGACTAACCCTTGCAGTAAGCTCTCTTTTGAAAAAAAAAGAAAAAAAAAATTCAAAGAGGGTGGTTATCGCAACACATTAATTTTATTTGCACTTGAAACTAATTTTTATTTACTAAGGTTTAATGAAAAATATAAAGGATATTTATAAAAATTGGTCATGTTGCTCATTTGAAAACATTATTTTAAACAACTTTACAGAAAAAGTTTTTCCAAAACTATCGTTTAAATGGTTTTTTTGGCCATTTATCATTTCTGTTTAATTTTTTAAAAAAAAGTCCACTTAAACAAAAAATTTAAAAAAACTTTTTTTTTTTCAAAATTATTCAAATAATGTTTTCTAATGAACATTAACTAGTTTTCTTAAAAATTATGAAGTATTTATATTTTTTAAAAACCTTAAAAAATTTAAAATAATAAGATGTGTAAATAAATTTTATATTAATATTATAATTTTTTTAAAAAATATTTATTTAATTTTTTTTAAAAAAAAATATATATATAAAGTCCCATTTTAAGAGTTTGATTAACCTCACAACGGCCCTGGGAGGCCAACTTAGGTTGAACTTATGGGATTGAACTTTTTGACCAAACGCCACTCCACCCAAGGGATGACATAAGCTCAACCTGTTAATTTAAAAAAAGAAAAGGTTATCCAAACCCACTCAGGTTTAGGTTTTGGGTTAGGGTTGGATTCAAACTTAAGATTCGTCGAAATTACAACTGTACTTTTTTTGGGTGTGGGTTCGTCGATACACCCGTGACTCCGTGAGGAAGCCCTTACGGTAGCTTTTCTTTGTCTTCAAAGTTTTCCATCCCTAGAAGCCTCTTGTGTTCCTCGTAGACAGACAGTACACACTACACACCGCTTCTGAAGAGGTTTCCTCTCCTCTCGAACTCGAACTCGAAATCACACTCGAAACTCAGAAATCACAACCGCCACCAAAGAGGTTTTTTGGGTTTTAGAAGTATTTCCCCTGTTTCTCCCTCGTTATGGCCCCTGATGCTTCTGTTGCTCTTGCAGGTTCTCCCTCCCTCCCTCCCTCCCTCTATCTCTCTCCATATTTATACACACACACACACACACACACACACACACACACACACACACACATATGTCAATGTGAATTAGAATTTTAATTCTTCTTCTGATTCCAGTTATGTAGAAACAATTTCTGAATCTTTTTCCCTCTTTTATTGTTATGTATATATGTGTTTTGTATTTGTTAATTGTTGCGAAGAATTATATATATATATATATATATATATATATATATATCAATCCTTTCTCTATATCTAGTATGGAGTATTACAATTTTTTTATTCTTCTGATTCCATTGATTCAGAAAGACAAACAGTTCCTGAATATCTCTCTTTGTATGTGTGTGTGTCTGGTTACATTACATTATTGTTAACATTCTGATTGCAGTAAGGCAGAAAGTTCAACAGTTTCTCAATGCTGCTTGTACTGGCAATCTGGACCTCTTTAAGAGTAAGTCAAAATATACACGTCTATATGTGTAGATTGATATAATTTACTTATATTCGAATTGGGTATCATGTGTTTATCTTGATTTGTCAAAATGTTATTTTTTTATTGGATTTTGCTTGGATAGAGTTAGCAGCGGAGCTTGATGATGGGAAAGGGTTGGCGGGAACGGTGGCAGATGTTAAGGATGCGAACAAACGAGGGGCTCTTCATTTTGCTGCGAGAGAGGGCAAGACTGAGGTGTGCAAGTACTTGTTGGAGGAATTGAAACTTGATGTTGATACAAAAGATGAAGATGGTTTGTATTCGTTAATATACATTTTTTCACTTTTTTTTTGTTGTCATTGTTGCCTCTTTTCTCTTTGGTGTATGAAATTGTTGTTTTTTTGTTATAGACAAAAAACCATCTTGATGGGAGGGCACCACATTAGTGTTCTGAGTGAACCCCTAAGTGAGTGTGGTCTAGTCATGGTGGATTGCTCTAAGCAGCAAGTAGAGTGTATAGGCGGCACAGAGTTTTTGGGGATTGTTTGATTGTGGAACTCTTTTCTACCATTAATAGAAAGTGGATTTAGATGTTATGGGCACTTATGGAAAATGGAGATTTGGATATCAAGGTAACTAGAAAATCAACAAGAAACTAAAAACAAAAAACATAAGCACACCAAGGATTTATGTGGTTCAGCTTATAGCCTATGTCCACAGGTGAAGACGGAGAGAGATTTCACTATAGAGGACGAAGGTTACAAGCTGATCTGTCTCTCAAAACCCTAGCAGCCAAATACACCCAAAGAACTCAATCTCTTTCAACAAAGTCTTCTCTATTTTAAATAAGAGCCCTAAGGACTCTGTATAACTGGGCCACAGAAAACAGAAACAAGTAGGGTCAAAATACCCAACCCTGCTTGAATTGGGTTGGGTGATAATGGGTCTCCGGGTTGCATTCAAGACACGAACAACTTTAGATGCTATAATGAAAATGTTTCTTGTTGGATATGACAATTGGTTTGGGTGGTTAAAGTACTTTGTAGATTATTGTGAAACATGTCTGGATATGTATGGTTCATAAATCTTTGCATCAGATCAATAGCATACAAACTTAAGATGGCGTGTAGAACTATACATTTTGGCTATAGTGTTGTAATTTTATTAACATGAAGTTGTTTAAATTGATCTTCCGGAATTTGTTACCGCATTACAGGTGAGACTCCTCTTCTTCATGCTGCTCGGCAAGGACATACTGACACTGCTAAATACCTTCTTGAGCATGGTGCCAATCCTGCGATACCCAGTGACTTGGGGGCCACAGCTCTGCACCATTCCGCTGGAATAGGTATGCTGTTTATTTATTCTTTCCAGCATCTGTGCATAGTGTTGTTGCCAGAATGATCCTTTTGTTTTTCCTCCAATTCTGAATAGTGAATCACATCTCTCTCTCTCTCTCCCTCCCTCACACACACACACACACACACACACACACACATATATATGTGCACGCACTGACACATTCGTCTCCATGGTCTTAGTCCAACAAATGTTTCTATGTGGTGATTCTATATCAAATTTGTCTGAGTTTCATTGTTCTAGAAAAGAAGAGATACTTGTTCTCTCTGGTTGTGTGGATGCGTTGGGTATAAAAATTATATTAGTTGTCTCCTAGTTTGTAGGAAGTGACACAGCTTATGTTTTACCTTCCACGATACACACACATGTATATATATATTTTTTATTTTACTATGTATTTCCAGGGACTCGAAGCCTAGGTGGTTTGATAATCTAAAGATAGTGAATTATCTTTTGAATGTTATTCATACAATTTGGAGAATTTCTCGTTGTTTATTAAATGAAATGCAAACAAAGGGAACAAGAAATGAATAGTAGGTTTGTCTTCGAACAATTTCTTGTTGTTTATTAGATGGAAAACAAAAAAAGGGAACAAAAAATGAATAGTTGGGGTTGTCTTGACTTACAATGATTAAATTTTAGCACTGTGCTAGCTTGTGCTTGGCCTGGCCAGAACTTGGGCTAAATTTAATGGCTCGGGCTTGACAAGGCTAAATTTTTCTTAGTCTCATGGAATTTAATTATAAGTTGGACAGATCATGTTTTCTCCTTAGGTACGCAATTGCTAAATGAGTGGTTAATGGTTAGCTAAAATTTTCTTCCTTATGTATTTGCATATATCATCTCCCTAGTTGATTACATTAAATCATAGTTACAAACAAAAATTAATATTTAATATTAATCTTCAATTTTGTCAGATGTTGAGAATTATTTAAATTACATTACATCCTGCATTATGTTCAAGAAATTTTCATGGTTGTAGAGCCCAATATCTTATTTGTGTCAACTGATAGCCCTAATACATATCATCCTTCGAGGGCACTTCATTTAGCTTCTTTTTTTTTTTTTTTTTTTTTTTGGGGGGGGGGGGGGGGGGGGGGGCGGTGGGAATAAGGGAGGGCACTTCATTTACTTGATTATGGTGTTTTGTAGCTGGGGCTCAACTAGAACATGACTTGAGCCCAACATGAACTTCATAGGTTTGGGTTGATCCTAAGCGGGTTGAGGTTGATCCTAATCTTATTCGGGCTGTAATCGTGTTGGCTGCCTAAGTTCCATGTTAAACAGATCGTGAGGGCTTGACCTTTGTGATTCGATTTAACCCGTTTATCAAATGGTCTCGTATTGCCTAACTTGCATGCTTTTTAGGTTTTCCTTTGCCAATTAAAATGACATTAATAGTGTTCTCAAATTTGAATATTTTAGCTTGATACCTCAAATTTCTTTGGCTAGTAATGACCCTTTTTTTTGGAAAAAAAAAAAAAAAAAAAAAAAACCTATTCATTAAATATTTGAATAGGATAAACAATAAGAATGTTAAACATGTTATTTTGGCCCATAAATATACAAGTCAGGTTGATGGTCAGTTGTGTTAACTGAAACACAACCTGACATGCCCTGATTAGTAAATAGGTTACATGTGAACATGTGTTGTGTTGTGTGGCTTTGTTTTTATTAGACAGGTCTGTTTGAGTTTGAAAATTTGACATGACTAATAAGTAGTTTATGTTTAGGTTGACTTATTTTGTTGAGTACTAGTGTCTTGCAACACAAACCTGACATGACAACACAAATTGTCACCCCTAGGCTCAACATATACATTGAGTTCAGGAATTCCTTACATATGTGTAATCATTTTGGGAAATTTTTTCTCCTTTTGAACAAATATATGTGCTCCGCTATTCCAAGTGTTCAGAGCTTGCTTGGTGTTTGCTTCCATATTTACAGTTTCTTGAATTTGTTAGTGCGATATGAAATTAGGTATCTTATATTTGCATAATATACCGGTTTAAAGAGCCTTATGCTGTTTACTTCACTGGAGTTAGCCAAAATATTCTTCGAATGTGACTTGCATGCTTAATCATATAAGTTGTATGTTGTAGTCAATGCCGTCTCATGTCTAATCTAGCCTCTGCCTTTTGTGTCGGTCTTTGTTTATTCATATTAAATCCCTCTTTCAACATAGTTATGCTTGATTATAGGAGATATCGAGTTGCTGAGGTTTTTACTTTCCAAAGGCGTAGATGTTGATTCACAAAGTGATGCTGGTACCCCTTTGATTTGGGCTGCTGGTCATGGCCAACAAGATGCTGTGAAAGTTTTGTTAGAACACCATGCTGATGTAAGCTCGAACTCCTCCCCCCCAACCCCCTCTCCCCGTCCTCCTCCCTCCTTTAATGTTCTTGTTATTGTTATTATCTCTGCAAACTAAAAAATTGTGTTACCGAGTGTTTCTGTGAGAGTGGGTGAGGTGGGGTTGGGGGGGAGGAGGTTGTTGGGGGGATTATACTATCCCAACCCAAGGTAAAATTGATAGGCACTATAAAAATTTGTGTTATCCTGGCAAAATGTTGATCATCCAACTTTTATAGAGTGACTTATTAGCGTGCTTAAAGGCCTGAATAGACACTCCGATTTGGACATGTTATTCACTAATTGGACATGTTTTTCGTCCACTGTACAGTGTGGTGGGGTTTTGGGGGTTGGGGGGGGGGGAGGGTGGGGGTGGGGTTTGTTGTTAGAAGATTACACAATCCCAACACAAGGTACAATTGATAGGCACCATAAAAATTTGTGTTTTCCTGGCACAATGTTAAGCACCGAATGCGGATAGCGTGACATAACAAAGCGCTTAAAGGCCTAAATATACACTCCACTCTGGACATGTTATTCACTAATTGTAGATGCTTTTCGCCCACTATCCTGAGTGTACTTCCTTTTGACCCTGGTTATCTCATTATTGCCTACTACACTTGAATCATATTCTTGTTATTGGAAACAAATACCTTTCTTCTCTAATCAGTTACTAGGATAATATGAATCGATGCGGGATAACCCCAGTCTGCGATTGGAGTATGTTATTCTGGCAGCTCAATAGACTTCAGGAGTTCAAAAAAGCTAGCCCCTCACAGTCTTGCTTGGGACTCTCTTTCTTTCATAGAGTCCTACTCTGTGGTGGGCCTCTTGGGTGCTTCCTTGGGGTTGCTGTGCCTTCTTCATTACCTTGGCTGAGCCTGCTTAGCCGTCCTTTTGGATTTGCAAAGCCTTGGCTAGGCTTGTTTGGTCCCTTTCATTGGGTTTCTAGGTCTTGGGTAGGTATTTAGGCGTCTTTATTTTGAAGGGATTTGTTGGAATGGCAGAAGTCTCGAGCTACCAAGCGTGAAGGCACAGCTTTGATCCTTGAGAACGGCTGAATTGTTATTTATTTATTTATTTTATTTTAATATAAAAATAACTCACTCCACCCAGGATTCTTTCTAGAGGGACCAACACTGGGTAATGGCCTTTTTTTTTTTTTTTTTTTTTTTGGTTATGACAAACTAAGATTTGGGTATCAAGGCAACTAGCTTATCAACAAGAAACATAAAAGAACAAACACAAGCACACTAAGGATTTACATGATTTGGTGTATAAGCTAAATCAATGAGCAAAGAGAGTGAGAAGTTTCACTGTAGAGGATGAAGATATACAAGTTTTTGTCTCTCTAAAACCCTAGCCCCCAAATACACCCAAAGAACAAACTCTCTCAATCTCTCTCTCTCTCTGTCTCTCTATACAAGGTCTTCTATATGTCAAATAAAACCCTAAATACCCTTATATATCCCGGTCCTTGAATGAGATACAAGTTGGATCAAAACACTTAATCCTGATTGGTCAGGTTGATCCCCCATACATCCAATAAAGGGGTTGTTGGTTTACAAGCCTCGTTGAAATCAAGACACCAACAGAACAGGATCCTCTATTGCATAAAGTGGAGTTAGGGTCTCTTGTGACCATTGGATTTTGGCTGCCATCGGTTTTCTTGAATTTTTGCCCAATATTAGTACTTTGATCACATTTATTTTACTTTAGACTATGACTTACCTGTATATCTGATGATAGTTTGTTGGTAATTTAATCATTTATGAATATTTGCTTTGATATATCATACACTTGTCATTTGGAGAGTCTTTTAACCAATCACACATTTCCATTTTGGCATTGCCAAGGGTTTGGGACCCACCCTTTGATTCGCAATACATAATGGATAATTTTTATCTTGATTGGAAGATTTTATCATCTGCATTCCTTGATGATTTTTGAGGTACTAAACCCTTAAAATGTTATGATTCAATAGAGTACACTTCCAATCAAGCTGTTTTTTTCCCCCTTTCTTGCTTGCTTTGCAAAATGAGACCTATTAAACAGTGGTCACTTAGCATGTGGAGAACTTCTTAATTAATGTCTAACTATGTCAGTTTGTTAGAGGATTAATATCCATAATCTAATGAATCCCATTGATTAGGTCAAGTTTCCAAACCTAAAATTTGGTTGACTCATTGGAAGAGCTGAATTCTTTACTATCTATGTAGGAGCCAAGTGTTTCTCTGCCCTAGCCTTCATTTTAATTAAAAGGAACATGTGAACTTGATTTCTTAATTTCGTTCTAGTTAATCAAACTTACCAGATTGTGGGTCTTAATTCTTTGGATTTTTGACATGGTGTTGTACTTGATTACTAGACCATACTAGGGTGGGCAGAAGCTTCTTTGTATAGGAGCCAGAAAAGAACCAAAAAAAAGAAAGAAAAGAATTTGATACTAAAGACCCGTTTATATTTATGGAGATACTATTAAAAGATGATCTCAAATGTTGCTTATTATGACAACTAAATGCCCAAAAAATTAATATCTCAAGCAGAAGATAAGGATAACAAGCAACCCAAGAGATGGCTCAGTTGGCAAGGGATCCCGCCTCAGGAAGCAGAGGTCTTGATTTCAACTCTTTCTAAAGCTCTTGGGGCCACCCAGTTCCATGGTTCTCATGGGCCTTGGACTTTCCTGGTGCATGTGGGTTGTGGGGTCTTATATGGGCTTGGGGTTTGCCCAAAGGGCTTCCTCATTATCAAAGAAAAAGAAAAAGAAGATAAGGATAACAAGTGTGGTTGAGTAAAAAGGGTTTGGGAAGTTTTGGCTTAATAATTTGGGAGACTGATCCACATGATCTTATCTTTTTATATATTGTATAGATTTTATCATTTATGCTCCATTTTGACTGGAATTTTTTTTGCTTTGAAATTATTTACACCCTGGTTCTCTTCGTTTCCTTCTGTATTTTGATTAAGAGTTTTGGGATAACAATTTTAGATGCTGGAGCTTTTGTTTTTCTCATTGAAATGTGGGTGATTTTGCCGATAAAAAAAAAAAAAAAGGTGGTTGATTTTGTCTTTGCTGATTTTTTTTTTTTTTGCAGCCTAATGCTGAGACTGATGATGATATCACTCCACTGTTGTCTGCTGTTGCTGCTGGTTCACTGGGATGCTTGGAGCTGTTGATTCAGGTAACACAATTTCCTTGTTCCTCTAATATTTTGATTACTGTTATGTGGCATGTTAATGGTTTCTATATTATAGATCTACCTGGAAGGCACAGTTGCCTTCTTTTTTGGCAATAGGCCCATATTTTGATGGAACTTTTCAAGTTATGTAGACTTCGTTCCCCGTGCTGATCTTCGATTTGTTGTTGATATTTGTTTCTAATTAATGCTTTTTTGAGTAGTGTTTGTTTCTAATTGAGGCTTTGTTGAGTAGTATTTGTTGTCATGACATCATGGAAAACCTTTTTGTTTTTTTGCTGAAAGTATCCAAGGTCTTAAATATTTCTTAAACTATTCTTTTATTTTTTAAAATTATTATTAATGTTTTGAATAACTCTTATGTGTGAAATGTGGCTTTTTAATGACCAAACGAATAAATACACAACTACTTCCATTTTCTGGTGTTAATCTGTCTAATTTTCTCATTCCTGCCTTTAATTGACATCCATACCTATTCTTGGGTAATATAGATTTGTTGAATTCCAAAAAGCTGCTTTATATAAGTGGTAATTTGTAGAAAGCTTCCATTTTTGGAACGTACTTTCATGAGAAACCTTCTTATGCTTGCATCAGATAAACAAAAGGAAGTTCATGGTATTACTCAATTAATTTCTTTGGGAGGGGATTTTTCAACAGGTTATCCTTAATATTAGAATAACCTTTTTGTGGTTCTGAATTAAGAAGTACCATGGATCCTTTTAATTCAGAACTTTTTATTTATCAATCTTGTTCAGTGGCCTCTAAATTGTTAAATTTTTATTAAAAGATTATACATATTTCATATTTGATTACCTTTTTTATTTATTAATACCTTCTAATATCAGTTGTTTTTCCGACCATTAAATTATAATGAATTGACATCTTGTATAGCAGCATTAACTTCTATATATAGGATATTTGTGTTGCTGATTGTACCTTCACATTATGATTTGTACTGCTTGAGTTTGTCTTATACTTCTATTTAAAATTTTTAGGTTTTAAACTTTAATCTTTCATGTTCTGCTTGAAACTTAATTGGAAGTTGTAGAAGTCAACTGTTCATGTGTAGTAGTAGTGGAAAGTTGAGAATGAAATTTGTATTCATCATTAGACTTTAATGCTACACAGTAGCATCTCTGATTGAGTGATTTCACCCATGCTGTTAGTATGCTTGTGCACATGTGTGTGTGTGTGTCTGTGTGTTCCTGTGCTAGCAGAATATTTTTCAACTTACTAGTTTTTTTTTTTTTTTTTTTGGGGGGGGGGGGGGGGGGGGTGGTGTTGACATGGTGTTCTTTTGTACCATCTGTTTACCTGTGGAAAACTAACTTTTGTATGTTCTCTTCCAAACAGGCAGGTGGTAATGTGAATATTACTGCTGGTGGAGCAACCCCTTTTCACATTGCTGCTGATAATGGGAGCCCAGAAATAATAAATTGCTTATTGCAAGCTGGAGCTGATCCCAATGTTACTGATGAGGTGAGGCTGCCGATGCATTCACCTATTTGTGAAATTATGTTGTTTCTCTTTGCTACTTTATCTCTTGTATGTCTTCAGGAAGTACCAACAGCTTTGATCAAGTGTGGGATATCCCGGACGGTCCGAACGATCGCGGCCATCCGTGGATGCCACACGCGTGTGCGTGAATATGCACATGTCATCCACGGATGGCCATGATCATCTCGCACTTGAACAATCTTGACTTAACCAAATGCCAAGTACTGTTAAATATGTGGTTCTTTCTGTGGGGCACTGTTTCTGTTTATATGCACGAACTATGCATGTGGAACTTAGCTTGCATCATCCCTTTCTGCATCTATTTTAGGAGTTTTGCAGGTAGTTAAATTTATTCCCCCCCCCCCCCCCCCCCAAAAAAAAATCAATTTATTTTGTTTTGTTTTGTTTTTAAGGAAAGTATGGGTGAAACCTTTATTGATGATCCCTAGAAAAGTGGGAAGTACAGTTTTATTAATTTAAGAAATATTATAGACTCGAAATTCCTTCTAGATACAAGATTTATAATGATTTTATATGTGTTGCTATCACTATTTAAGTAAATACTATCATTCCTTTCTTTGGTTATCTAATATCTCAAGTTACTCCCTAGCTGTCTGGCATGTGAACCATGTATCTCATGGTCATGCATTGATGCTTTAGTTCATTTTCAAAGTTTGGAGTTTTAGTTGATTCGTTATTTCGGTTAGTATAACTCTATAAATTAATGCTACGGATGCTAGTGTTACTTGCTTGATCATCTGGAATTGATTATAAATTTTCTTCATATTATAGGATGGCCAAAAGCCAATACAGGTAGCAGCAGCAAGAGGCAATCGTAGAGCTGTTGAGATTCTTTTTCCCTTGACTTCACCAGTTCAAACTGTTCCAGACTGGACTGTTGATGGAATACTTGAATATATGCAGTCTGAAACTGGAAAACAACAGGTACCAGATCCTGAATTTTGGATTTGTATATGAGAAGCCTAAAGGAAGCTCTCTGACTCTAAAAGTGCTCCAACAATTGTCTAGTCTTTTCTTCTTTATCATCCTTTAAAAATATACCTTCTGAATTGTTTCAAAAATTGTTCAACATGCCTCTGAGAGGTGGACAAGTATCCATGTGATTGATTTGCTTTCTCTATTCTTGGTCAGACACACATAGTGTAGCAGTGATTTCATATTTAATTATTTATTATCTCTTTTGAATCAGAATATAAAAAGTGAGGGACCTTTTGGGCATCCAAATGGAATTAAATAATTATAGTGTATTTTGTATGATATTGAAGGGACAAAGCACCGTAAATGGAAAAATTCAAGAGAATGATGGGCACTACCACAAATGAGAATGGGAATTCAAAACAGTGGCATTTCATAAATTTCTAGAAATCGATCCTACTCTTCAACTATAATGAAGAATCCAAGAGAAAGATGGGCATTATCACAAATGGAATGAAATTCAAAATAGTAGTGTTTTATAAATTTCTAGAAATCAATCATATTCTTCAGTCATAATGATGAATCCAACCATTTTAAATATTCTCATTCAAGATGATGGATTTGTCCCTTCAATACTTTGTAAAATACACTATAATTGTTTAATTTCCATTTGGACGCCCAAATGGTCCCTAAGAGTTTTTTCTGCGATATATGTCGAGGGGTCTCTTTGATCCTTGGGAAAGTAGATCTGCCTGTGCAATTGAATCCACATTAGGTTGTTTGCTCCAATTAAAATTAATGCTAATAAGACATTGCACTCACGCACACTGTCCTATTCACTTTCTCTTTGAAATCAAGTCTGGATTAATTGCAATTTAAAACTTGTGCCCAGTTAGGTCACCCTATTTTGGCTGCCAAAGTTTCAGCTAAAGAAGATGAGGATATTCTTTTACTAACTTTCAGGGGAAAAACTTGCAGGAAGACGCAAGAAATTTGATGGAAGCTAATCTGCCAAAGGATACCATCTTATCAAAGCAAGATATCCCTGAGGTTCCACTTTTACCCTGTCCTTTGGTTTAGCATTACTTCTGCTCAAGTGTTTATTGAGATTTAAGACCCTCTGTTGCCTACCACTTGATAGGTTTGTAGATGTTAATTTTGTATTAATATAGCTCATTGTTATATACATTAGCTCATTGTTATATACTTTGTAAACTTTATTTGAATTTGAATTTTGTGATTCAACCAGTTCAAGCACCAGTTCAACCAAAAGAGATCAGACCAGCCACCTTTTCAGTACCTCGACTGTTTCAGTTTTTATAATATTTTTCTGATGAAAAAAACTTTAGCAAGAATTTTGGGGTTCAATTCGGGAAATTGAAGAATATCAGAGTGGGAAGGAGGCGTGGCATGCAAATATTATAAAAAGTAGAAGCATATGATGTCCTTCTGGGACTGTATGGAATAATTTATTATTATTTTTTTTGTGATATTTGCTTATTTCCAAATTTGTGATAATTGATAAATTTTGGTTAAGTAGGCTTGATTATTTTGCGGGCTTCATAGAAGCTGATGAAAAATTAGAAAGTAACATGAGTTATTGAATTAATTGAATAATTTTGTTACAAGTATTGGAACTCATTCTCGCTTCGACTCCAGGCAATAACAATGGAGTGATATTAATTGCTTGGAATTGTTAATTTTCATTAATGTACTTTTTAGCAATATTTGTTTCATGGTTTTATCATAATTGGTGTCTAAGACCACAGATGTTATTTAACTATCCATCTTTTGTTGTTGTTCAGCCTCCTTTGGATGGTTGCAGTACAATATCATGGCTATAAGTATCTATCTTTAATAATGTGGATATCTGATCTGGTGTATTAAGTCATTTATTCTGTTGTTTGGCATCCTCATGAATGTTTAACAACTTATTCAGGTGACACCAGAGGCGAAGAAAAAAGCTGCGGAAGCGAAATCAAGGGGAGATGATGCTTTCAAAAGAAAGGATTATTATACTGCTGTAGATGCCTATACACAAGTATATTCTTTGTCCATTCTATGCTTTTGAGTGTTTTCATTGTTTTTCATGCAAGTTTAGGATTTTAATATGGCTAAACATTTACTTGAAAGAAGTCCATTGGATGGTGGAGAATACAGTTCCATACAAAATATTTAAGCGACTTCTATATTTATTGTGGGAAGCAAACAAAATGGAATATCTTCAGTTCTTCACAGATCAGTCTTACTACAATTTTCTGGTACCTATTGATTTGGATCATGTGATGCAAAACATGGTATAGTTCTGTTCCAGAAGGACCAGAACTCTAAATTAGGCGATTGCTAAAGGACTTTTTATGTCTAGTCTTATTTTACCTTTTTGCACAGAAGGTAAATAATTAATTGAAATCTATTAAGGATAGAAAGTTTGGGCAGAAAAGGGAAATGTCCGTAACACGTGAAGAGACCATTGTATATAGGATATAATTAATGTTATGCCCTTATGCGGTTAATTTATATCAAACATGCTTTTGAAAGTGAATAAAAAACTTTAGTTTGGGCAGAAAAGAGAAATGTCCATAACATGTGAAGAGACCATTGTAAATATATATAATTGAAAATAATTAGTATAATGAAGAGTTTTAACTATCTAATTTACATTTTGCTTTTAAATGGAATAAAAAATTAGACGACTGACTCACATCGAATCACGTTGGTTTCTATGTGAAAGGCCAATCTCCTAAAGAACAACCCACAGACGCAGCTAAGGTGTCTATTTCTTGTTCACTTTGTGGGTTGTTCTATAGGAGATTGGCCTTTCACCTACTTAGGGATGCCTTTAGGGGGAAACCCACAATGTGAATCTTTTTGGGATCCAGTTAGTTATAGAGTGGGGAAAAGATTAGATGGGTGGAGGAAGGCTCTAATTTCAAAAGGGGGGAGGTTAATTTTGGTTCAAGCAGTGTTGTTTAGTATTCCAATTTATTTTATGTCTCTTTTTAGAATGCTTGTGAGTGTTGCAAAGAAATTGGAGAAGTCGATGAGAGATTTTTTGTGGGAATGTTATGGGGAAGGGCATAGGGATCATCTAGTAAACTGGGATGTTGTTTCTAGATCAAAGGCTAAAGGGGGGCTTGGTTTGGGTAACCTTTTAGAAAGGAATACTGCTTTAACTGGGAAATGGTTATGGAGGCTTCCACTTGAGTCTAATTATTTATGGTGTGCTGTAATTAAGAGCAAGTATGGGCTTCAAGCTAATGGTTGGGATTCAAAGATGGATGTGTCCTTGGAAATTTATATCTCAGGATTACCTCCTTTTTTGGAGTTTACTTGTTTGGTTGTGGGAAGGGGTGATAAAATTCAGTTTTGGGAGGATGTTTGGTGAGGGGATGAGTCTTTTTCTAGATTATTTCTTAGGTTGTATAATTTATCTTTAGCTCATAGTGATTCCATTTCTTCTTTGATTTTCTCCTTCTTTCTCTATCATCTGGGACTTTAAGGTGTTTTTTTTTTTTTTTTTTGTTTATAAAATTTTAATGATAGGGAGTGTATTGAGTTTTCTTCTTTATTGTCATTGCTTGATGGTTTGAGTTTGAGAGATTTAGCTGCAAATAGGAGGAGGTCGTTAGCCCACTCATCAGGAGTGTTTTATTGTAAATCCTTCTTCGATGTCTTAGTTGATGATTCGAGTGTGCCTCTGTTTTCTCCATCTTTGATGATTTGGAATGCTAAAGTACCTCTTAAGGTGCAGGTGTTTGCTTGGTCTGTGGCTTACAGAAGAATTAATACCAATGACATGTTTCAGAGGAGAAGGCCCTTTTTTTGTTATTGATCATCTCTTTTTACATTGTTCAGTGGCATGGGGTTTGTGGCTTAGTCTGTTTCAGATTAATGGAGAGCTTTGGGCTGCTCCATTTTATTCCACACAGTTGTTTGAGCTTGGTTTTGAGGGCTTTGGGAGAAATAAGAAGGGAGATACATTGTGGAGATGTGCTTTGATGGTGATTTTCTGGGTTTTATGGCTCGAATGGAATGCTAGGATCTTCGAAGATAAGGAGGAATGGGTGGATGCATTATGGGATAGAGTTTATTTCTTGACTTCTTTTTGGGCTTCAAAGTCAAGGCCATTTAAGGGGATTCCTTTATTTATTATTAAGAGTGATTGGATGGCAGCTTGTACTACTTAGGCATTGTTTTCTTTCTTCTTTTCCTTCTTTATTTTTGCTCTTTCAGTGGACTTCTTGTCCTCCTTTGTATTTTTATTTATGCTCATTTAATAATTTTTATTTATTGTTGATTAAAAAAAAGGATATATTTTGTAGACTAAGGTATTGGGGGTTTTGCAATTGCCAAGGGAATGCCTTTTTATTTCGGGCATTTTGTTTTTTCCTTCTGTTGCTTTTAAGTGCTAGTTGACTTAGTTGTCATACTACTGTGCCATCAATAGGAATGCTTTACATTTTATTTGCCAATATGTTGCTGTCATTATTGGTGAGCTTTCTAAATTACAACTGATTCAGTATGGTGATGCATTTACAGGCAATTGATCTTGATCCCACTGATGCTATTTTGCTTTCCAATAGAAGCCTTTGTTGGATCCGTCTAGGACAAGCTGACCATGCCTTAGCCGATGCTAAGGCCTGCAGAGCTCTAAGACCAGATTGGCCAAAAGCTTGCTTCCGGGAAGGTGCAGCTTTACGTTTATTGCAGGCATGTTCTCCTTTTCCCTTCTACTTCATGTTTTGAATGAACAGTTTGATTTTTATCATTTGAGATATATTTGATTACTCTTTATGTTGCAGAAGTTTGATGAAGCAGCCAATTCTTTTTATGAGGGTGTGAAGCTTGACCCTGAAAATAAGGAGCTTGTGAATGCTTTCAGGTTATGATCAGATGCCTCTCTTTTTCTGGTTTTACCCTTTCTTATGCGTTGATCTAAAAATAGTACCTAACAAACAAGTTAATACCTTGAATTTTCAACTCCCTTCTTTTGGTCATTTTTGGGTACCCATAGAAGGTGCCCTAGATCATTGGCTTGTGGATCCCAGATCTTGGCAAATTCAAGGTTTGGGAATTCTTTAGCTGTGGGAAATATGGTATTGGGGAATGAATTTGGAAAAATTGCAGAGCAAGGTTAGAAGAGGATAAGTCTTGCAACATTTTTGGGGATCATTTGGGTCAAATGTCCTTTGTGTGTGTGGAATGGAGTGGGTGGGGAGCAATCTCTGTAAGGAATCTTTGTACATGGGCTTGGGTATGGGTATGTGTCCAGTTGTCGGATCGTTTACTTTCCAAAGATTTTTCACTAATTTAAAGTGTGCGGCAGAAATACCCACACCCATGTCAGTATGTCACAAGTGTCCAACACAAGTACTTCAGGCATTTGAAAGTTTCCATGTGACATAGTCTACACTTAAAAAGTCAGTTATATCTTGGTATTTCAAAATTTTGGAGGATCTTTGTAATATTGCATCATCATTTTTTTAAAGTGTCCATGGAGAATTTTTTTAGTCTCTGTAGTATTTCAAAATAGATTAATAAAATGTAAAAGAGATGAATAATATTGCATCATCTTTTTGTTGGTTCTAATAATAATATTGCATCAACGCAGTTTCATGACATATGACTGTATTGGCGCATGAGCTGTGCCTTGTTCGTGCTAACCTAGGAATAATTTTTTTCCTCCTGTTATAAAGATGAAAGACTAAAAAAAAGTTGCAACTGAAATTCTACCGTGATTTGGATCTTAATTCTTAAGCGTATAAGCCGTATGGCTCGGTTTCTCTAAACCAATTTCAAAACGAGTGTCTAATTATTCAAATCATGTTTTGCAGCATGGGACCATAAGAATTTCCCATGGAATGCTAATTTTCCTTCTACATCAGCTATAGGGTACATGTTCACTTAACTTCTCAGTTGTCACCTTGCTGTCTTTACAGGGAAGCTGTTGAAGCTGGGAGGAAGTTTCATGGTACAGATCAAGAAAAATCAAGTGTTTGCTCTGCAGATACATGGAAGGTATGAGAAAAGGGACTGAAACATCGTGCAGATGTAAGGGTTTGCATTTTTGTTCTCATTTGAGATTGTGAGGTTATTTGTCTTTTCGTTTGTTACTAAACCCCTGCAACAATTACTGATGGGGTGTACATAAAAGTCATGTTAGCGGCAATTAGAGTAATGGGTGAATCTTTTCCGATTTTGTCAATGAGAATACAATGTGCTCTTCACATAAGATCTCTCTCTCTCTCTCTCTCTCTCTCTCTCTGTAGGGTGATCGTCAACCACCTCCTGTTCTAAGAGTCGAGGCTTCTTAAGTTCTAATGCACTATGCTGTACACATAAATCAAACCTATTACAGAGATTTCTAATGTCATGTAAAAGAGGGGCAATCTCTCAATGAGCATTGTCTCCCTGTTACAAGGATATTGTACTAGAAGCTGAGAATCAGCCTAAAAGTAATAGACTTCTAATTCTTGCCGAAAATATTGATTGATTGGACCCTTTGGCTTTTGAAATCTCACTTACTCCAATGGTTCATGTGATATCACGATGTAGATGTATTTCATTTATGTATTTATGACTATATGTTCAACTAATGGCAAAGCATTGCATCTTACTGTCTCAGTAAGCTGAGATCCTAAGTTTGACTCTTGTTAAATCCTTTAGGGTTAATTACACAAGGTTTCATGGTTTTCATAGGTTTTGGACTTAACTAGTTTATATAAGTTGTGAGGTTTTATATGGGTCTAAGGTTTGTCTAAAGGGTTTCATCATTATAAACAATAAATAAATAAACGGTTCATTCTCTGGTGGGTTGATGTTGTCATGTTGAGAAAACCCAAGTGGTGGTTGGTCCTTGTAAGGAGGCTATCTTTATGTTTAATGAAAGGACAAAACCACAAAGCTTTCGGCATGTTCTCCATTCTCTCCTTTAACAGTTTGTGTGAGTCCACTTCAGCCTTGTTTAACAAATTTGAATTAAGAGAAAGTCTACCATTAGTGTCCCTCGTGAACGTATTGACGAGTGGCTCTTATTTTAGGAGAGATTGTGTCATGGGATGGAAGAGCCTTAAACGATTTGATATACAAAATTTTATTTTATTTTATTTTTAAAGACGTTAGGAGGTTTGCCCGCACGTGTCAAAGTTTGATGTTCTTTCTTTACGAACAATAATTAATTAAAATTTTCTATCAAGTTTGAGCATGAGTATGAACTTAACATGAGAAATCTAACGACATGTTTTTTATTGTGTCCAAAATATTAGAAAAAATGGGAAAGCTTATGGGAAGTAATGGCTCAGCAAAACTCTTCTTAAATAACATAATAGTTATTACGAGGAAACTATTGCCATTCTTCAACTTTCTTTGCACGTCTTTACTTTAAACTTTTCAAAGTTTTATGAAAAAATATAAAAAGTTCTTATGAAAACTGGTCGCTTATTCCATTAGATTACATCATTTTGAATAGATTTGCAGAAATTTTTTTTCCCTAAATCTATTGTTTACCTTAAAAACCACATTTTTGTAATTAGAGATACTCACTTTTACTAATTACAATCTTGTCATTGTTGCAACTACGAGTAAAACAAAAGTGAGTGGATGGAGCCAATAGCTTAAGCATTTTCTTATATATATATATTTTTATTTTTCATTGACTTACTTTTTGTAAATACATTAACATAACACACATAACTCATCCAAACAATACATAACTAGTTAGAAGGACAATTATAAGAATTTATATTAGCTGAAAGATACTAATAACATGTCAGACTAATAGTATGTTTTAGAAGACTCAAGTTCATTACCTTTTACAGTATAAGTAATACTGTTCGAGATGTGCTTAACAGTATGAGTTCCTTCTATCTTAAACTTAAATACAATAAAAACATATATTCTTGAAGAAGAGCATCTCCACCTAATACGGTAGGTGATACATAGCCTACCTTATGACTATAAGTAGCCTTCCACCTTTGCTTATTTATATTCAACCGAAACTCTAATTCTAACTTGGATTTGACAGTAAACAAATTGACGAAAATTATACTATTCCAAAAATGTAAATACTTTTTCTTTTGATTTTTTATTAGTGGGTCTCACAAATAAAAAAGAATTAGTGTCCTGTAAACATGCTATAAATAATGCACATGGCACACAAATTTGGATCTAAGAGTTATCTCTTACGGAAGAGACCCATGAAAGGACCATTGCTTGTTGTTATGAGCCCGTAATGTTGTCATATACTATCTATCTGAATGCTTTGAATGTGAACTAAACCATCATATATGCTTTACGTCATTGTATTTGTCGTAGGGATTGTTATTATAGTCCCCCCTTTGTTTCATGTTTTTAAAATCAAAGGTTTGACGCTTGAGAGAGAGAGAGAGAGAGAGAGAGAGAGAGAGGAGGGTGTTGTAGAGAGGCAGCCCTAGAGAATGCATAAATATTCTCAAACAAAGATAATCCTCTTTATATAGTTTCTTAAAAGTCCCAACCCTAAATGGACTAAGGCTCCATTAGGAAATCCACTCACATTTTAGGAAATTAACCTATAAAGTCCATTACTCGCATGCGAGCAGACTAAGAATACATTCACAACCCAACCCAAATATCCCATAAATTTGGCATATTGAATGGAGTGCCTAGTTCTTGAAATATCAAATTTTAACTTTCAAATTGCCACATATATTTGAAGTTCTACTTCTCTTTTTATCTTTCTTTCTTTCTTTCTTTTTTTTTTTTTTTTTTTTCTCACAGGAGAACTTTCAATCATACTTTTGACAATTCTAAAATAGCATTTGGGTTAGAGATAATCTAAGTATGTAAATTATAAAAACTAATATCTAAATGCCAACATAAAAGTGAACTTAAAATTTTTAAAAAAAAAAAAAAAGTGGAATTAAATATACAAACCAAGATAGTATGCTTAGACTTTTTCTTCAATATTTTCTCCATTTTTCTCTTTACTAGTGAGGGGACCCACGTGCTCTGCACGTTGTGAGGGAATATTTGCACTACTCTCCATTTTTTTTTTTTTTTTTTTTTGTTTTTAAAGAAAATAAAAAATTGAATTTTTTTTTTCAAACAAATATTTGCCACTTCTGTAGAGGGGAAGTTTGTAAAGGGTTCTCATTTTCCCCCTAAAGAGCTTGAGCGCAATATTTCACTCAAAATCTTTTGCTACTTTTTTGGTCAAGGACTAAACTTTAAGGCCATGTTTGTCTGGTTGGAATGGAGTAGGTGGAAATGGAATCTGATTCCATGCTCAAAATAGTCTGGAATGAAAATGAGATAGAAATAAACATTGCGGAATGAATATCGTTATAATTCACTACTATTGTTTGATTCCATTCCTATTTAATTACCTCATTCAAACATGTTGTTTAGAATGAATTGGAATGACATTCCATTCCATTCATTCCATTCCAATCAAACAAACATGGCATAATTGTAATACATGTAGGTTTTCAATCACCACAAACTTTCCTCAGGTGTACTCTTTTCCATAAACAAAAAAACATAAATCCGCTACGAAATTCTTTGTCTATTCTTCTAATCATTTTTCATCGAAATAGAAGATATAAGCAAAAACGATCAAACTCCGAAGCTCAAAAACTAATAATCAATCAATACCAAAAAGAATCTATTTGTTTGTAGAGAAACATAATCAAACAATTACAAAAATAATCAATTAATAAACTTCACTGCACTTGATCCAACAATATTCCAAGCACAACCTACCACTACAACAAAAGACCCCATTTGGGACAAATAAAATCCGTTCCCATCACTAATACAAAAGGGTCCCAAAGCCAATATTGGGACGGATATATCCATCCCAATATCCGTCGCAATTGCTTCCATTGCAAAAAAAAGTGGGATGGAAAAACAAAGCCGTGGCAAAGTTATGGGGATGGTTATATTCGTGGCAATTATGGGCATTTGGGACGGTTACATCCGTCCCAATTCTGGGATTTTCAGCTTAAGTAAATTACATTAGGATGGTTATATCCGTCTCAATGGCGTCAATAGGACGGTTATATCCGTCTTAATGAGGTCAATTCTAGGCATTTGGAATGATTATATCCGTAAAAATTCTGGAATTTTCAATGTTCAAATAACATTGGGATGGTTAAATCCATCTCAATGTGTCTTAGGGACTAATATATCCGTCCCATGATTAATTTTTTTTTTATTAAAAGATTGAGCTTCCATTGTTCAAATAAATTACATTGGGATGGTTATATCCATCTCAACGACTCCTAGGGACAAATATGGGGAGTCAATCAATGAACACTACGCAGGATACCAACACTACGATTGAAGTAAACCATTATTTCCTTTATAAGCATCCTAAAAAGGAAAAAAAAATGTCAGAATAATTTTACATCAAAAAAGTTAGAAAAAGGAATTTAAGCTGAGGAAAAATATAAAAACTCAAATTCTGCTTTTATTTTGTCTCTCTTCACTTTGTACTCTAAAAGTAAGCAAACAAAGGGAAAGCACAAATAAAAATCCTCCAACCACAAATGAAACCACACCCCCCCCCCCAAAAAAAAATGGCAGGCCTATCAAAATTGTCAAGTATCTCCATACTAACATGATTGATAATGTAAAACTTTAAGCCAATTATTCGTAGAAAATGTTGGAGAGGCCCTGAAAACTGCAGTAAATTAAAATAATGAGTGAATAAGTCAGTTCCAGTATATCCAATCAAATCCATCTTGCTCATACTCAATGTTAGTGTGCCTATCCATGAAGGAAATGACAAACCAAAGCATGATATCTCAAATGTTCAGCGAGAAATGCTAACTTTGTTGCCCATGAAAAACAATTCTTCTCAACGCTCAATCTTCCAAGATATAACTTGTTCACCATGAAGAAACACCTAAAACTAAGTAAAATAATTTCACAATATCAACAAAGGCTGAAATTTAATTTCGAAGTTCTCTATCACTAAATACATAGGATGAAGAGACATGAAATGATGGCCAAGAAACAGGACATGGGTTACATAGCATACTGATTAAGAAATGCATATCTCATTTTGGAAACTAAAATTTTGAAAGTGTACTTGTTTTACAAACTTAAAGTGCAACAATTGTCTTAAAAATTTATTGTAGCAAGTGTGTATAACTAAAGTTTGAAGAGGAATGTTGGCCTAAAAGGTTTCAATCCCATGATTTTGATGATAACAATGCACTAGATGGCCTAATGAACATTTAAATTCAATATGAGACAGGTACTTAAGGTTTTCAAGCAATCAAGGACATATCTGCTTAGTCAATAGCCAAAAAGCAGCAAAGAACACAAGTCGAGACTGACCAACACTCAAACAAGCATCAAACGAAGAAATCTAGCTTCTATTAAGAGTGATAGGATCAATTATGTAAGATTTGATCTCAATTTCTGCTCATGTGTGACTAAGGGCTTAGGTTCATGCATTTAAGTCTTAAATGAACCATAATAATCATCCATAGAGAAGGGATTTTAATCCCAAAGCCAAATGCCTTTGGATTTTATTTAAGTCTGTGAAAAAGAAATTTCAGATGACTAAAAACAGCTTTAAGTTGACTGAAACATTGATTCAGACGATTGAAAGAATTTTCAGACGACTAAAAAGGAATTTCAACAGACTGAAAGGTCTTTTAGAAGACTAAAATAGACCTAGTCTCAATCATTCTTTTTGTAACTTTTAGACGACTGAAATCATATTTGAGACAACTGAAAGTCATAAGCAAATAGACCCAAATCACACCTTCTTTGGAATTTTTAGTAGCCTCATTTCAGACGATTGAAATGATATTTTCAACCAACTTAAAGAAGTTTCAGACAATTGAAACCTTTGGGCTGTCACATAACGGCTAGTTTTTTAAGCGGTCTTTTTAGCATTAAATGCCTACTAAATCATCTTTCCTGTCATTTATTGCTACAGAACGGTCATATTGACCTCTTGGGCTATATATGCAAGTGTTAAACTCATTTATGAGTAATTATTGATCTACAAACAAGATCATTCATTACAGGCCGTAATTTCACTTGTGAGCATTCATTGAGATTCAATCAATAGTTGAGTGTGCAATCAATTGTTGTGTATTTACTTTTTTGAGAGAGCTTTATTAGCTTGAAAACAAACTCTATTCATCTTGTATCAAAAGATTGAGAGAACCCCTAATTTGTAATCACATGAGGAGTGCTCTTGTACAAGTGTTGGTGAAGAACACTTAGTGTTGTAAAAGTTTGATCTCTACCCTTAAAGGAGATTGATACAGTGGATTGGTGAATCCTCAAGCGAGTTCTTGAAGCGAGGACGTAGGCGGGAAGCCGAACCTCGTTAACATCGTTTACATTCTCTTCCTCTTAATCTCTTTATTATTGCTTTTTCTTGGATTTATTCTTACTTGCAATAATCTGATTTTAAGTTTGCAATTAGTTTTTAATTTGGCCATAAACCCTATTCACCCCCTTTTAGGGTTATATACTTGGGATAACAATTGGTATCAGAGCCCAACTTCTTGCATTTGATATATTTATCTTGCGAGGAACAATATGGCCAACTATAATGGTAACAGATTCACTGAAGGACAATGGTCCAATAGACTACCTCTTTTTAATGGAGATGCTTCTCTATATAATTTCTAGAAAATTAGAATGCAAATCTTTATTCAATCCACTAGCTATGAATTATAGAATATTACCTCTAAGGATCCTTTAGTTCCCACTAAAGTGGTAGATGGTGTCTCACTTCCTAAAGTTCCACAAGAATACACTAGTGCTGATCACAAGTCCCTTGAACTAAACTCTAAAGCCATTGGCTTACTATATTGTGCTTTAACTAATGATGAATTTAGCAAAATCTCTAGATGCACTAGCACCAAAAAGATATGGGATACTTTAGAGGTCACCTATGAAGGAACTTCTCAAGTGAAAGAAGCAAAGATTAACATGCTTGTTTGTGAATATGAATTGTTTAAAATGAAAAAGGATGAATCTATTAGAGAAATGTTTGCTCGTTTTGATGCTATTATAAATCCTTTGAATTCTCTTGTCAAGATTTATACTAACTCCGAATTGGTGAGAAAAATTCTTAGGAGCTTGCCTAAGGAATAGGATACATTCCCAACAGTCGTGCTTCAATCAAAAGAACTTGGCTCAATAACTCTAAGTGACCTTGATGAAAATCTAGTCACTCAAGAGTTTGTGTTCAAAGCACGTGAAATAAGTGAAAGCAAGACTTCTAAGAGCTTAACGCTCAAAGCCTCAGATGATGAAGAAGAACCATCAAATGAAGAATGTGAAAATGAAGAAGATGAAGATATAGCTTTCATATCTTAAAAGCTTAAGAAGTTCTTTACTAGAAGAAATCAAAGAAGGAGATTCAACAAGGATGACTCCTCCGAAAGAGTTCCAAATAGAGGAGAGACCTCTAATAGAGAACTTCAAGTGTGCTTTGAATGCAAGCCTGTACACATCAAGATGAATTGCCCTCAACTCAACAATAACCACAACAAGACAAGCCACAACAACAACAACTTCAAGGACAATAGGAAGTTCAAGAAGAAGGCTTTCACCGCCACTTGGGATGATGAAGCAAATAGTGATGAAGAAGATGAGGAGATTTCTTGTGATCAAGAGGTTGCAAACTTTTGTCCCATGGCGAAGAAAGATGAGGTAATCGAACCTAACTTTATTAATTATCCTATAGAAGAACCTCCTACCTATGAAGAATTGCAAGATACCCTTGAAGATACCTTTCTTAAATTAAAAAGATTTTCTCACAAAAACAATGATTTGAAAAAGAATATCACATATCTCCAAGAAGAATTAGATGCTTTGAAAAATAAAAATTTAGAATTAAAAAGTAAAATAGACTCACCCCCTACCATCTCTTAATCTAGTCTTGAAAATGAAAACACTTCATTGAAAGAAAAGATTGAAGACTTGACTAATACCTTGGCTAAGTTCACCAATGGAAGAGATAACTTAGATAAAATATTAACTAGTCAAAGATGGTGCTTTGACAAGGCCAAAATTGGTTATCAAGAACATGTTAAACAAAAATCCTACATAAATTTCTTCCCTAAGCCTAATGTCACTAGCACACCTAAAGTCTCATGTACCTATTGTAATAAAGATAGACATAATTTCTACACTTGTAATATGATAAGGAAACCTAAAGGTTTCCTCAGGAAGGTGTGGGTAGTTAAGAGAACCTCACTTCCTATGGCTAACACCTATGGACCTAAGAAAGCATGGGAACCAAAGAAAGTTACTTGAGGTTGTTGTGTAAGTATGCTTGAAGTCTTAAAGCAAAGAGAAATGGTTTCTTGATAGTGAATGCTCAAGGCACATGACGGGTGATAGATCAAAGTTCATCTCTTTAAAGCTCAAGGATGGTAGTTTCGTGACATTTGTTGATAATGTCAAAGGTAAGATTATTGGCATTGGCAAGGTTGGTAAGATTTCCTCTCTTTGTGTTGAAAATGTTTTATTAGTTGATGGTTTAAAGTATAATCTCCTTAGCATTAGTCAATTATGTGATAAAGGTTATAAAGTTACTTTTAAATCTAATAAGTGTATAATTGAAGATGATAATAAGACCTTATTTGTTGCATTTAGGATTGGTAACATCTATGCTATAGAGTTTGAAGAAATCGCATTACAAAATGTACATTGCTTCTCCGCTTTAAATGAAAATCATTGGTTATGGCATAGGAGACTTAGACATGCAAGTATGGATTTGATTTCAAAACTTTCAAGGCATGAATTTGTAAAAGGTTTACCAAAAGCAAAATTTACAAAAGATAGAGTATATAGTGCATGCCAATTTGGAAAACAAACCAAGTCTTTCTTTAAAACAAAACTTCATAGTTCAACTACAAGACCTTTGCAACTTATACATATGGACTTATTTGGACCTATTGCTATTGCAAGATTTGGAGGAAAGTACTATGCATTTGTGATTGTTGATGAATACTCTAGATATACATGGGTGTTCTTTCTTGTACATAAAGATTAGACTCATGATAAATTTGTAATATATTGTAGAAGGGTCCAAAATGAGAAAGGGTATTCCATTACATATGTTAGAAGTGATAGGGGGAGTGAATTTGTCAATAAAGATATTGAACAATATTGTAATGAGAATGGTTTTGGTCACAATTTCTCTGGTCCTAGAACTCCTCAACAAAATGGCGTGATTGAAAGAAAGAATAGAACACTTAAGGAAATGTTGAGAACCATGCTTAATGAACACTCATTACCTCAATATTTTTGGGCCGAGGCCATTAATACTTCATGCTATGTAATGAATAGAGTACTATTAAGATCCAAAATTGGTAAGACGTACTCCTTATGAATTGTAGAATGATAAGAAACCTAATATAGGGTACTTTAAAGTCTTGGTTGTAAATGCTTTATATTGAATGATAGAGATAAACTTTCTAAATTTGATTCTAAATCCGATGAAGGAGTATTTCTTGGTTATTCTATGAAGAGTAAAGCATATAGAGTCTTTAACAAGAGAACATTAACCGTTCAAGAATCAATGCATGTGGTATTTGACGAAACTAACCCTCTTTCTATAAAGAGACATGTAGATGATGATGATGATGTAGGTACAAGTTTGTAAGAAGAAGTTGAGAACTTGAATCTCAACGACAAGTAAGACCCACAAGACAGAGGTAAGGAAAAAGAAGAAGATGAAGTCATTGAAGTCAAGAAACCAGAAGAAGAAGTAGAAATAGAAAATGCTCCACTTCATCTAAATGTCACCAAGACTTGGAAATTTGTGAGGAATCATCCTAAAGATCAAATTTTAGGTGAACTCTCATGTGAAGTAAAAACTCGTTCTTCCATAAGAAATATTTGTTGTCATCTTGCTTCCCTATCTCAAATTGAACGTAAGACCACATTTGAAGCTGAAAGTGATGAATCTTGGATACTAGGTATGCAAGAAGAACTCAAGCAATTTGAAAGGAACAAAGTTTTGGACTTTGGTTCCTAGACCACATAACCATGGTGTAATAGGCATTAAATGGGTCTATAGAAATAAGAAAGATGAGTCGGGTACTACTGTAAGAAACAAGGCACGATTAGTTGCCTAAGGTTTCAATCAACAAGAAGGCATTGATTATGATGAGACTTATGCACCGATTACTAGACTTGAAGCTATTAGGATGCTACTTGCATTTGCATGTCATAAAGATTTCAAGCTATTTCAAATGGATGTCAAGAGTGCTTTCTTAAATGGTTTTGTTGAGAAGGAAGTATATATTGAACAACCTCCCGGTTTTTTAAAGTCGTGAATTTCAGAACCGTGTATTTAAATTATCAAAAGTTTTATATGGTTTGAAACAAGCTCTTAGAGCTTGGTATGAGAGACTTAGTGAATTTCTAATAAAAAATGGTTTTAAAAGAGGAAAAATTGACACTACCCTTTTTATCAAAACCATTGATAAGGATATACTTATTATTCAAATATATGTTGATGATATTATCTTTGGTTCTACTAATAAAAGTTTATGTGAGGATTTTTCTAAAGTCATACAAGAAGAGTTTGAGATGAGCATGATAGGCGAACTCAATTTCTTCTTTGTACTACAAATCAAGCAAACAAAGGAAGGAAGTTTTCTAAATCAATCCAAATATCTCAAAGACTTAATTAAGAAGTATGGATTGGAAGATGGAAAGAATTTCGCTACTCCTATAAGCATCTCCATCAAACTTGAAAAGGATGAGAAAGGTACATAATTATTAAACCCAGATCGGACCGGGCAGTTCGACTGGTGAACCGGTGAACGGGACCTTTGACCAATTCGGTTTTGTAATTAGATCGGAATTACAGTCAAACCAAAATGAATCGGATTAAACCAGCTCAAACCAGTGGTTTTTTTCATAAACCGATGTAAACCGGTCCAATTGGACCGGTTTAGTACTTGTGAAGTGTGAAACTGTGTATAAAAATCAACCTCTTTTTGCTGCTGATGGGACCTAAAACGAAGAAACTAAAGCTAAAGAGAGAGCCTTAACTAGTAAACCATATATGTTGTTGTGAAATAACTCACAAAACATATTATTTAATATCTAAACATCACATTTCATTTTTTACCTCTTAGTTTTATTTTTTATTATTATTTTAATTATAAGACCGGTTGAACCATTGACCCGATGGTTGAACCAGTGACCCGATCTCTAGGTTGGGTCAATGTCTGGTCTGGGTTTAATAACTATGGAAAAGTAAATCCGTGGATCAAAAGAAATACTGAGGTATGACTGGTAGTTTACTTTAATTATCTCATCGCTAGTAGACTGAATATCATGTATAGCATATGTTTATGTGCTAGATTTCAATAATGTCCTAAAGAATCTCATATGCTTGCCATTAAACGTATTTTCAAATATTTAAGTGGCACAATTAATCTTGGCATATGGTATTCTAAGTTCACATCATTTAACATGCTTAGTTACTTTGATTCGAACTTTGCCGGATGCAAAAAAGATCACAAAAGCACAAGTGGGACTTGTCACTTTCTTGGACATTCCCTAATTTCTTGGTTTAGTAAGAAACAAACTTCGGCTACTCTCTTTATAGTCGAGGCCGAATATTTAGCGGCCGGTAGTTGTTGTGCACAAGTGTTGTACATGAAACAACTTGAGGACTTTGGACTTCATTATGATCATATTCCCATAAAATGTGATAATACAAATGCAATCAATCTAACTAAGAACCCTATATAGCATTCATGCACTAAACACATTGAAATTAGACATTATTTTATAAGAGATCATGTCCAAAGAGGTGATGTTGAGATTGACTTTATTGGTATGGAACACCAATTAGCAGATATCTTCACAAAACCTCTTCAAGAAGATAGGCTTAATTTCATAAAACATGAATTGAGTATGTGCTTAAGTGATGATATATGATAACTTGCCTAATTGAGAAATTTTTTAAACTTGTGCCTATATTCTTTCTTTTTGAGTTTTTCAGCTGGCTGAAATAATGTTTTAGACGATTGAAAAACAGTTTCAGATGACTGAATTAATAATTCAGACGACTGAAACCTAGGGCTTATTGATCATATTTTACCTGCTTTCTATCTTTTTCAGACGAGTGCTTCAAACGACTGAAATTTATCTCAGGTGACCGAAACTCTAATTTTAGACGATTGAATTATAAATTCAGACGACTAAAACCTAGGGCTGGATTGTCCATTTTCGATGCTTTCTGCTTTTTTCGGTCGAATGTTTTAGATGATTGAAACTCTTTTCAGGCGTCCGAAATCATAGTTTCAGACGACTGAAACTATCGGGACTATATATATGACTTTTGAGCCCTAACTTTTCAAAACTCACTTTTTGCGCACTTTTTCTCTCTCCACTCCATCTCTCTTTCTCTCCTAAACTCCTCTAAACCTTCTCTATTCTTTCTCAAACCTCTTCTATGGCAAGATTAAAAGCTACTGTCACACTCTATTTTTGCACTACTTTACTAGGGTACATCATTTCATGTAGGTTTTTGTTTTGTTTTTGAGTCTAGTCACTTGCATTACCTTTTTAGGGTCATAAGGACAATGAATATGAATTTTGGTTCAATTTGGAGTTGATCTTGAAGGATAATAAGAGCTTTTGTGACTTAAGGGGCATAATCGTCTTTTAGGCCACAAACTTTTCATTGGACCTTGAAATGATGTCCAAATTGTCAATTTGAGTTCATATTAATGCATATGAGGTATTTCTAGGTTCAATTTGATGAATCAATGGCTTAGGGTTAAAATGGCTCAATATGGTTCAAATTGGTTAATTGACCCTTTTCGGGTTAGCTCAATTCGACTCACAATTTCTCATCAATTCTTTTCAAATTAGCTTTAATTAGTCATTATTTTATCCCTAAAAGTGCTTTAGAAAGTTTAATTTGGTATGGAAAGCATTTGGTTTGATCCTATGTGCATACCTACGCTTTGCAATATTGATGCATAGCGGTTCACCGCCTTTATCAAACCTAACTATGCACCCATGGTTAGTGGTTTTCACCCTAAAATGTTTAAAAATGTATTCCTCATTGAAACACGGCCGTTTTGGCTTTTGTTTCATCAAAATCGGAGTTAATTTGACCCCTAAAACACTCCTAAAAGTAGATATAGCAATTTTAACCCGATCCATAAGGTCCTAACTCGACCCATACCCATATGGGTGGGGGTTTTTTTTGTTTTTTTGGGTATTGAGTCAGGCATGGGCATAAATCTAAAAATTATTTTGGGTACGGGTCGAGCATGGATCCTAGAAGGAAAAACCCGATGACCCGACCCGACCCGACCCGACTTTGCTTTTACAAGTTTACCTTTGTGTATATATAACTTACTAAACCCTAGCCCTAATCCCTAATTCTTTATCCCTCCTCTTATTTTCTTCTCTTTTGCTCCCTCACTGCCTCACCCTCACCTCATGATCTCTGCCATCGCTTGCTTACCGCCCTCAAGCCTTCTGCCACACCATCGGCCGCCTTTACCGCTTCACCCTCATGGCTCACCCTCGCGCCTTACCCTCAAGCTCTCTGCTGTTGCTGCCTCACTAGTCACCGCCGATTCACCCTCACGACCTCATCACCGATTCACCCTCACGACCTCACCGCCTTACCCTCATTGCTTCACCGCCTCACTGTATGATTCAGATCTACAACTACACATCACGAATTCCAGATCTACACCAAATTGAGTCGTGACCTCATCGTCTACGGTCACGCGTAAGCCGAATCTACACCAGATTGACATCTTCGGCACTGTGGTGGTTCTACATTTTCATTCTCTCTCTCACATCTCAATATGTATTTTACTTGAATTGATTTTCCTTAAAAAAGATGTGAAATAAAAATGATGTGAATTAGATTTTTCTATTTAATGTGGAGTGTAAAATTGAGGTTTGATTATGGTGTGGGTTCTGATGATGTGGAGGAGACATTTTCTCCATTTGGTAAGACTTGAAACCATATTTGCATTATACTTTCATGTTTGCATCATATATATATATGTATATTGCTTGCGGTTGTGGTTGAATTTTTTATGTTAGATTTTATATGTCCATGCCTTTTCATAGGCAAATTGTATTGGAAACTTTAATATTTTGAAGGCATGTTATCATTCTTACATTCCATTCATTGTAACAAATCTTTGGCCGCTTATATGATTTTCGTATGCACTGGTTATAAATTTTCCACTTTCATTCTCTCTCTCTCTCTCTCTTCATGCTACATTTTCATTTTTTTTTCAATTTTTTTGGGATCTAAAATTCATCTATTTTCTTTATTTGATTGTCTGGGCGTTGCGGGCATGGGCAAGGCGGGTATGGGTCTCCCAAGATGAAGTTGGTTCTGGGATGGAGTTTTATTTTCCTAACCCATCGGGTTTAGGGTCAGGCATGTGCATAGGAATTCAAAGTCGGGGTCAGGCATGGGGTAGTTTTGACCCGCATCCGACCTGACCCATTGCCATCCCTACCTAGAAGGCAACAAAGTCCAAAAAAAGAAAAAAATTGAAGCGGGCTCGGGTGATCACCCAACCCCGAGCGGCTAACCGCCTGGGCTAGGTGGCTAGCCGCCCTAGCCCTGGTGGTCACCCGAGGCTGCTCTCCTATTTTAGCTAAAGTTGGATTCTCCTTCCTATTTTGACGTACTTGGACTCTTTTAGACGAGTTTCCTTCTAATTTTTGGTAACTTTTGAGTTTCTTAAGCACCAAGGGAGTCTCTAATAACCCTTGGATTAATTTTTAGGGTTTTAATCCTAGCCATTAATTTATCTTAATGAAACTCTATAAATACTCCCTATGCTCCAACACTAGTGGAGGCAACTAAGAGCCACTTTGTGCATTAAACCTGAGTTTGTGAGAGAGAATAAGAGAGAGAGAGCTGAAAGAGAGAGGAAGTTTTGCTGTAGTCTTGAAGAAACTTGGTTCAAGTCATTCACAAGAGCAAAAGAGAGTTCCTACAGCAGCAAAGGAAGCTATCCTAAGGTAAAACCTCCCTCCATTCATGCTGAATATGTCTTTTTTTATAGAATAGGTTCATTGCATGTTAAAGATAGCCTTTTTATCATATATTAATACTTTGGTTACTTAATATACATCAAATAATTGTTGTTCATGATGAGTTTAGCATGTTTTAGGTTTATTTTATAGGATTTAAAGCATGATTGTGAGTTTAAGGTTTCCGTAGTCCTTGTTTTAGGTAAGTTACATATCGCATGATAACTTAGGGTTTTTTTTATTGGTTTTTCTTCATGGTTGCTATATATGTATTGCATATAGAATAACTATGATATTTTTCTACACTCATGTAGTGGATTTTAGGGTTTTTATGCATGTCATGGTTCTAGGATTGAATTAGGGTTTGTGTTTATTCACTATTTGTGTTCTTTGAATGGTTAGTGGATGATTTAGGCCCTAATACTATTCTGTCCAGATTTCTATTTCTCTACTTTTGTCTTGTTTTGAGAACGTGTAAAGGTGCAAACAGGGGTGATAATCGCTTTATTAAGGCCGTTATTGCTTTCTAATGCTTGGAGTAATTGCATAAGGTAAGTAGGGTGTGAAGGTGTCCTAATTCACCTTTTTCTTTCTTTATTTTTTTATCTTCTCCCTCCTTAGGGTTATTTCTTAATATGGACATATGGTTTAATTAGACGTTTCGTAAATCTTTGTTTTTAAAGATAATTTTTGGCGGTAATAGAAGTTTATAATATTATAAGACTTCTGTGATTTTATGGGATTTTATTAGCATGTTTGGATTGGGGTCCTCACATGTTTGTTTTAGGAAAATCTGTCGGGCGACAGATTTTGTACTAAAACTTGGAAATGAGATTTTGATATACTTGGAATTTGATTTTTCTGATATTTTATTTAGATTCAAATGGGGGGTTATTTGCTTATTTTCATTAAATAACTTAAAGTAAAATACTTAAATGTTTTGGATGAAAATAAGGCTGATGTCTGTGCTGATGGAGAGTTGCCTGACTAACTGTCTATTTTCTGCTGTCTGTGTATTTCAGACGACTGAAACATGTTTCAGCCGTCTGAAAGACAATTTTCAGCCGGCTGAAAGTTTATGTCAGCTGACTGAAAATTCCAGAGAGCATTTTTTTGTGTTGGGCATTTTCAGCCGGCTGAAAATGCTTGTCAGCCGTCTGAAAGTGTCGGCAGACAGTTTTAAAAAAGGTTTGTTTGACGATTTTACCTCCACTTTCCCTTATTAAACCCATTCCTAATGGGTTTCTTACCCATTTTTCGGCAGAAAAGGAAAGGAGAGAGAGAGAGAAAGAGGAGCTCGACGGTGAGGAGCGTGACCACGGGAGCTCGGGTCCGACCCCACAACACATGGATCTTGTGGTTTCCACCCTAATCTACACGTGTACACCCTTAGATTCACGTTTCTAGCTACCATTTGAGAGGTAGGTGCATTTTTCATGGTTGTAAACCATTGTATGCATGATTTGGTATATTATTATGAGTTTTTTTGCATGTTTACATGATATGATACATGTTTACATGGGATTGGGGTTTGAGTTTCTTAGTAATTCATATATTTGAGAAATTAGGGTTTTGTTTTATACCCTATTTAGTTATATTGGTGTTGTTTTGCATACCCTCACATGATTTGGAATACAATGGGTTGATTTTAAAAACCTATTTGTTAAATCCTTGTAATGGACTATTTAAGGGTTACTTTTATATAAGTGTTGGAAATCCATTTTTTTCTAAAATTATAAATAAAAATGGATGTGATGATAAGGGGTACTTTCTGGTCTTAATGACCGTAATGTTCCCAAAATGAGGTTACTTTCTGGATCCATGTAGGATTTATAATGTTTCCTCAAAATGAGGTTACTTTCTGGACCCATATAGGGATCCATAGTGTTTCCTCTCATTTCCGCGCGCGAGGGCCCCGCATGACTTGGGGAGGATTATTCAGTTTGAAAGACTGATGATGTTATGAATTGCCAGATATGACGGATTTATGTTATGAATGATTTTCATGTTCTCCTATGCTTGTTTTAAAATTGTGATATGCAACCCCTTATTATCTCATTTTATTTAAATGTTCATAATGGTTTTAAAACCTTGATATACAATTTTGAAAAATGTATCCTACTGAGTTTATACTCACGCCTATTTTCAAAACCTTTTGCAGACCTTGAACAAAGTAAAGATGACTCTTATGAGGAGGCATCACATCGGACTTAGCATATGCATTGCATTATGGGTGTTGTACAGATGTATTTTACAATTTTATGGCTTGTATATTATTTAGACAGACTTATTGTATTATACACTGCTTGTATTGACAATAGAACTATGTAAGAACTAGTATGCCAGCTTAATTTAATTACCTGTTGTGGATGGTTGAATGATTTTGATTTTAAATTGAACAGGTTTAAACTGTCGAGAACTGGGTATGTCCTATTTTCAGACAGGACCATGCCGGATTTTCTAAAAATATTTTATAAAGCTATAATTTTTATTTTAAACCATCCTTGAACTTCATTTTATTTATTCTTCTTTCTATTGACATGTCATAGCCTATTTTCGGGTCGTGACAGTCTTTTTGGTATCAGAGCTGGCTATTAGATCCATATGGGTGCTATTACGTCATATTATGTGTGTGCATACATGTTTATGCATTGGGTCATTCATGGGAAGGGAACATACATACACATTATTAGCATCGCGTTAGAAATTCCCCATTAGTAAAACTTTTTATGATTAAGTTGTGAAAGATATTCTAGTTGAATATAACCTATATATATCTATATATTTTAGAATGCGACGTGGACGTCGAGGAAGAGGTCGGGGTAGGGCTGTAGCCGCTCCACACCCTGAATCGGAAGACGAAATTCCAATTGGGGCACCACCTGTACATGAGAATGAATCGCAACCAGAACAACCTGATATATTGAATCAGTTGGTAGCTGCATCACAGGGACTTCAAGCTACGTTGGCTCAGAACCAAGTACCACAACCCCAGGCACCACTCCCGCCTGTGGGAGATTATATGACAAAGGCTAATGCATATAAAGCCTTCATGCATATGAAACCCCCAACTTATGAAGGGGAGAGGAATCCAGCAATTGCTGAAATGTGGTTGAAGCAAGTCAAGAAGGCTTTGACTATTGTGGCTACTCCTGAACAGTACAAGGTGGAGTTTGCTGCGTACTTGCTAAAGGGTATGGCAGATAACTGGTGGGAAAGAGTGAAGCCCCCAAGGGAAAATGAATATATGTTGTGGGAAAATTTCGAGAATTTGTTTAACAACGAATTCTACCCACAATCATATATAAATAAATAGATGAAAGAGTTTATGAAGTTGGAGCAAGGGAACTTGACCATCGATGAATATGTCAACAAGTTCTAAGAATTGTGCGTTTTCGTACCATCCCTTATGGCGGATCAACCAGTACTTTATCGGAAGTTTGAGATGGGATTAAATCCCTACAATAGTAGAATGGTGGTTCCTCACCAAATCAACAATTTCTCTTTGATTTTGGATAAAGCCCTTTTGATAGGGAGGCAGGCTGAGGAACACTAGAAGGCCAAGGATGAGGCCAGGGAACAGAAGAAGAATAACCAGAAATCTCATAAAGGGAGTTCTAGTGGAACTGGTGGTATTGGCAAGAAGCCATAAGGAGGCGGTAGTTCAAACTATCTCCGTTCTAGATGCCAGCAATTTAAGCAGTCTGGCAGTCAAAGCAGTGGGAGTAGTAGTGGGAGCAGTGGAAACCCTAAAGTCTGTTTTTTGTGTAGACAGACATAAAGGGAGTTCTAGTGGAACTGGTGGTATTGGCAAGAAGCCATAAGGAGGCGGTAGTTCAAACTATCTCCGTTCTAGAGGCTAGCAATTTAAGCAGTCTGGCAGTCAAAGCAGTGGGAGTAGTAGTGGGAGCAGTGGAAACCCTAAAGTCTGTTTTTTGTGTAGACAGAAAGGCCATATTCGCCCTAATTATCCTCTTCTGACTGGAGCTCAATTCCAACCATCTGAATCTCCACAATACACTAGTGGTTCTTCTCAGTCTTCTTACCACTACCCACAGTACCAAACTGGACAAGGAACTCAATCATCCTACCCCTATTCCCAGCCCCAACAATATCAAGCACCACAATTCTTTGGTCAACAACAATATGATCAACCCACTCAACAACCACAGGGGTATGGGCAACAGTTTGGACAGGGATCTGGGCAGCGAGGTCAGTATCGCCAAAGTGGAGGTAGAAATCAAGGGGATCGTGGTCGTGGAAGAGCCTATGCTATGACCCGACCCGTAGAAGGAGCATCAAATGCTGTAGTGGAAGGTATATTTCTGGTGCATGATTCTTGTGCCAAGATATTATTTGACCCCGTTTCCACTCATTCATTTATTTCTGAATCTTTTGCAAGAGCCCTGGGATTAAAGGCAGAACCTATGGGGTATGTACTAGAAGTAGATACACCTTTCGAGAACTCGTGTAATACGACAAGTATTTGTAAATCTTGTTGCTTGGTAATCTCGGGACAAGAGTTGTCTGTGGACTTGATTGTCCTAGAAATGACAGGATATGATGTAATCTTGGGTATGGATTGGTTGTCATCTAATCAAGCAGTGATGGATTGTTACTCCAAAAAGGTGTCATTCTGTTCTCCTAAAGGAATCTCATTTTCTTTCTATGGGGATAAATATATTCCCTTACCAGATGCTGTGCTGGACTTACCTATTCCCCTTATCAAGTCAGCAGGATATATAAGTTTTCTAGCAAGCATCCGTGGTGATGGACAGAATAAGGTGCATCTGACCTTCATTCCAGTAGTGTAGGAGTTTCCAGATGTCTTTTTAGATGACCTACCGGGTTTACCTCCAAGGAGAGAGGTTGAGTTTGCTATTGAGGTGTATCCTGGCACATCTCCTATCTCTATTACTCCCTATCAGATGGCACCAGTAGAATTGAGAGAGTTGAAGACTCAATTGAATGAACTTAAGAGTAAGGGATTCATTCGACCTAGTGTCTCCCCGTGGAGAGCACCTGTTTTATTCATGAAGAAGAAAGATGGTACTCTGAGGCTATGTATAGATTATCGACAGCTGAATCGGGTAACTATTAAGAACAAGTACCCTTTACCTCGTATAGATGATTTATTTGACCAACTTAGAGGGTCTTGTGTTTTCTGTAAGATCGATCTTCGATCTGGTTATCATCAACTATTGATCAAAGATGATGATGTCAAGAAGACGGCGTTTAATACTCGCTATGGACACTACGAGTTCACTGTGATGCCTTTTGGGTTAACTAATGCACCCGCGGCATTCATGGATCTGATGAATAGGATTTTTCACCCCTATCTCAATCAGTTTATAGTGGTGTTCATAGATGACATTTTGATTTACTCGCGAACCCCAGAGGAACACGAGACACATTTGCGTATAGCTTTGCAATTGTTGAGAGAGCATAGATTGTATGCTAAGAAAGAGAAATGCGAGTTCTGGATGCGCGAGGTGAGATTCCTCGGTCATGTAGTATCTGAAGCAGGAATTTCCATGGATCCTGAGAAGGTGGAAGCAATCCTAAATTGGGAACGACCTAGAAGTGTCACCGAGATTCGTAGTTTCCTCGGTCTAGCAGGATACTATAGGAGATTTGTACGGGGATTCTCCAGTATTGCTGCACCTTTGACAAGGTTATCACAAAAAGGAGTTCACTTTGTATGGGATGAAGAGTGTGATCAGGCATTTAGTGCCCTTAAGGCGTGTTTAACCACTGCGCTGGTATTGATTATACCTCATAATAGAGAACCATTTATAGTGTATTCTGATGCTTCCTTGAAAGGGTTGGGATGCGTTTTGATGCAGCATGGCAGAGTTGTAGCTTATGGTTCTCGATAATTAAAATCCTATGAGAAGAACTACCCTACCCATGATTTAGAATTAGCAGCTGTGGTGTTTGCTTTAAAGATTTGGAGATGTTACCTATATGGGGAGAGATTTGAAGTGTATACTGATCATAAAAGCTTGAAGTATATCTTTACTCAGAAGGATCTCAATTTGCGCCAAACTCGATGGTTGGAATACATCGAGGATTATGAGTTTGAGATACAATACCATCCGGGTAGGGCCAATGTAGTGGCGGATGCCTTGAGTAGGAAATCTCAAGGTGTGACTTATAATCTTGTTGTAGCCAAATCAAAGATATTGGCAGACCTGCGTGAGTACAATCTTTGTATTGGAGGTAAAAAGCAAAAAGCTTGTGTCTATAATGCAGTAGCTAGACCAGTTATCTTACAGAAGGTCCTAGATGGTCAGTGGAAGGACCCTGCATTAGTAAATGTTCGAATTCGCCAAAATAATGGTGAGAATGTGGACAAATGGTCAGTTGGAAATGATCTTGGCTTAAGCTTTAAGGGAAGATTAGCTGTTCCTAATGACAGATCTTTAAAAGAAGAAATTCTTGATGTGGCACATCGATCCAAGTTTTCTATTCATCCTGATAATAACAAGATATATAAAGACTTGAGGAGACAATATTGGTGGAGAGGAATGAAGAAAGATGTTACTCGATACGTAGAACAATGTTTGAATTGTCAGGTAGTGAAAGCTGAACATAAGAAGCCGCCAGGATTACTCCAACCTGTACCCATTCCACAATGGAAATGGGAGGACATTACTATGGATTTTGTGGTGGGACTATCTCGTACTCCCCAGAAGCATGATGCCATCTGGGTCATAATAGACAGATTAACCAAATCTGCCCATTTCATACCTGTCCGCACCAATTACTCCATGGAGAAACTGGCTAAGTTGTATATCAATGAGATTGTTCGATTGCATGGTGCACCAGTGCGCATTGTATCAGATAGAGATCCAAGATTTGCTTCACGATTTTGGAATACTTTACAAGAGGCCTTGGGAACTCGAGTAAAAATGAGTTCAGCTTTTCATCCAGAGACTGATGGTCAGTCTGAAAGGACCATTCAAATCTTAGAAGATATGCTAAGGGCTTGTGCCCTAGAATTTGGGGGTAGTTGGATTGATCATCTGGCTTTAGTAGATTTTTTTTACAACAATAGTTATCAATCTAGCATTGGGATGGCCCCTTTTGAGGCTCTTTATAGGCGTCCATGTAGATCGCCACAATGTTGGGCAGAAGTAGGTGATGCCAACTTATTGGGCCCAGATTTGGTGAGAGAAACCACAGAGAAGATTAAAGTTATTCGTGAGCGTCTTTATACGGCCCAGGATCGTCAAAAGTTGTATGCTGACAAACGCAGACGTGAGTTAACTTTTAATGCTGGTGATTGGGTGTTGTTGAAGGTTTCTCCAAGAAGAGGAACAATTTGTTTTGGCAAGAAAGGAAAGTTGGCCCCCTGGTATATAGGCCCATTTCAGATAATTGAGCCTGTAGGAGAGGTTGCTTATCGGGTAGCATTACCTCCACAATTTGCAGCTATGCACCCAGTTTTCCATGTTTCAATGTTGCGAAAATGCATTACAAATCACACACCCATCATTAACTGGCAGGATGTTCAGATTCACAAAGACATGTCTTATGAGGAGAAGCCAGTACAAATCTTAGACCGCCAAGACCGAGTATTGCGCAACAAGGTCATTCCACAAGTAAGGTATTGTGGAACCACCATGGAGTGGAGGAGGATACTTGGGAACTGGAGTCAGCCATACAAGAGAAGTACCCATATTTGTTTCAATAATCAGGTGAGTATTCGAAATTCGGGGACGAATTTCCTATTAAGTTGGGGGGATTGTAACACCCGTAATTTGAAAGTAAGGTATTAAGGATTTAAGCTGCTGAAAATTGGCTAAGTGTGGGGAAAAAGTGAATTTTCGTAAATCTTTGTTTTTAAAGATAATTTTTGGCGGTAATAGAAGTTTATAATATTATAAGACTTCTGTGATTTTATGGGATTTTATTAGCATGTTTGGATTGGGTTCCTCACATGTTTATTTTAGTAAAATCTGTCGGGCGACAGATTTTGTACTAAAACTTGGAAATGAGATTTTGATATACATGGAATTTGATTTTTCTGATATTTTATTTGGATTCAAATGGGGGGTTATTTGCTTATTTTCATTAAATAACTTAAAGTAAAAATTACTTAAATGTTTTGGATGAAAATAAGGCTGATGTCTGTGCTGATGGAGAGTTGCCTGACTAACTGTCTATTTTCTGCTGTCTGTGTATTTCAGACGGCTGAAACATGTTTCAGCCGTCTGAAAGACAATTTTCAGCCGGCTGAAAGTTTATGTCAGCCGACTGAAAATTCCAGAGAGCATTTTTTTGTGTTGGGCATTCTCAGCCGGCTGAAAATGCTTGTCAGCCGTCTGAAAGTGTCGGCAGACAGTTTTAAAAAAGGCTTGTTTGACGATTTTACCCCCACTTTCCCTTATTAAACCCATTCCTAATGGGTTTCTTAACCATTTTTCGGCAGAAAAGGAAAGGAGAGAGAGAGAGAGAAAGAGAGAGAAAGAGGAGCTCGACGGTGAGGAGCGTGACCACGGGAACTCGGGTCCGACCCCACAACGCATGGATCTTGTGGTTTTCACCCTGATCTACACGTGTACACCCTTAGATTCACGTTTCTAGCTACCATTTGAGAGGTAGGTGCATTTTTCATGGATGTAAACCATTATATGCATGATTTGGTATATTATTATGAGTTTTTTTGCATGTTTACATGATATGATACATGTTTACATGGGATTGGGGTTTGAGTTTCTTAATAATTCATATATTTGAGAAATTAGGGTTTTGTTTTATACCCTATTTAGTTATATTGGTGTTGTTTTGCATACCCTCACATGATTTGGAATACAATGGGTTGATTTTAAAAACCTATTTGTTAAATCTTTGCAATGGACTATTTAAGGGTTACTTTTATATAAGTGTTGGAAATCCATTTTTTTTTCTAAAATTATAAATAAAAATGGATGTGATGATAAGGGGTACTTTCCGGTCTTAATGACCGTAGTGTTTCCAAAATGAGGTTACTTTCTGGAACCATGTAGGATTCATAGTGTTTCCTCAAGATGAGGTTACTTTCTGGACCCATATAGGGATCCATAGTGTTTCCTCTCATTTCCGCGTGCGAGGGCCCCGTATGACCTGGGGAGGATTATTCAGTTTGAAAGACTGATGATGTTATGAATTGCCAGATATGGCGGATTTATGTTATGAATGATTTTCATGTTCTCCTGTACTTGTTTTAAAATTGTGATATGCAACCCCTTATTATCTCATTTTATTTAAATGTTCATAATGGTTTTAAAACCTTGATATACAATTTTGAAAAATGTATCCTACTGAGTTTATACTTACGCCTATTTTCAAAACCTTTTGCAGACCTTGAGCAAAATAAGGATGACTCTTATGAAGAGGCATCACATCGGACTTAGCATATGCATTGCATTATGGGTGTTGTACAGATGTATTTTACAATTTTATGGCTTGTATATTATTTAGACAGACTTATTGTATTATACACTGCTTGTATTGACAATAGAACTATGTGAGAACTAGTATGCCAGCTTAATTTAATTACCTGTTGTGGATGGTTGAATGATTTTGATTTTAAATTGAACAGGTTTAAACTGTCGAGAACTGGGTATGTCCTATTTTCAAATTCGGCATGGTCCTGCTTGTAAATAGGACATACCAAGTTATCGACCAATTATAAAACCTGTAGAAAACACGTTTATAAACATATCCAGTCATCCACACAATATTCCAACATAAAGAAATATTTAGGCTATATCGTAGTCACATGGGTCTCATTCAGATATGCATCCACTACTCAATTAATTATTACAGGCCATGAAATTAAAATTAATACATGCCTAGGCTCAAAGCCTATCTTAAATATTCTCTACATGAATGCAACCATGTCGATGCGCTCCCAAAACCCAAGGTCAATTTTGCTTTGAAAATACGACTTGCAAGAAAACTGTGGGGGTATGAGCTACATGCTCAGTAGGAAAACATTTCTCACAATAATCCCAAGGTTTTAAAAACCATAGTTTATATACTTTTCAAGATCCCTGCAAAACCATTGATTAGTTTGCAATATAATTTTCAGTAAATGAAACTGATACATGTATAAAGAAATAAACTGTGGAAGTTTAAATCATTTGATACCAACACCCCTTTTTATCTTTAAAAAGGTAAGAAATAACTCAAGTTATTTATAATTCATTATCATTCTTTCCAAATTCCATATCACGGCCTTATAAGCCAATAATTATCAACCGCCATATCCGGCAAATCCATAGCATCAGTCTTTCAAACTGATAAATCCTCCCCAGGTCATGTGGGGCCCTCGCTCGCGGAAAATAAGAGGAAACACTATGGATCCCTACCTGGGTCCAGAAAGTAACCTCAAGAGGAAACACAGCAAGACATCCCTACCTGGGACCACAGTAACCTCTATTAGGGCACGTAGCCCAGGACTAAAGGATAGGAAGACACAGCAAGACGTCCCGTTCCTTTGGGACCGTAGTAATCCTGTCTCCAGTAGCCCTCATCACCATATCATCATCACTTTTCTTTTCATTTATTAATTCCATAATTCTCATATAATCCGAAAAATTATATATATTTTCCAAAAACCACATAATAGGGTTGTTCTTAGTAAAACCATATGAAATAACTCCATAATTTCCATATAAATCGGAAAATTTTATATATATAAATTTTCCAAGAAAACCATATAACAGGTGGGTTCATAAAAATCACAATAAATAACCCCCGTAAATCATTTTCCAATGAATGATTTCAAAAACAACATTTTTATAACAAAAATGATGTGAATCAAACCCTAGGTTTCCCCTAATTTGTAAAACCTAGCAAATATAGACCCCCATGCATGATATTTATGCAGAAACTATCAAATACATGTAAATCTACATGATTTATACCCAAACCCCCATGCAACAAGGGTTTAAAATGAGAAAATGTCCCCTACCTCATGAATGAGTGATGCAAATGCCAAACCATACCTACACGCACGTAGATCGGGCCTAATTATGATGAATTCGAGCTTGCCGACGTCGGATCGGGGCTGCCATGCTCCGGCGAGCCACCCACGACCTCCCCCGTCACTCTCCCTCTCTCATTCTCTTTCTCTCTTGGATGGAAAAGTAGAGAAGGATCTAGAATTTTCGTGGGTGAAAGGATTTATATAGAAAAAGGGGGCAAAAGGATCATTTTACCCCTTTATTAAAACTGTCCGCCGACACTTTCAGACGGCTGAAAAATATTTTTAGCCGGCTGAAAATGCCCAACACAAAATAACCCTCTCTGGAATTTTCAGTCGGCTGACATGAACTTTCAGCCTGCTGAAAATGGTCTTTCAGACGGTTGAAACATGTTTCAGCCGTCTGAAATACACAGACAGCTGAAAATAGACAGTCAGTCAGGCTACTCTCCATCAGCACAGACTTCGGCCTTATTTTCATCCAAAACATATAAGTAATCTTCTCCACTTTTATATTATCCTTTTACTTTAAGTTATTTAATGAAAATAAGCAAATAACCCCCCATTTGAATCCAAATAAAATATCAGAAAAATCAAATTCCTAATATATCAAAATCTCATTTCCAAGTTTTAGTACAAAATCCGTCTCTCGACAGATTTTCCTAAAACAAACATGTGAGGAACCCAATCCAAACATGCTAATAAAATCCCATAAAATCATAGAAGTCTTATAATATTATAAACTTCTATTACCGCCAAAAATTATTTTTAAAAACGAAGATTTACGAAAACTCATTTTTCTCCCATACTTAGCCAAATTTCAGCAGCTTAACCCGAAACTGCAAATAAGGCCTAACACTCACTTAGAATACTCAAATCATCAAAACAAGCATCGAAACACATATAATATCATATTATCATACAAATGGATTACCCTTACATTAGGTTATCCAACAAATCAAGGGATCAACTACTCTAATCATATATTAAGCCGTATTAATCCCTATTAAGAAATAGGGTCCTCACAATCCCCCCACCTAATAGGAAATTCGTCCCCGAATTTCAACAAACACAAAACAAGAAATTTGGAATATCCACCAACACAAGCATAGTGAAGCTAACTATCATAGTCAGCTCACAAGTAACACATATCAATACAAAATCACAACACAACTGGTGTCACTCACCGATATCAACAAGCCTTACAAACACAAAAGACCAAACAGTCTTCAAGGCTAAAATCCAAATTAAACATTATGATTCACACCCAATCACGAGCTTTCCATATAACTCTTTCAAGCAAACTAAGGTTCTTACAAATAACCTATCATCTAAACATTTCCATTTGATATATCTATATCATTAACACTTGAGTGCATCCCAGCTCACTGAAAACAATATATATGCCTGATGCATATATATCCCAAACATATACATACAATTCATCACAAAAATTTCACATCAGATATACAAGTCAACTTGTATATCACCACAGCACAAATATCACAACAGCACAATTGTTACACATCACATTCTATGCTTACAACAAAGTTGCTCCTATAGCAACCGCATAGGTACAAATCAATATGTATACATACATATATCTCACAATAGAGATACACATAGATATACTCCATCAATCCAACACACACTCATCACAACAACATTCCAATCACATCACAATTTGTGGAACCCATGCATCTCAATACAAACAGGGGTTAGTACTCATATGAGTTACCACCATGAAAACAATATATATATATATCACGACATTGTGCATCGTCGTGTCAACAATCCAAATCATTACAAACCATTCAATATGTATGTATATATATATACTACATCCAACAATATCCAAGGCCAACCACCTTCAAACCAAAAGAAATTGGATCCATAGCAATATGGACCTCTAGAATCCAAGCAATCAAACAAGCATTGCGCAGAGCACAACCAACATATCAATACATAGATTATCTGATTTGAAAGTAAGGTATTAAGGGTTTAAGCTGTTGAAATTTGGCTAAGTGTGGGAAAAAAATGAATTTTCGTAAATCTTTGTCTTTAAAGATAATTTTTGGCGGTAATAGAAGTTTAGAATATTATAAGACTACTGTGATTTTATGGGATTTTATTAGCATGTTTGGATTGGGTTCCTCACATGTTTGTTTTAGGAAAATCTGTCGGACGACAGATTTTGTACTAAAACTTGGAAATGAGATTTTGATATACTTGGAATTTGATTTTTCTGATATTTTATATGGATTCAAATGGGGGGTTATTTGTTTATTTTCATTAAATAAGGCTGAGGTCTGTGCTGATGGAGAGTGGCCTGACTAACTGTCTATTTTCTGCTGTCTGTGTATTTCAGACGGCTGAAACATGTTTCAGCCGTCTGAAAGACAATTTTCAGCCGGCTGAAAGTTCATGTCAGTCATCTGAAAGACAATTTTCAGCCGATTGAAAGTTCATGTCAGCCGACTGAACATTCCAGAGAGCATTATTTTGTGTTGGGCATTTTCAGCCGGCTGAAAATACTTGTTAGCCGTCTGAAAGTGTCGGCAGACAGTTTAAAAAAAGGCTTGTTTGATGATTTTACCCCCACTTTCCCTTATTAAACCCATTCCTAATGGGTTTCTTACCCATTTTTCGGCAGAAAAGGAAAGAGAGGAGAGAGAGAGAGAGAGAGAGAGAGAGAGAGAGAGAGAGAGAGAGAGAGAAAGAGGAGCTCGACGGTGAGGAGCGTGACCACGGGAGCTCAGGTTTGACCCCACAACGCATGGATCTTGTGATTTCCACCTTGATCTACATGTGTACACCCTTAGATTCACGTTTCTAGCTACCATTTGAGAGGTAGGTGCATTTTTCATGGTTGTAAACCATTGTATGCATGATTTGGTATATTATTATGGGTTTTTTTTGCATGTTTACATGATATGATACATGTTTACATGGGATTGGGGTTTGAGTTTCTTAATAATTCATATATTTGAGAAATTAAGGTTTTGTTTTATACCCTATTTAGTTATATTGGTGTTGTTTTGCACACCCTCACATGATTTGGAATACAATGGGTTGATTTTGAAAACCTATTTGTTAAATGCTTGTAATGGACTATTTAAGGGTCACTTTTATATAAGTGTTGGAAACCCATTTTTCTAAAATTATAAATAAAAATGGATGTGATGATAAGGGGTCTTTTCTGGTCTTAATGACCGTAGTGTTCCCGAAATGAGGTTACTTTCTGGATCCATGTAGGATTCATAGTGTTTCCTTAAGATGAGGTTACTTTTTGGACCCATGTAGGGATCCATAGTGTTTCCTCTCATTTCCGCGCGCGAGGGCCCCGCATGACCTGGGGAGGATTATTCAGTTTGAAAGACTGATGATGTTGTGAATTGCCAAACATGGCGGATTTATGTTATGAATGATTTTCATGTTCTCCTGTACTTGTTTTAACATTGTGATATGCAACCTCTTATTATCTCATTTTATTTAATTGTTCATAATGGTTTTCAAACCTTGATATACAACTTTGAAAAATGTATTCTACTGAGTTTTATACTCATGCCTAATTTTCAAAACCTTTTGCAGACTTTGAGCAAAGTAAGGATGACTCTTATGAGGAGGCATCACATCGGACTTAGCATAGGCATTGCATTATGGATGTTGTGCAGATGCATTTTACAATTTTATGGCTTGTATAATATTTAGACGGACTTATTGTATTATACATTGCTTGTATTGACAATAGAACTCTGTGGAAACTAGTATGCCAGCTTAATTTAATTACCTGTTTGTGGATGGTTGAATGATTTTGATTCTAAATTGAACAGGTTTAAACTGTCGAGAACTTGGTATGTCCTATTTTCAGACAGGACCATGCCGGATTTTCTAAAAATATTTTATAAAGCTATAATTTTTATTATAAACCATCCTTAAACTTCATTTTATTTATTCTTCCTTCTATTGATACGTTATAGCCTATTTTCGGGTCGTGACAGTTTTTACCATAAGTTTATATTAGGATTTAACCCTATTCTTATTCAGACTACGTGGACTTTGATCCATGTATTTTGTTGCATGGTACATAGGTGCTCACTTTGAGGTTTAAGTCCGCCCTAGGATCCATGTATCATAGGTTTCTTTCCTTTATTCTTTTTTCTGTGTTATTTTATTTTCTTTATTTGATTATGCATGGATGGATGGATGGGATATATGATATGGATGCTGTCTTGTGGTGATATATATTGATTTATGTGTTAAAAAGACATTAATTTAGCCTAAATAAACTAAGAGACCGAAAGGGTGACATGGGTGCCTATAGGCTTTGCCTAGAATTTTCCCATGTCATAACTTAGCCTCCGAATCCCCAGTTTTCTTTCGTTTCCAAAAGACTATTTTTGCCTTTCCTTTTTAAACATGGAGTCTTTTCAATTGTTTTCTTAAAACAAAATGGTTTTTTAGGGTTTTCCTTGTTTCCTTTAAAATATAAGGTGGCGACTCCTTTTCAAACCTAATCCTTTTCGTCAATCCTTATGGGCCGCTTTTATGGGTTCACAGCTACCAACGTGGGTTTGCGTGACAAAGACCCTATTCAAACCCCATTCGTAAAGAAACAGAAGAACATTGAGCAAGAGGAATCATCTAAACCCCCTAAGGCAAAGAAAACTACTATGGCTCGCACCTCTTGTAACCGGCCTCGATCTAAGAGACTCACTGCTCAAGCCACCGAAGAAAGAGAACCAACTCCTCCTCCTTAAGATCCTCCACGACATGCTTCACCTTCTCCATCGATTCTATAGCCACGAGTTCTTCCAGGTGATCCCACCTATAACTTCGACAATGAACCGAATGAGGATGATATTCTACATGAGGAATGCACCAAGGCTCACCATGATGCCCCTTCCCTAGGTTTTGATTCTCTCAATTTCCAAACCCCTGCATTCAAACTTCTATATGATTCTAAGTTCAAAAATAAGAAAGTTGTCTATCCTAAAATCGTTGAGCAGCCATTTCTTGATACTTATCACTTTCGTATCCCTTCACTACTCAAGGACATTGGGCTTTTGGATTTTGCGTCTATTTCCCTTCCTTGTTTTCCTACTTTGGTTCGTGTTTTCTACACAAATTTTACCATGCCAAACCCTGCCAAAATCATCTCCTTTGTTAGTGGTAAACACATAATACTTACTGATGCCATTTTAAATGCCATTTTCAAAGTCCCTCAAGGTGGTGTCACTATCTCGGACACCCATGCTTAGCCTCGAGTCAAAGGCTTCCACCACATCACGACCCTTAATCTCATCCTTGGTTGTAATGACATTTCCAAACCTTTTAAACTACCCATAAAAGATTTATCTCTTGAAAATAATCTTTTGCACAAAATCATCTTTTACAATCTTGTGCCCAGGGGAGGTGGCAAGGATCATGTGTCCTATATGGACATTTATTTGCTTTGATGTATTCTGATAGGCAAACATATTAATCTGGGCCACTTAATGGTGTACCATATGAAGTCTTGTGTGGACAAGACCAAAAATGAAGCTAAGAGCAAGAAAGGTGAAGGCAAAAGCATATTACCTATGGAGTAGCTCTCATAGCTATGTTCCAGCATTTTGGGGTGCCATTGACTGGGCATGATGAATTTAAACACAGTTTTTGGGATTGCATCAATAAGACAATGCTGAGTTTAATAAAATATGAAGTCTAAGAAGGGATATGGGTGCAACAAGACACTATCCTAGCTGCCAATAAAGATGAGCCTGCAGATATGCCTATGGACACTGAGATTCCTGATGCCCCCATCCCACCCACCACCACCACCCCATCTACCTCCACTGTGCTTCCTACTATTCCCTCTACCACTCCCCCCACACCCTCCACTCCCATTACTCCTATTCCACTTCCTTCCCCTACTACTATCTGTGAGTTATTCACTTCCCTCTTATAGCAAATGCTGGACCTGAAGACTTATTTCACAAAAAAGCTAGAGGGCTTGCATGATCGTCTCGACATCAAGAAGACTCAGGACTGAGTTGTACAGTAGCTTCGGGACTCTTTACCTACTTTTTCTCTATGATAGTTTTTTTATTTTATTTTATTTTATTTTTATAGATGACATAGGGGGAGATGTGCATAGGTGTCTTGATATGTTGGAACTTGATATGTTGGAATGTTTTGGCTATTCCTTTTTGCTCTCATTGAACAATTGTACTTATCATGATTATCATTTATAAAATGATTCCTTATTGTTCAAATGCTTGGTTCTATGTTTACTTTATATTTGCTCAAAATTGTCTAATTGATAAATGAATACCATGCATGTTGATAGGGGGAGAAAATTTGTTCTGATAAAGACTTATTTCCCTATATCATATATCTATAGATTGTCATCATGAAAAAGGAGAAGATTGTTGGCCTAAAAGGTTTCAATCCCATGATTTTGATGATAATAATGCACTAGATGGCCTAATGAACATTTAAATTCAATATGAGACAAGTACTTAAGGTTTTCAAGCAATCAAGGACATATCTGCTTAGTCAATAGCCAAAAAGTAGCAAAGAACACAAGTCGAGATTGACCAACAATTAAACAAGCAGCAAACAAAGAAATCTAGCTCCTATTAAGAGTGATCGGATCAATTATGTAAGATTTGATCTCAATTTCTACTCATGTGTGACTAAAAGCTTAGGTTCATGCATTTAAGTCTTAAATGAACCATAATAATCATCTATAGAGAAGGGGTTTTAATCCCAAAGCCAAATGCCTTTGGATTTTATTTAAGTTTGTGAAAAAGAAATTTCAGATGACTAAAAACAGCTTTAAATTGACTGAAACATTGATTCGAACGACTGAAAAGGAATTTCAGTAGACTGAAAAGTCTTTTAGAAGACTGAAATAGACCTAGTCTCAATCCTTCTCTTTGTAACTTTCAGACGACTCATTTAAGTCGACTTAAATATAGTTTGAGACGACTGAAATAATATTTGATACGACTGAAAGTCATAAGTAAATAGACCCAAATTACACATTCTCTGGAATTTTCAGTAGCCTCATTTCAGATGACTAAAATGATATTTTCAGCCGACTTAAAGAAGTTTTAGACGATTGAAACCTTCGGGTTGTCATATAACGGCTAGTTTTTTAAACGGTCTTTTTAGCATTAAATGCCCACTAAATCATCTTTCCCGGTATTTATTGCTACAGAACAGTATTGACCTCTTGGGCTATATATACAAGTATTAAACTCATTTATGAGTAATTATTGAGCTACAAACAAGATCATTCATTACAAGTCTTAATTTCACTTGTGAATTTTCATTGAAATTCAATCAATAGCTGAGTGTGCAATCAATTGTTGTGTATTTACTCTTTTGAGAGAGCTTTATTAACACAAAAACAAACTCTATTCATCTTGTATCAAAGGGTTGAGAGAACCCCCAATTTGTAAGCACTTGAGGAGTGCTCTTGTATAAGCGTTGGTGAAGAACACTTGGTGTTGTAAAGGTTTGATCTCCACCCCTAAAGGAAATTGATATAGTGGATTAGTGAATCCTCAAGCGAGCTTTTGAGGCGAGGACGTAGGCGGGAAGCCGAACCTCGTTAATATCGTTTGCATTCTCTTCTTTTTAATCTCTTTATTATTGCTTTTTCTTAGGTTTATTATTACTTGCAATAATTTGATTTTAAGTTTGCAATTAGTTTTTAATTTGGCCATAAACGCTATTCACCCCCCTCTAGGGTTATATACTTAGGTAACAAGGAACCAATTGAACAAGAAAGAGGGTATGAAATGATGGCTATCGAATGAGTTGCCACTATGATTATTGATTTTAAAATATAATTATGAGCGCACCGTTTTTCACCACACATTCACTTTTACCTACTTTTGCTTCTGATGGTGGTGCTAACGCCGAGGGATTAGCATATAAATAAGAGTCACCACCTTGAAGGATAAGAACATTAAACAAAAATAAAATTTTGGAAACTTAAAGTTAGGGTTTCACAATGTGCGTGAACACCAAGTGATGTTACCATGGTTGTCAAGCACAATAACCACTATGATTGTATGAAACAACATCTGGGACTAATTTAAAATTAGGTTTCGACCCATTTGTTATGAATTGAAGGCCCCACGTGCCTTGGGCTTTGCATTGTTCAAAGAGGGTTGCACATGTGTGCTGCTACTGAAAAATACATCAAAATAGCAGCAATAATGATCTCTCATGGCTTCCTATGGCCACAGCTGTGCAATAAGATGGTCCCACCATCTCAGTAGATCCCCAAAAGATTGATTTCAAGGACTGAGTTATGACTAAACCATAACCATTTGTGGTTTCTATATTAATATGTCGTCTAAATTAAAACTGTCCAAATATATATATATATATATATAGATATATATATATACTAATATATATTGTAATACCCCGAATATTTATTGATTTATTTTACGTGTATATTCAGTGGAATTGTACAGGAGGGGATAATTTTAAATATTTTTTAGGTTAGTTGGATGTTGGGAGACATTGCATTAAATTGCTTTGGATGGAAAATATGCTTAAATTATGAGATATATATATATAGGAGGAAGGAAAAGTCAAAAGAAGAAAAGAATAGGGAAAGGAGATATGCACGTGAAAAGAAGAAGAAAAGAAGATAAGGAGAAAAGAAAGAAGGAAAGAAAAAAAATCAAAGCAATAAATGGGTTAGGTGAGAGAAAAGAAGAAAAGAAAAGAAACGAAGGAAAAGAAAGAGAAGAATTGGGGGAAGGGACGGATTTGGCAGAGATTGCGTAAGAAGAGAAGAAAAAGAGGAAGAAATAAAGGAAGAGAGAGAAATAGGAGATGGGGACGGGAGAAAAGAAGGTATAAAGAGAGATGGAGGGAAAGAAATAAATAGAGAAGGGAGGAGAGAAAGAGAGAAACGAGCAGGGAGAGGGAGGAAGCTAAGAGGCAGAGGTTCAGTTGCCGGAGCATAGGAGCTCCAATCCAACTCCTGTCAGTATGGATTTTATATTTTTTTAAGCTGATCTACACGTCTACAGTGGTGGTTATTCATTTTATTCACTTATTTTGAGGTAGCGGGTTTAATTCTTGTACAGTGAATGATGATTATTTTAAAGCATATATTAAGATTTGATTTATGCAAAGTGATAATTATTGATAGTGACATTATTTGATGTCATGGATTATGATGGTTGATTTTATTGACAGATGGATTATATTTGAGGTTGATGATTTGGAGTTCGTATTATTTGATTTATATATTATTTTGAGTATATAAATGCTTGCATGTGATTTTTGAAACATTATTTATTGTATAGGAATTGGATTTCCTACTGGGCTGTTGTTTGCTCATCCCAATATATTTTCAGGTGATAATTGTTGGAGGCACGTAGTAGAATTGGGGTCGAGATTTGGAGAAGTTATGGCGTACATGTATTTTTATTTAAAGCTGATGTAATTTTATTCATTTGGTTGCCCAATGTATATTGATGATGAGTTTTGGATTAACCATGGCTACTCGCAGCTGCGCAGTACTCTGTATTTTCAAATGGAATGTATTTTTGAAAGAGTTTATTGTATGGAGCTCATAAAAAAAATTGTACGTTTTTACGGTATATAAATTTTGGGGCGTTACATATATAATCCTTTGAAATATGCATTCACATGGCTTTCATAAGCCAAGATTTCAACAGGTAGACCTTCTACCATCTATTAGGACCCACCATAATGGGTTTTCTCTATAACCAAAACCTATAGGGAAAACCATAACCCACATGAAGCAGCTGTGCACAGGAAAAACAATAGTAGCAGGTTATCTTCTCAAAGTTTCATCCTTTTGTATATATTTTAATCCATATAATGAATTAAAAATTGTGTGTAAACAATTTACACATATTATAATTATCACATAACAATGAACGTAAGGATTAAATATAATAAACAATCAAAACGGCCTTGGGTTACATAAACCCAGGTTCGGACTTCTTTAAAAATACAAAGTTCATACGACCAAAACCTTAAACCCTATTAATCCAAATTTTACAGTCATGAATATACCATTGTAATCATGCATAGAGCATGAAGAAGGCTTTGATACCCACTAAAAGAATTTCTCATACGAAGCGAAAGCAAAATATAGATTTCAAAACAATTTTGAATGAGAAAAACCATAAACCCTTGATTACCTTCATGGTCTATGCATGATATATAAACCCTAATCTATCAAGAGGGTTTAGAGATACTTACATATTGTCCTTAAGATGCAATATCTTGAGCTCCAAATGTATGAAGCCTCTAAGAGTATCCACACTAGGCTTTTAGCACTCAAGGGATTTTCTCTCCACTTTCTTTCTAGTCTCAACTATAGAGAAGTTACATGGAATGAAAAGAACGTAGAGATAAATAGGGTTGCCAACCAACCTTATCAAATAACAATCTGTTATGAGAAGATATGTGCTAGCATGTCTTTTTCTCAATTTCAAAGTGTTGGTCGGCCATGTGGGAAATTATCCCTTTAATATGTTATACAATTATCTAATAATTTCACTATTAACCCTACCAATAACATTTATTTCCCAACTCTTTTAAATATCATTCCCTCTACAATTATCTTATGGACTCATCATGCAAACCCAAATAAGCATGATAATAAAACTTGCCCTTTTATTGATTAACAATAATAAATGAAATAAACATTATTCATATGTCCCAAAAGATTACATTAAATTATTGGATTTTGGGCACCTATCTAACACATTGACATTGTTAATGTAAAGTTTTAATTGTGCATTTAGGGATTTGGTGTACTACAAGTAAATGCATATTCTAACTAGCAGCATAACTTACATTCAAAGTCAATGGTAATTTGCTAATTTTGTTTAGTCAGTGGTTGTCTCATTCTAATCTTTAACTTGTATTAATTGTGAATCTATTAGCTAAATCCTTAATTACTTTTATAATGTATTCTGAATCATCCAGGGTATCTTCATGATGGAGTATATGGTTTTTACTCTGTGTAGAGTTTATATATATATATATATACTTTGTGATAGGTTGTGTAAGGTTGGGAGTGGGGTTGAATCATCAAGGGTATCTTTTGAATCATTCAAAGTATCCTTTTCTTTAAACTCAAATATATCGAAGTTATTTGGATCATAACTAAGTGGATACTTTAGAAATCATTATTCTTAGGTGTAATAGATTTTTCTATTTTGCTTAGTTTTGTTTTTTTAGTAGAGTTAGAGTTAAAAGCATGTTCAATATATGGTGAAGTATTATTGTAATGGTTGTGGCAGTGTTCAATATCATGACTATGTGGATGCATAGGTTGGTTCATGATAGTTGGTAACTTTTATTATATTGAGCATGATTGTTAATTCATGGGGTTGGTTAGGATAAACAAGATAGATCGCCAGTGGTCTTGGTTTTCTTTGAGAAGCAAAGGTTTATCTTTGATGCCGTTATGTCAACATTAGATAATAGTTATAATAGAAACTTTGTATACTTATATTGGGTCAAGCAACTAATGAATTGTAGTTGGTAAGTTAGAGTCAATCCACAAATCTAAGATCCATGTGTGTTTCTATAGGATTTAAATTTTTATTTGATTATTTCATATGTTATTAGTAGCAATCTATAGTGCTATAGTTTATTGAAACTTGGCAAATTTATTTACATATATTTGAAGTTTATGTAAATTGATTAGCTTGTTGTATTAAACCATAACGTTTGGATTGGCAAAATATTATTTTCACAAAAAGATATTATTTTCACAAAAATATTATATATATAAATCCCCTTTGAAAATGCATCAAAAGATAGAAAGAAAAACCACTTAAAATGAAAAAAGCCCCAAATTCTTAGAAGTTGCACAGGAGAAGGGGTTTTTTCCTTATTTTCTTTGGTCCTCAAAAGGAAAATCTCAAAAACAAACACACAAGAATCCCATAGTGGCAATCAACACCACTATATTTAAACCCACATGTTTTTTTTTTTTTTTTTTTTGAAAAGACAAAGCACTAGAAACATAAATACAAAAAACAGGAAAAACATAGCATTCATAGAGAAGAGCGAAAGAGAGTGGGAGAAGAAGAGATCAAACCTGGATAGATAGACTTCCCATTACTCTTGAAGAGAGTGAGCAAGAAAGCAGAGAGAGAGAACAAATGGGTTTCTTCAAAATAGTCAAAAGAAAGCAAATTATTTTTTTAGAAGAGGAGACCCTCTCTTCGTTTGAGACCGACAAGATGCAACAGCGATGTATTTTCTAAATATCTTCTGATAGAAAGCATGGGCATGAGAACTATTACAAACCAACTGTGAGCCCAAAACGACGTCGTTTTGTCTACTTTAAAGGTTCAAAGGGCAGCTCTAAACGAAACCAAAAGCAAAACTATTGTTTTATCCGTTTGTGGACGAACCAAAACCAAGCCCTTCTTCCTTTTATAATTGTTTTAGACATTTTTTATTTTTATCTTAATCACTCTCTAAAGAGTGTGTTTATTTCTCCTATTTAAATATTAATTAAGAAAATATATGTTAGTCATTTTCTATATGAAAACCATTGGACAATGTAGTTCTACTTCTTCAAAGTTGAAGAGGCTCACTATAATTGATAATTACAATCTTGTCATTGACACATCAACCAATAATCGATATAGGCAAATGAAATCAATAGCTTTAGCATTTTGAAAGTGTAATCTCTTTCATTAACTCATTTATATTTGTTAACTTAAAAATATGTGCTAGAAAACTCCCAACTATGTGCTTTTTTTTTTTTTTTTAATAAAAAAAATGTTAATAAGTAGGGACTAGAAATTTTTGTATTTAAAATTTAATTGCAGCAAACACATGTAATTTCTTAAAGAAAATTGGAGTATAATTGTGAGCGCACCAGTTTTCACCACACGCTCGCTCTTCTTTTACCTGCATTTTACCTACTCTTTACTTCTGATGGTGATATGAACAAGAGTTGCCACCAGGAAGAACCTAGGACCAATTTTGTTGACCAGAGAAAGGTTCGAAACTAAGGTACATGTTGGGAAGGTGTTAGGCACCCAACAATGCCCGGTAATCACGAAATAAACAAATATAAACTAAAACAAACAATGACGTACACATATTTGTGATTAATAATCAAATGAATGGTAAGATGTTGTAATGAAAGTAATGATGAAGAAAACAAAAGGTAATGATGAAAGTAATCATGAAGTATATGGAATCATAAAAGAAACAAATATGAATTAAAACAAACAATGAAGTACACATATTTATGGTTAATAATCAGATGAATGGTAAGATAAAAGTAATGAAAGTAATAATGAAGAAAACAAAAGGTAATGATGGAAGTAATCATGAAGCATATGGAATCATGAAAGAAACAACTATGAATTAAAATAAAGAATGACGTACACATATTTATGGTTAATAATCAGATGAATAGTAAGATAAAAGTAATGAAAGTAATTGTAACGACCCTCAAAACACGTTCAAATTTTATGAGCTCCGTACCAATAAAAACTCTTTCAAAAATAAATTTCTTTTTGAAAATTACAAAATATTGTACAACTGCGGAAAGTGGTGGCTAACCCAAAACTCATGAATATACATTGTTCAACTCATTAAATAAAACTTACATCAACTTTATACAAATAAAATAAATGAACATAATCTCTCCAAATCTTGACCTCAATTCTACTAAGTGCTTCTAACGACAATGACCTAAAAATATATTGGGGTGAGCAACAATTGCCCAGTAGGAAATCTAATTTCCATACAATAAATAATGTTTCAAACATTAAACGCAATACATGCATTTATATCAAAAATAATAGATAGGCCAAATAGTACGAATTCCAAATCATACATCTCGAATATAATCCAACGATCAATAACAACTCAAATTCTCAAAATATATTGGCCATCAATGAAATCAATCATCATAAATACTCATTTCAAATAATAGCATCAAAATAAACATCACTTATTGAACAAGAATTAAACCCCTACCTATGAATTCAAAACCTCAATGAATTGATCTTCTCTCCTACTCACGTTTTCACTCTCACTTACGCTCTCACACTTTATTTCTTTTCCCTGTTCCCATAGTACTCTTGCATCAGAAGTAAAGCGGGTATGTATAGGAATAGAGGACTAAGTTGGTGCCAAAGAGATATGCACGTGGGCTTACTAGAAACATCCATGTACAAGCCTCCCATATATAAAATAATAGTAGCCTATAGATAGTCCGTAGTGGAGAGGGTATATAGCCCACAGATAAGTTGGTAGTGGCCCATAGATAAATCAGTAGTGGCCACAGATTATAGATTATATATATAAGATGTCTATGTAGCCCATAGATTCTATGTATAAGGTATCATGTTTAGAGACAATGTAAACTCTCATTGCCACACGTGGAGTGCAAACTCAACCAAAAGGATATAATATTATATTCAAGAATAACCCACCATGTTGGACTCTATATGTGCAAACTTTACTAGAATGCCCAATAAAATGGTTCAACCCAATGCATGAATAAAAATAAGAAATCTTATCTCATATAAATAATATATATATTTTTCAAATAAAATTCAATCCCAACGTAATTTCAAATTAACATATAATAATTATTCGAGGTGTTACATTCTACCACCCTTAAAAAAAATTTCGTCATCGAAATTTCAAATATCATAAACTCAAATAATACACTGGGATACCACAATGCTTCCGTTGCACAACTCAAATTTTAAAGAGCTCATAGGTTAACAAAAATTTTCTTTTTTCAAGAAAACACATTTCCAAAACTCATGTGGTATTGTATCTCTCATCAAGAATTTCAAAGCAATTATAGTACCACTCGTGGTACTAACTCAACTACATCACATCTCATAAGAAAATAATACTTTGATTTTCTTTGCCCAGATCTTGGACTTGTCCGCTTCCGATGTGGAATTCTATGACTCATCTCTCAACCTCACCCTCACCCTCACCCCTTGAGCATATTGGGACTATTGGGACTCTTGGTTCTCTCAACCTCACCCTCACCCTCACCCACTTGAGTCTATAGGGACTGTTGGGACTCTTGGTCTCTTGGGCCTCTTGTCACATCATCCCCCATCAAAAAGTCAGAGTCGTCCTTTGCTCTGATACCAAATGTAACGACCCTCACCCGCTGGTCAGCATTCAAATAAAAATCTCTCACAATCTCAAAAGATCGTGGAATATAACTCTCTTGGCTGAGGTAAGCTCTCCGTGTCTCTTGGTAAATCACGTGCCAAGCATCTTCGCACAGTGCCTCATGGTATCGCACAGGATCTCGGGGTTCGATACCCCAGGGTCCTAGAACATATCCTCTTCTGTGATCATTTCCATCCATTCTAACTACAACCCAAATCAAATATATTAGTAATAATCATGAATTTTAAATAATCAACCCTAACCTAGATTTAAACCTAGGCTCTGATACTAAATTTGTAACACCCACATATATGAACATAATAATTTCATATGCTTCTATAATTCAAACCATAACACATATACATATGCGTCTACTACAATAGAGTCTTCACCATAATAGTACAAACACTAGGTTTTTCAAGTAATTACATCACATATAAAATTTAAAGAAAGTAAGCCTAATCTGCTCGATCAGCTTAATTCATCTTTAGCTTTCCCTGAAAAATTAATTTTCAAAAAAAAAAAAGAAAAAGAAAAGCTGTCTAGCTTACTGAGAAACCAAAATAAAATTTACGATTTCACTTGAAATTTGGTTAATTTCATCAATCTAAAAATGCATATCTCATGCTAAAACATTGTGGCACATAATTGATAATATTACAAAATATCTCATACTTGAATCGCTGTTGCATCTCACAACCTGCAAAATATAATTCAAAATAATACACATAGGCCTCATGCCAAATGTGTTCTACCATTCAGCCACAGCACATATGCCTCCTTGCAATATGTGTATACAAATCACGGCCTACTTGCACAATGAGTCTGTATATTAGTGCACTAACTGGGGGATATGCTCAATCCCGGCTATCTCCCATCATCAACATTTGATTTATCTCAAATCAATAGATATAAATCCAATAATATAAATGTGCCACAATAATAAATCATCTCATTGATTTATTTCAACAGTCATAGAGCATAATAAACTTCAAATAATAAATCAGTTCATTGATTTATTTCAACAGTTATAAGCTACTATAAGTTTAAAATAATAAATCATCTCATATCGTCACATACGAATTTCTCATTTCCATCATTAAGCAATCCTTTTCTTTCAATCGTTAGGATTATGATCATATGAAACTTCCACTTTATAACACCCCCTTTTTTTTTTTTTTTTTTTAATATAGGGTAGTTCTGAGAAATTTTTTTTTTGGTCCAAACTATGCCAAAATCAAAGATCATTAAAACTATTTTGGGTAAACAAGGGTAAAATGGTCATTTAACTCAAACAGGGGTAATTTTTTTTATTTTAATAAAATCTCACAAAATTTTTCCAAGAAATAGTACTCTTTAACATGAGAACAAAGACTCAAGTTTCATCAAAATCAGATTTAAAATGAAAGTTTTATAAGCCTTCAAAGTTAGTTATAGCATTAAAACTCAAAAATAGCCCATCTTTAAAAATATACTTTCTCATCTTCCAAACAGCAAAATGACCTCTTAAGAATTTTTATTATTTCTTTTTATGATTTTAGAAAAAATTTGGCATTCAAAAAGTCTCATTTACCCCCTTAAATCAGTGCTTGTGCATCGAGGGTGCATGCACCCTACAGCACTAGATCATTTGCCCCTTCTTCTTCCTCACGGGTTCTACCACCTTTTGCAGAATTTTTTCATTTCAAATCTAAATATTTTAGAAACTTTAAAAAAATCCACAGGGCTCATTTCTCACCCAAAAATTACGAATTAGATGTTCATGGAAAGATCTTGAGCTCTAGTATTTATTAAAATTATAAAACATAAGAAATAATCAACTCTAAACTCACGATTTATCAAAAACTAAATTCTGGTTTTAGATTTATTTCTCCCTACATACATGAAATTGGAACTTCAAATTTATACAGCAATTTCTTATGATCATAACCCTCTTTCAACCAAAGTTTCACGCCTTAAATACATCTATAGCACTAGAAACTTAAATCTGAAATTTTCAGGGAATTCATTAACGGTTTCAAAGTTCTCAAAACCACTAAATCCTCTATATAAAACAAATACATTAGAGGGAAATCATGTTTCTCACCTCACAGAAGAGCGTATGCCTCTTTTATCACTCCCCCTTCAGTCTCTTCTCTTCTCTCTCTACTGTGCTCTCTCTCTCTCTCCCTCCCGCACAGCAAAACCCCCAGCTATATATATACCCTTTGCATGAAAATCACATGACATGTGGTTTAAAGCCTAAGCCAATTGTCACCCTAAAGCAGCCACGGGGTTTTAAGCTGATGCCAAATGTCCATAGGAGATTGCCATGTGTTGCGGCACTCCTCTCTTCTAATGCCATTAGGCATTTCCACACAGGCCATATGGCATCCACTCATGCCATTTGGCTATCCCTTACGTGTCATTGGACATCCTTATATATATATATATATATATATATATATACACACACACATATTTACACACACACATATATATATATATAAATATGTATAGGTGTATACATATATGTGTGTGTGATTTTTATTGGGTCGTTACAGTAATAATGAAGAAAACAAAAGGTAATGATGAAAGTGTTGATAAAAGAAAAAAAAAAAGTAATGATGATAAAATAACCAAACACAAATTGAAACCAACAATGTCATGCGTACATTCCAAAATTAGAATATAAAATAGTAAGATATAAAGAAGGTAATGATGAAAAAATAAAAAAATAAATAATGATGAAAGTAATGATTACATAAATAAAAATAATAATGAAAATAATGATTCAGGTTTGTAAAGAGTAACGGTTAAACTAATAAAATAACAAAAATCCGGGGAACAAAATGACCACACAAACATACCAGTTTACATTCCCTGTGATTAAACCAACTTCCTTACATAGGGGTTAGTCCAAACAGATTTTATATGTAGTAAAATTATTATCTAAACAACCTACGCAATTCTACTATATATATATATAAAATATGCTTATACCTCTTATAAGTAGAGCAAATTGGTGTTCAAACTGTCTCTCAGGTCTACTATCAACTTGGTAGTGTCCCTTCCTTTGAGCTCAACAAGCTTTTTCCCTTTATCACCACTCAAATTTCTGTTGTTTTCTCCCTCCCCTTGATCTTGGAATCCTCTTCCCCCTGAGCTCTTCAAAGCTTTATCTATTTATAAAGAAAATTCTCAGTCTAAAATCGTCACCCCTGACCTCACTTCTCACTCCCCTCTTCATTACAACCGAGGCATAGTGCCTGTCAGAAGATCATCTGCCTCACAGGAGACCAAACTTTCGGTTGTGATTAGAGGTCAGCTATTCTCCTCTTTGTTTCCTTCCCTTACCTACCATCCCATTTCCCTTATTTTTTTTATTAAACAAAAAGTGGGGATTCCATCCATGATTCTTCCTTTTTAACAAAAACAAAGTGGACTCTACCTTTTTTTAAAAACCTTTTTTATAATTCTCTTTTATAAACTAACAAACCCCACTTGCTTGTTTTGCTCGCAGAAAATAGATCTAAGTTGACAATAAACATCACAGACCTCATCATTGGGAACTCACCATCAAATGGTATGGATAAATGTAGCAAAAAAAAAAAAAAAAAAAAATTGGTATGGATAAAATGGGATGTTTACAATAACATATAAATGATCACTTATAAAACATAAGATTTTAGGACAAAAATAAAAGTGAAATATTAATATTAAAAAAGTTAAAATAAGTATGTAATAAAACAATATAATTTAAAATAGAATATTATAGATTTTTTAAATACTTTTTTTCCCCTTTTCTTTATCCTATCTTAATATTATAGATTTTTTAAAATGTATCAACTTCCATTTTTTAAACCTTGAAAAAAAAGAAAAAGATTTAGAAAGCCATTTTTCAATTAGAAATATCAAGTGGTATGACACCGACCTTTATTATTATTTGTTATATAGAGACTTACTGTTGCAAAACCAAGAATTTAGAACAAGTTGTGAGGAGAATAAATTTCTCATTCATCTTCTTTCTTTTCATCTGAATGTATAAACATTATACAAGGATCAACAAAACTCTTTGAGACACACTTTGAGACACACTATCTCAGTCTCCTCTCTTCATTCTCTCCGAATACCCATCTTCTCTTCTTTCTCCCCTTCCCCTTTTATCTTTGTTTGCATTTGGTCCTCATGATGGGATTACCTAACCCACTTATGAAGTGGTGTTCCCATTATCACAAAGTAGAGGGGGTGTGGACATCCACTCAATGTCCACTCAATGTTTAATATTCATAACACTTACCCAATTTTTAAACCTTTTTTTTTTTATGTGTTATCTACTTTTAAAAGTCAGATGTCATATTCTTTATTAATTACAATCTTGCCATTGACATATTAGCTTATAAATAAAGTTGACAAATGAAACTAATAGTTTTATCATTTTTAATTAAACATTTTACTATATATGACATACACTTTTAAAGGGTTAGATAAATTAACTTTTTTTTATTTTATATATAATTACAATCTTACCATTAAAACATTAGCCTATAGACAAAGTTGGTAGATGAAACCAATAGTTTTATCATTTTTTATTAAGTATTTTGCTATATGTAACATCTACTTTTAAAAGGTTAGAGAAACTAATTTTTTTTTTTAAAATTACAATCTTACCATTAACACATTAGCCTATGAACAAAATTGGTAAATGAAACCGATAGTTTTATTATTTTTAATTAAGTATTTTGCTATATGTGACATCTGCTTTTAAAAAGTTAGAAAAACTAATCGTTTTTATTAATTACAATCTTACCATTAACACATTAGCCTATGAATAAATCGCATAGTTGAAATCGATAGTTTTAACATTTCATATGGGTAATCTCCTTTTATTGACTCATTTTCTTTATTTATTTTATTTTTTATTTTTAGGGTATTAGAATTGAGTTGTATAGATCTTTTGGGTTATAAACTTGGGTTTGGGTTACTTTAAGTTTTTAGACTTGGTTTAGAGCTTTTATTAATATCGGTATTAAAATAAATTTGTTTTTTTTTTCTTACTACAAAGGTTACAATTGATATTGGGCCTTCAATTTTTGTTTAAAATTGAAGCTTCTAAATGATTATTTTACTTAATTTACTTCTAGATCAGCCTTACTTATAAGTTATAACTTTTTGTATGTAAAGTTTAAGTACAACACACTTGTACATTTATTAAAAATAAAAAATCAAAATATAAAAATATTAGGCATTATGTATAAATCTAAATTTTAAATGTCAAAATAAAAGTGAGGGATCTAAATTAGCTATACACAATCAAACATTGCGTGATAAGTATATTATATAAGATTACTATATACATTACTAATATTAAAAAATAAATTACAATTAAATAGTTTTTAAACATAGACCTAGTCACCTAAGTTATTGTAAAATTTTGTATATAAATAAATGTTTTCTTTTCTTTTAAATCAACATTTTATTTTTTTCATATCATACTAATTTTTAACTTTTTTTTTAATATATATTTATCAATTTATATAACATACTTAAGAGAAATGATAAAAGGGACGAATTTAAAAAAACCATGCAATGCCGAATTGGTTAAATTGACCAACATACCTCTCTTCCACTTTTAACATAAAGAACGGATCCTTTCCTTACTCTTCTATATATTTCTCTCTCTCTCTCTGTCTCTGTCTCTGTCTCTATTTGTCTCTCTCTTTCATTTATTAAATAAATCATCATACCTCTCTATCTCTCTCTTCTGTATTTGCCTCTCTCCCACCATACCTTCTCTCTCTCTCTCTCTCTCTCTTTCTCTCTCTTTCTTCCGTATATATCTCTTTACCTTTCTTCTTATCTGAAAACCACAAAATGAGGATTTCATACACCAGAGTCTTTGTCAACCCACATCGGATGTTCCTACAAGAGTCATCGTCTACTTTCAAGAATCTACTGCTCAACACCATGTTCTTCCAAAGATTTGCTCCTCTCCATGGCCGATCTACAATGCATCTCTTTCTCATCCTTAGATCTATTTTCGTTCTAGTGTGTTATGGTCAGATCTTAGTGTTTATATGAAGGCAAGGGTGCGATTTTTGCAATGTAACTTTAACCACATCCTACCATTGTTTGAGGAGCTCAATGGGTATGATTTGTATAGTAGATTTGTCTTGTTCTTGATCGGATTCGAGAGTGGATTTACCCGGTTCTTCTTTATCTTCCTTATTTTATTTTATTTTTTTAATAGTTGTATCATTGATAATTTCTAAATAATTATCTTACTTATTTAGATAATTATTTCCAAGGTAATTACCTTCATTTTCCAAAATGATTATCTTGAAATTATATTGATTTTCCAAGACAATTATCTTCATTTTCTAGATAATTTCTAAATAATTATCTTACTTATCTAGATAATTGTGATATTTGAATATTGAATATCTTTGTTTTTTTTTTGCCGTTGAATGCACAGAATATGTTTAACTTCTTGATTTTATCTTGATATTCCTTTGATTTTTTTTCCCTTTTTTTTTTTTTTTTTTTTTTGTTTTGGATCAAGTTGTTTGATTTTTCAAAATCAGAGATCTTTGGGTTTTTTGTTTTTTTTTAAAAAATTTTATTTTGAGCATGATTCTCGCTTCTTTATTTTGTACATGATTTTCGGTTGGATAGTTGATACAAAAAGGGAAGTGGGTTTTTGGTCTTTTTGGTTTGGATGCACGGGATTCTTTGTGAGCTATTTTTTTTGAATTAGCAAATGGGAAACTGATATGTCAGTCGGCCTCCTTTTTCTCCTTCTATAAGTCGTCCTAGGTATCACCACTCATTAGACATATTATTTTTAAGTTATTTAAAGTTCTACTCATATTACCTATATTAGCTTCTTTATGTTAAATATGAGCTAAATGCTCATAATCACTAGTGTAACTATTAAATTTACCTACACATTTAATTTACTTTATAAACAAGTGTTTCTACAAAGTTATCGACCAAAATTAAAGGTTTTATATCTTAATAGGATAAAGATAGTTGGGCCGACTCACATGGACCAAGCATGAGCCGACCGTTAAAACATAACAGCGGATTAAGTGATATAAAATAAAAGGAGGCCTCTATTAGCACCCAAAAACTTACTTTTCATCCCTCACTTATTTTGCATTTTAAGTTTTATGAAAAATATATAAGGTTTTCAGAAAAACTGATTACGTTGTCTATTAGAAAACATCATTTTGAACAATTTTTTGAAAGAAAGTTTTTCCAAAATCTATCGTTTAAGTAGACATTTTAGTCTTTTATCTGCAAACCCATGAATTGTAAACCCATGAATGACTTTTTTGACAAAATTCAATGATAATATGACATAATTGAACTAGAATTATAAACTTTTGAAAAAATTCAAAATAAAAAAACCAATTTTAGTTTTATGTGAAAACTCTTATACCAATTTTAATAATACGTCTATGTTTAAAAATTTATATTTGTAACACTCTAATTTTTGCAAAGACCAAAAAAATTAACCAAACATTTATTATCTTATTGAAATGAGATTTTGAAACGTAATTAGGTCAACACATAAACATATATATATCTATATATATAGGTTATACTAAAACATAATACACTATATATATATATATATAAAACACACGCAACATACTCTGACCAAAAGACAATATCTATATATATGTACAAAAAAAAAGAAAAAAAAAGAAAAAAAACACAACACATGCACTTTAACCAAAAAGGCTATAGTATTGTACGGTTCATTTAAATTTCTAAATACAGATGATTTTTTTCTTATTAGGGAGACAGGGATCGAAGTGTGTGATTGTCACGAACGGTTACATCCTCTGCTCCCTTAGATGCCTTCTTATATGTCCATTTTTCCTTCTTAGTCTTTAGTACTATTTAGTTTAAGTTGAAAAAGGGTTAATGGAAGAAGATTATTAAATAATGAATTGAGAGACTATTAAAATTATAAATTGAGAGATCATCCTCTATATTATTTGGTTCGTTTTAACATCATAAAAATTATATTAGAACCTATTAAATAATGAATCCCACTTAATTAGTGTGTTTTGTGTTTAAAAGATCAACTTCTTTGAGTGATTTTAACCTTTTGGTTGAAACTTTTTTCTTCCAGTGAGACATTATCAAAATTTCTACTACCATTTAAATAATTTTATTAAAATCAAATGAATCAAATATCTAGTATTATTTAATGGAATGATTTCTTGAGAATATAATTAGGGCGACTCGAGCCTTAGGCAGTTGCTTAAGGTCTTTGGAAAATTAAGGCCCATTCTCATATTATATTATTTTTACAACATTTTTATTGAGATTATGCAAAAACAATCCATTATCATAAATATAAAATTATTATATTTATTATATTATATATTCTCATGAGACAATAAAATTTACTATAGTAATCTACTATTTGATGACTTTGCGCTTCACCCATCACTTGTCACACTCATACCATGCCTTCACTTTTTTGTTTTCTTCTCTTTATCCATCATACTAATAATACTAATAATACTAAACTAAGATGAAATTTGATTTTTGCAATCTATATAGGGGCAATATATAATGACAACTACTCTCTCTACCTCTCTCCATCCTTCTTTTATCTATTACATATTACTTACACATAACTCAAAGGAAAGCAAAAGCTATAAGGTTGCATTCTTTCCCCTCCTTTTATCCCTTTTCCAATACACACAATTCACACATTTATAGGAAGCAAATATCAAAATATCATATGTTTCTCTTTCTCCCTCTATCTCTCTCATTGAGCAGAAAGCCTTTGTTTTTTTCTTTACAAATTTAAGGAGACATCAATCTACCAAGCTTCATCCTTAGCTAAGAAACCAAATAAACCAAGTTTTATTGTTCTTTAACATTTTATATTTTAGTTTACATAATTCTTATTTTTTAGGTCAAGTTTCAATACTTCAGGGTCTAAACTTTAAATTGCGTCAATTCAGTATCTAAATTATTAATTGAGTTACAATTTGGGATCTGCCATAAGAATTTTTTGTATTATCCTTACTTTACATTTTTTATGGAGTTTGAAAACCTTATTTTACCCTTATCAACATTGAATAAAATTTTATATTTTGACCAGATCTGAATCACTTTGCCATCAAATTTGTAGTTTTGTAAATGAAAAATATAAAGGTTTATTAGATGTTGATATGAGTAATATAGAAAGAGAGAAGATAAGAGTGATTCAGATTTGGTCAAAATATAAAGGTTTATTAGATGTCGATAGGGTGAAAAAGGGTTTTCAAACCCATGAAAGGGGCAAAGTAGGAATAATATCGAAAATTTTGATAGCAGGCCTCAAATTTTAACTCAACTAATAATTCGGGTACTGAATTGATGCAATTTAAATTTTAGACCCTAAAGTGAAACTTGACCCAAACTTGGAACTCTAAAGTGCAATTTACCTTAAAGAATATTTGTTTTGTTTGCATATAATTATTAAAGCATCTCCAAGGGGATTACCTATCCAATCCCCTTGACTATTTTAACTAGCCAAATCACATTTTTCCTTCTCCAATGGGCAAACTATTTTAGCTATTATCATTTTGGCTAGCTAATGGTAAAGAAAGTGACATTTTTCTTCTCTATTTACATCATTGTCTCTTTCTCTCTCCACCAAATGATTAAAAAAAGAAAGATTATTAATAAAAAATTTAACATAGCTAAAAAATAACCAGTACCCTTGGAATACTTGGATATCTAGCTAGCTATCTTTAAAAAATGTCATTTTGCTAGCTAAAGTAGCAAAAAAAAAAAAAAAAAAGGCTAGTACCATTGGAGATTCTCTAATAATGGTATAAATATGTCTACTATAAAATTTTAATATATTAATTCTTTAATAATAGCAATTATATATATATCAAAATGATTTCATTTATAATTTTTGCCAAAGGTCTCAATTTGTATCGAGCAGCTCCTAAACATAATGTATTTAGTAGGGCATACTATTTGGTTTGGTCCCAAAAATATTTTTATGATGATGAAATTTAATTACATGAAGGGGCATAGAAGGGGACATAATTAAGGAAGTAAATGATCTCTGTCTAAAACATAGTACCATGATAGCATGAACCAATATAAAAAATCCAACTACAAAATAAATAAGTAAATAAATAAATAAAGATAAAATTGAGACAAGCAAGAGACATCAAATTAGGCCGAGCAAGGTGGAACCATCTTGAGACTAGGGGAGCCACGACCTTGGAAATTTTTTTTTAAATTTTTAATACTTGAGATAAATATAATTCAATTTTTTTTTTTTTTTTTTTTTTAAAACCATATACTTGGCTCCTTCAAAATTTTAATTTGACTTAAAGGATGGAACTCATTTTGTTAAATTAAAGCATTTTTGTAGTATACTTGCCAAAGTTAATTAAAATATTATAAATGAGTTAGGATAGTTGCTTGGTTGGACACAAGATTATATACAAATTTTGACACACTTTTTAATAAATTATTATCTGACTTATATTTTGTGAAATTCATTGTCGAATTACATATTTCATCCTTATCAAATATCAAGTTAATAAAAAATTAAGAGATGTTTCATCCATAAATGTGAGTTTTTATTTATTTTTTATTTTTTTTTTATTGATTAGAAACGTGTATTTATGGATTGTATGGCTACCGGTATCTTAACAATGTGATATTTGACATGCACGGTTTGCATGAGAAGGGTATTTAATCCACCTTTGGGTTTTTACAAAATATAAATCACGCAATAAGTTATTGAAAATTGTATATGTCACGCAATCTTAATCGATTATAAATGAACAATTTTATATTATTTCAAATTGTAATTATATGGTCAAACTTTGTGGTAAAGAAAAAAAAAATTGTCTATAATTTTTCAATCCAGCCACCCCAACTATCAATTCTTGATTCCGCCCTTGAGGCTGAGGATCCAGACTAAGTTGAGCCGTGATTGAATATCAAGTTGGGGAACGGCTATTGCAAACCCACATTTTTATCAAACCCCCATTTTGTTTTAGTTTTTTAAGATTTTATGCAAAATATAAAAGGTTTTTACAAAAAACCGGTCACGATGTCAACTAGAAAACATCATTTTAAACAACTTTGCAGAAGAAATTTTTTCCAAAATATATCGTTTAAGTATACTTTTTGGCAAAAAATGAAATAAAGACTATAAATGGCTAAAAAGTATACTTAAATGATAGATTTTGGAAAAGTTTTTTTTTACAAAATTGTTCAAAATGATATTTTTTAGTGGACTCTGCGACTGGTTTTCTAAAAATCTTTTAAATTTTACATAAAATCTTAAAAACCTAAAAGATGGGGTGGAGTAATAAAAATGGGGGTTGCAATAGCCGTTCCCATCTCAAGTTGTAGGCTTAGCCCCAACATGGAATGGGCCTAAACACTCAGCCCAGGTCCAGCTATACTATGCTTATATCCTACTCCGCTACGAGAACATCACACAGTAGACGACCCTCGTCCTCATCTGTGTATCTGAATTTCTCCTTCTTTCCTCAGATCCAGACAGAAGTCGACGGTCTCTCTCTCTCTCTCTCTTTATGACCTAGGGCTTCTCTCTCTGGGAACTCTCTCTCTATATATAGGTATAGAACTTTCTTCTATTTGATAGTTTTAGGAGTAGGGATTTTCCTCCCCTACTTGGCCAAAAAAAGAGAGGATTTTTCTCCCCAACTCCACATCAATGTCAATGAAATCCGCCGCCGGTTACGGCACACTCCCCACCACCACCACCACTACCAGGTCCACCACCACCGCGACACCATCTTCACCCTCCAATCTCTCCTTCTTTGCACGCGCCAGGACCACGACCCAATCCGTCATCGCCACCCGCCGCCCATGGCGCGAACTCTTCGACTTCTCCTCGTTCTCTCGCCCCAGCAACTATGCTGATGCCATGACCCGCTTCAAGGGAAACCTCTTCTACTTCCGGGTAAACTACGCCATGGTAATCCTCCTCATACTCTTCCTCAGCCTCATATATCACCCCGTGTCGATGATCATCTTCCTCATCGTCTTCGTCGCTTGGTTCTTCCTCTACTTCTTCCGCGACGGCCCTATCGTGATCTTTCACCGCACGATTGATGATCGAGTTACGCTGTTTGTGCTCAGCTTGGTGACTGTGGTTGCATTGGTGTTTACCCATGTGGGGTTGAATGTACTGGTGTCGCTTATTATTGGGGTTGTGGTTGTTGCGTTGCACGCTGTGTTTCGGCTCACGGGGGATTTGTTTCTTGACGAGGATAGTGCGGCGGAAGGCGGGTTGCTTTCGGTTGTTGGGGGTCAGCAGTTGCGGCCGACCACGTATACTCGAGCTTGAATCTTTTGATTTAGCGGTGAATCATTGCTACAGTGGTTGAGATTTTCGCAGTAATTATTGGGTTTCTGGGCTTTGGTTTGATGTGGGTATCGCGGCGTTTTTGTTATTGTGATGCTATTGGTTTATGCTCGAGGAGGTAGGATTCAGAGCCTTATTTCTTATATACCTTTTTTGGGAAAGCAAACAAGATGTTATGGTGAATCAGATTTTGTATTGTGGCTGTCTCTCTAACTTTGGCTTTTCATATGGTCTTCTTGTGGGTGGAAATGAATTTGTAATGTTGTGCTAAATCAACAATATTTAGTCATTAGGATTGAATCTGCTGTAGCTTGCGGCTTGAATAGGGGAGGTGATTTCTCTTTTGTTTTATGAAACTGTCGAAATCACCAGTGACTTTCTTTTACTCATTAAACTTGGATTACAACTTTGTTTGTTTTTGATATATGCTAAATTTGAAAAGGGTATTAACAACTTTATTTTCTTTTGACAATGGGGGAACCATCCCACAGCGGGGACTATTTTTATCTATCACAACTTGCATCTTATTGGTGGTTTTCTGGTTTGAGAAATTTTTGTCCTGATAAAGCTAGAAATATAGAACTTGTGTGGCCAAGGTATTATTATGTGTTGATTTTGAGTGTGGCTGGTTACATTGATTATTTGCTTTACCATAGTTTGTTTGCTCACCTCATGTCAATATGAAATTAGGCCTCAGGTTGTTTGTTACTGTAGGCTCAGCCATTGGGATTCCTAGTACCTAGAGAGGGGCCCCCCCCCCTATTTTTTTTTCTCATTCTATGTGAGAATTAACTAAACTGCAAATTAAGCTCTACTACAACTATTCTGTGCAATAAAACAAACAACTAGAGAGCAACTAAATCGTTAATAATGGTTCGACAACTAGCCTACATCCACTCCCTCTATGTCCTCAATCTCCATGTTGTTTTATTGGTGGTTTTACAGGATGACACTAACACAGTATGATTTTACAGGTTGACTATTAACCCTTTATAGTGTTGGTTTCTTCCTTAGGTAACCACCTGACCTTACAATCACTCCCCCTCAAGGTAGTGGAGGTTTTACAGAACCAAAGTCTAATACCTTCAATTAAGGCTGGGTTGACTTCCTTTAGCTCATTTGAATAGAGATGTTGTTGGTTAGGAATTGTAGAACATCTTGGCATTGTGAGTGCGCGTCTCACATAACTTCAGCTTCCTTTCTTCTTCAGTTCTTTGAGCTTCTGTGTTAAGGTTCAATGCAAGTCCTCTCCTTCTTTGAGCTCTGAGAGTGAGTTTGTGAATGTATGAAGTGTTGTCAAGCTACTTATTTAGCTGCTGTGTGAACTCCATTTATAGTGCTTTGAGAAACTTGCCATTAGGATGAGGTTTCCCAATCGAGTGAAACACAATGGTCTTCTTTCTTTAACGGAGGAAGACTTTCTTCGTTAGTGGCCTGCTTTTCCAAGGCAAAAGAGAACTTAGCTTCACTCCTTTAGGTTGCAGAACAGTTAGTCTTCCAACAGATCTATTTGAGATCCAAGAAATCCAGGTTTGAATTGTGGCTGTCAGATTTTCCACAGGATGAGTTAGCTAGGATCAGTGGCTTGATGCCGAGTGGAATGGTTAGTTGTTTGCCTTCTGAGTTGATATGCCGCAATATCGTAAATGTTTGGATTGTCAAGTCTCCTTTCCAGATGGACTGAGTAGCAACTGTCATTCACTCTGTGGTATAGGCTTGGTTTTGTTGAGGCCTGTTTCCGGAAGGACTGGGAAAAAAGACTTCTGGAATCTGATGCTACATTGGAGTCTTGATGAATGCACACTTCCCATTAACCTAAGACTACTCATAAGAAGATATATATGGTCCTAGGCTAGGTCATGAAATTACCAATTTAAGTTCATGGGTCATGTTCGTTAACAGTTGGTTTATCATTCAGTATAGTCTCAGTCTCTATTTAAATAATGAATTTTTCTCTCAGCACAAGTCAAAATGGGAAAGTGATTGATAGCAAAAATGATGAATGTGGCGGCATGTTATATTTTCTTGGGGGAATGAAATGGATAAACTGTACAGCTTTGAATGTTTTAAGACTGGTACTTGTTGTAAAGTTTGTGGACTTGCACAGTTGATCATATCCATGTTGTCTTGACTTATGTGAGTGTGGAGTTATGCTCTCACGAATATGCTCCCATTTTAGGCTTTAGATTTCATGCTTCCATGGTCCCACCTAAGGTGCCTTTGTGCATCTTCTTGAACTATTGATGATATTTGATGCAAAATGCTTGATGAATTTTTTAGCTAGCCTTCTCTTTCCATAAATATTAAATTTGTTTATTTAAAGTACATCTAAGCAATAATTATAAATGATTGAATCAATCCCATATTTTGATATGAACATTTCTTGGTAGAGTCTTAGACCTATATCGTGGACAAGCATAGACAGAGTGGAGATTACCTTCAAGAATTTGTGAAAGGATGTGTTTCGCTGTGAGGAGATTACCTTGAAGAAGCTGTGAAAGGAAATTTTTCTCTTCCTTTTTATTGAACAAATATTTTTCTATCTGATGATATTGATCTATAGCACTATATTTCTTTTTCCTTTTCTTTGTCATCCTTGCACATTTTTCTGTATGTGTAGGAAATTCTGGGTTCTGATAAAATTTGTGTCATGTATTCACTGAACTTTTGGGAAGCTTATGAAATGGGGCTATCTGATATTCAGATTTTTTAGCAGCTTTGATTACAGAATTGTTATTTGTTACATTGCCCTTTGACGTACATCTCTCATTTTGGGAATCATATTTTTTGTAATATCTAACTAAGATTTTCTCATCTTTCCCGTTTATGATATATGATGAATTTTTGTAAGCTCCAAACAGCTAGAATCAAACTGCCACCTTTATTGGTGCAATAGCAATAAGCAATAGTAATTTTTATGGATCTTCTTTGCTTGAAATGAACAGATTTGTATTGAAACAGATTGATTGTTATCTTGATCTTTGCTTGAGAACTCAGTCTCTTAGGCAACCTGGTCTGGTTGCTACTACATGGCTTCAGTCTTGCAAAACAAGAACTGCAAGAGAGAGAGAGAGAGAGAGAGAGAGAGAGAGAGAGAGGAGAGAGAGAGAGAGAGGGGTTTGAAGTGTTATCTTGATCTTTACATGAGAACAGAGTCTCTTATGCAACTTTGTTTGGCTGCTACTACATTTGCAGAGTCTTTTTATTTATTTATTTATTTATTTTAGATAACAATGCGAAGAATTGCACCTAAACATTGAAGTTGAAAATTGTAGGGAGAGTTTTGGAAGTGTGAAAGGTTTGTACTTTGTAGGGATTATGGGGGAGATTAGGATTTGTAGGGGAGAGATGTGGAAGTGTCAAATGAGGTAGAGTTAAAGCTTTGATTTCGTGTTTTCATGAAGCAAAGTGTCAACTGAAAGGAGCATCTTTAGAAACTCATTTAAACATTTTTAATTGTTGTAATATAAGGATTAAGGAACATGGGCTACAAGCCTACAACCATAAATATAGCTGTCTTAAACTTTATTATCATCATTTATATAGCGTTGAGCCATTGAGGATCTAATTTTAAGATAACAAATATACCAAGAACAGTTGACAAAATGCTAATATAGATGTATTTGGTCAGAAAATGCTAAAAGAATATGCATTTAAAGTTTCAATTACCAAGTAAAAATTGTTAACAAGCACTGCATTGGATGTTAGGTTTAACTGATGAGCTAGAAATATTTATTGTACTGTGCAGTTAGTAGTTTATCTAGGATAATTCTTATGAATAATTAAAACAAAATGTTGGATTTTCTTCGTTGGGTGATTGGCCTGATGAATTTTATGCAAAAATTTGATGTTTGTCATTTTGATTATAAGTTATTATATATGGGAGAAAATTATTGATGATTTTTGCACAGTCATTTATTTGTCGTTTATCATTTTTATTATTTTTAAATTGGTTGAGCTTTTGGTGTTTTTACGATTTATTTATTTTGTTATTGAGTGGGCCGCTGGAATTCTTTCAGAGTAGTTAGTTTTATGAGTTGTGATGTGTATCTTGTTTTGGTCACCAAGTACTGTATACTTTTGGGTTGGGGGGTCATGAAGAAAAAGGGGTCTTGAATATGGAAATAGTGATTTTGATGTTTGCTGGTTTCAACTTTTCTAGGTGTTCTTTTGATTAAATGGGTAATTTTTTAACAGCCTTGTGGATGAGAAGTTTGTTTTTTCAATTGCGGATATGATGCCTGGGATGCGATGCTTGATCAATCGCTTTTCTTTGTACCCCTTTAGTTGTGATCCTAATTTTGTTGGGGTTTTCGTGCCTTTCTTATCAATGGCAGCGATTTAAACAGTTTGGATGTTGCAATGACTATCATTGTACATCTCTGTTTTGGAGGCTTGAGTGTAGGTTAATGGTAAAATGTGCACATTGAGAGGATTCATGGGTTATAGCTGGAAAGGAAAGTCTAATTTCCCTCTAGTTTGCTGGTTGATATTTGTTGTTGGTGGAACTACTCTTCCTCATAGCTAATTCAAGTTTAGAACTCTTCCTCATTAGTAACAACTGCCATTGACCCAAGTGTCACATGGATCTACTATTTTCTTGTACACCTCCAGTTTTAGTGGTGCAACTCGTTTCATATGCAAATGACTTGGTTGATTGTTCTTGACAATGTGATCCACGAAGGAGAACAAATGCCCAACCCACTCATACATGAAGTGATCGATTCCCCAGTAATGTATGTCTTGAATGGAAACATTTGCATGAGTCTATAGTTCATTTATCCTTTAATTGATTCTCCAATCTCAGCTTTGGAATCTTAAGTTGTTTATAAATTTGGAGTGTTCCCATGAAAGAGCAAAATCATCAAAGCAGAACTCAAAGGAGGTGTTCAACATTTTCAGGAGAAGAGAGAGGCATACCTACTTCATCTCGTCAGTTCCTCCCCCATATCTCTTTTTTTTTTTTTTTTTTTTTTTTTTTTTTTTGCCTATCTGACCTTAAAGATTTGAATTCACGTGGTCCTTGTTTTGTGCATTTTTATTTTTATTAATAATTTGGAATAAAGATCATCCATGCATGTCTGAACACTGTCACATGTTCCTAACACTACCATGTCTGAACTGTAATTGTTTACCCGTAGCTGGACCTATCCTTAATTCCCTCATTTTGTTAGTTATGTGACAGTCACTACTGAAATCCACCTATCTATAAATTTGGAGTTCTGTGTACATAGGACGCCAAAGCAAGAAAGAGAGAGAGAGAGAGAGAGAGAGATGGGACATGCCAAGCCTAGTATGCTCAAACCGGGTGATCACATTTGCAGGACTCTTAAGAATCTTAGGAGGTCGGCTTTTTTCCATCATGGTCAGTTCTCTCTTAATCTTTCTTCTTCTTCTTCTTTTTCTTTTTCTTTTTCTTCTTCTTCTATATATATATATATTTTTTTTGGGTGTGGTGTGGGTGGGTGTTGGGGGCAGGCCAGGGGGGGTGTTTAATGGATTTCTTTTTCTAGCTAGCCATGCATGTACTCGATGCTTTTAGAAACCTTTCAAATCTTTACGACTTTACATGACCTTGATGCCAATTGATGAGATGATGGGACCACGTCTCATGGGTTGTGTCTCTTACCTTTAAAAAAAAAAAATACAAAACTCTCTTCTCGATCATGAAGCGAAGATTCTAAAGTTCAAATTAATCATCTCTCCTTTAGCCACCCTCAAGGATTTAGCTTGATAATACTAATGCATTTGGAATGGAGGACTGCACGTGCATGCATGGATTAGTTGGTTGTTAGCTGTTGGGTCCGAAAACCTTGTTTATTACTCTGTATATATATATTTTTAAGGGGATAAAAAATGGTGCGAGCTGAGTATGATGACCCATGCATGCTCTTTTTTAATGGCAGGAATATATGTGGGCGAGGGTATGGTTATTCACTTCCTAGGTGCAGGAAAAGAGTTCAAACCATCTTCTTCTACTACATGCGAAAAATGTGGATACAACTCAGAAAAAGACATCGGAGTCGTGAAAACCTGCCTCAACTGCTTCCTTTGTGGACATGGATTCTACATCTGTGACTACAATCATTCCTCTCAGGTTGCTAAACCACCCAATGAAGTTGTCGAGACTGCCAATGTGCTATTCAAAAACAATAAGTTTGGTGAGTACAGCCTTACGAATAACAATTGTGAGCACTTCGCAGTATACTGCAAGACGGGCAAAGCCTTGAGCATGCAAATAGTATTTGGGGGTGTCATGGACAGATTTGCACCTTGGATCATTCGAAGAAGTTGGCTCCATAACTAGGGGTGGCCAAGATCTACTCAACCTACCTAGCCGTCTCGCTACCATGATTTTACCAATCCTAATATACAATTAGGGCTCTGAAGTGCATAGTAAAGCGGATATTGCTGAGTCTTGGCATGGAAAAGCCAGCAGTGAGATATATATATCGATCGGTTTGGGTATTACTCCTATATTGAAGCAATTAACCTATTTGTAAGTCCTTGGTCTCCTAGACATGATGCTGTATGGAAAAGAAAAAGAAGAAGAAAAAAAAAAAGGAGGAATAGTAATGAAATTAATAAATAAATTATTGGGTCGCATGTTATCCATTTGATCCGGTATGAAGCATATTTCTAGTCCTTTTTTTTTAGCAAGAAATAAATAAATATGGAGTAAATAGGTTTTTTTAAAAAAAAAAAAAAAAAAACCCTCCTTCCAAGAAGGGTTGGTTCATGTCAACCTTGTCTATTGCATGTTCCTTGAGTGCAAGCCAAGACCGTAGGCAACACTCACGCTTGCGCAATTAGATTATGCCTGCTCAAAACAAATCATTTCACCCGATATGTCGAATTTGAATGCTTACTCCATCCAATGATAAATACCACTTTTGCTTTTGCCTTTTTATAATTTTTTGTTTTTTTATAAAGTAATATCCATAGCACAACCAGTTGTGCTTTGTTACCCTGGTCTCTTGGCTGGGGTTTGACATGGACCACTGGCACAAGCTAAAATTTCCCACTTGATCCGTCCCAGCCAATGCTCAGTGGATGAAGTCTCCCAATAATGTTCATTTGAACCACCAAAATTCAGGTCAAAGTGTCTGAAGTTCTACCCTGTATGATTGGACAAGAAAATAAACTTGTAGAAAATTGAAGAAACTTACATTCTATCTTAATGTTTAAAGAAATCGATAGCGAGCATGACTCTGTGTGTGCACGCGCACGCGTGTCTAAAGTAATAGTACCTCATGAATTGGTGCGTAAAATAAGAAAAGACTCTTGTAGCGAGAGTCTGTTAATGATCGATATAGGCTGTTAATTTATTGCCTTCCAGCTTTTTCATGTAATGGTCACTTATTTTGCTGCTATGATCTCCACTCTTCTCCCCTTGCACGTATGCAACTATTTTGTTGATTCTTTACCATTAGATATGGAGTATAATTTATTTATTAGAAAAATGACAAAATAATAGGTCGAAATAAAAGTAAACCTTAAAAGAGGACTAAAACTCTCATATTTATTTCAAAACGGCAATAATGAATTTTAATTCCCAAAAAGAAGGGATTCAAGGTCAAATGTCTATTATACCATTTTAGTATTTATTATTATTATTTTTTTTTTTTTACCCTACCCAAATCCTATCAAATTGTTCTCATCTCTCCTTATTAAATAAAACTCAACTAATATTTCTCTTACGTGTTGAGAAAGAGAAAAAAAAAAGTGATTCTCTATGGGTGTTTTTTTCGTTTCGTTTTGTTTTGTTTTGTTTTTGTTTTTTTTTTTTTTTTTTTGTCATTGCTTATTGAAAAGCATGATTTAAATTTAATTCACACACCCAACTGTTGAAAAAAAAAAAATTCAAAACCAAATGTGTATATTATTATTCTAGTTGAAATATATATATATGATCGGTTTTTTTTTTTTGGGTAAATTGCAGAAAACCCCCCTAAAGTATGGGGGGCGGTGGGTCAGCATATAACCCCCCCTTATGTTTTAATTTTGTCAATGTGCCTCCTAGTTAAATTGGAAGACAAAATCAATTATTGATGGTCACCTAATTGGCTATGATGCCGGTGAGGGTTCCGACGATTTTGGGCAACATGAGTCCGTTAACGGTATCACATGCGTAGCCATTTGACTAATTTTTGTCAAATTTTCATTAACGGCGAGTGACTGTGGGGCATATTAACAAAAATTAAAACATAAGGGAGGCACATTAACAAAATTAAAACATAAGGGGGGTTATCTGCTAACCCCCACATACTTCAGAGGGGTTATCTTGTAATATACTTTTTTCTTTAATTATGTTTTGAGACTTTTAAATTAGGAGAGAAGAGATGGGTTTAATGTGAGAAGGGTATTTAGGTGGGATAAAAAAATAAATAAAAAATAAGGAAGGCAGAATGGTTATTATAAAATAGCATATGGTAGATCCCTTTTTTTGGTAATTAGAGTTCATTACTATCATTTTAAATGGAATAAGAGATATATGACGCTTTATTTGGAATTACTTTTATTTTGACCCGCCATTTTGTCACTCTCTTTAATTTATTTCTAGTTTCAACTCTGCCAGGGGTATGCGTTTACTCTTTTTGGAACGTGTGAGATATTCTGGATATCCCGTACGATCACAATTATTTGTGGTGACACACGTCCATGTATGAAATGTCATGCTTCTGTGCGTGTCTTCCACGGACGGTTATAATCGTATGGGATAGTTTGGGATATCCCGCACAAAAATAGCCTATATATATACTCTCATAGGCTAATAGCTTCCATATATTTCTTCTCTAATTAACCGATTTCGATTAATGAATCTTTCTTGAGACAACAATACCCCACTCACCTCCACTGGCTTAATTAGCCGTCGCCTTAATCAATCTATTTGCATCTCCGGTTTTCTTAAGCTTTTTCTTCTGGATCCCCTCTTTTCTTTCCCAATCTTCCACATTTGTTCCAATCCAAAAAATCTTCCAGCAACCTTCCTTCCCCTGCAATTAATCAGTAAATTCTTATGGTACTTTGATCGGCCTCCGTCTATTTTCAGTTATAAAATTTGAGGAACATATAGGCCAAGTGACTTCACATGATCGATACCATTAACCCAAGTGTCACATGGATCTACTATTAATTTGCTTGTACACCTCCAATTTTAGTGCAGCTACTCATTTCATACGCAAATATTGACTCCGTAGATTGTTCTTGACAATGTGATCCACGAGGGAGACCAGATGCCAAACCCACTCATACATAAAGGGATCGATTCCCCGGTAATGATGTCTTGAAAGGAAACATTTGCGTGAGTCAATAGTCCATTTATCCTTTAATTGATTCTCCAATCTAGTTTTGGAATCTTAAGCTGTTTATAAATCTGGAGTGTTCCCTCGAAAGAACAAAAGCATCAAAGCATAACTCAAAAGAGGTGCTCACATTTTCAGAAGAGAGGGGCTTACGTACCTACATCAAAGTCAGTTTCCCCTTCCTTTTTTCTTCTCTCTTTCTATGTGAGGTCCTTGTTTTGTGCCTTTTTATTTTTATCAATATATAATTTGGAATAAAGATCATCCATGCCTGTCTGAACACTCACATGTTCCTAATGCTGCCATTTTTTATTCTATTTATTTCTTATTGGTAAAAAATCAATATATATCTATTCTAATACTATAAAAGAGAGTTTTTGATGAGGTCAGCAAATGTTGAGTTGGCACTCCAATAGCCTTTCTCTCCTTAATCCTTCATTCTCCTTCACTTTGGGCCCACACTTCATATTATTTATGGTGTCAGCATCTTATTCCCTTATGGCCTTCTTCCTTTCTCTCTCTCCAAACAAACACATCCTCTATTTCAATCTCCCCCATCCTTTCCCATCTACCCTTCAAGTGGGTCCCACGGACATGTGCTTTCAAAATTCAAAAGCTTCCTCCCCTTACAGCTTGCACGGGTAAGTTCCATTTTGAAATTCAAAAACTTCATCTCTCTCTCTCTCTCTCTCTAGCTCTCCCTCTCACATTCACCCAAGCTTCCATAGTACCCATAAGGCCATAAACACATTTGTAGCTCTCCTCTCTCTCACACACTTACCCAAGCTCCCACAATACCTATGAATCCATGTCTATTGCGGAATAGATGAAAAGAACAAAGGACAGTGAAGCAGTGGGCAGTATAGGAGTTAAGTATGATCTCTCCCTCATGACCTAGCATGCTCATCCTTTTTTTCTTTTCTTTTTTTCATTTTCCTCAACAAACAAAGATAGGGTTTTGGTTTTTGTTCATGGTGGTTTATATATAAAGGTTTGAAATCTACTTGCGACAGTGCTAGGATGGGGATCATTATGGTAAGCCATTGTTCTGAAATTTTCCTTTAATATGTGTGTGTGATTTTAAGATATATGTGAATATAAAAATGTTATTTGTGATTCATCTCTAGAGTTTAGGGCTTAAAGATCGAAGCATATAGCTTCAAAGATGATGTTACTAGGTTCCAATTCCCGCGCATCACGTGGGTTTCTACTAGTATACTATAATTAAGAGTTTTTTGCTGACATCATCCCTTTACTGATGTATCTCTCTGATAAACTTTCCCTCCAAAATCCATTCGTCTCCTCATTCGTGGCCCCACAAATGATGTCAGCTACTTCCTCTACTTTTTCTTCCCTCCCCCAACCGTACAACCTTCCCACTTCTTTTACTTTTTCCTTATCTCTTCCTCTTCTTTTCTATTTTTTTCTTTTTTTCTTCTCCCCCTCCCACACACAACGTTAGCACTTCCTTTTTTTTTTTGGGTCCCCTCCCCCTTCCCTGTACACCTTCCTTCTCCTTCTACCTTTCCCTTATCTCTTCTTTTATTTTTTCCTTCCCCTTCCCCATACACCTTCACTCTCCCTCTTCCTTTCCTTTCTCTGTTCTCTTCTTTCTCTCTCCTTATTCTCCCCCCTCCCTCTTTCCTCCTTATGAACTAATTTTTTTAATGAAATGAAATCTATAGGACATGAGTAATATTAAAAAATAAATTATTTAGTATGGGTTTTCTATTGCTTTCTGAAAGAAGATACTGACTAGATAAATAATTATTTAGTATGGGTTTTCTATTGCTAATTTTTAAAATAACCAGTTAGTGACTAGATAAGCAACAAGTAATCATGGGATCCTATAAAGTTATTTTTGTATTAGTTATCAAAATAAGTTCATAACACTTTTACCAGGACATGTAAAAGGAGAATCTTGAGTGCTTGGCTTGTTATAGGTAAGCAATTGTTTTATTTAATGGGTTTTCAAGTGTATTTGACAACATATTCAATCAAGAATTAAACATTTTTTCCAATAGTTTCCTAATTCGATTTATACTCTTTTAGATTTTGTCTTCAATTAATCAGGTTATCCAATTTTTTTTTTTTTTTTTGGGGGAGCTATAAAAAAGTTAGGTATAGCGAGGTAACAACCTCTAACTGTTCAAGGCAACTAATGAGAATATAGACACACACGACTTTATGAGTAGGAATGTAAAGAGTTGAACCATACATAAAAACATGTTGGCCTAAACTCTGGATCACTAAACTATTTGTTATCTTCATATTCATTTGTGATTCCTGTGCATCACGCGAGTTCATAGTAGTAAAATATTAATTTATGACAATTTCCTATTTGTGCAAAAATAAGACTTTCACATTCTTCTAGTATATATATATATATCTATATATCTATATATATATAGAAATGATTGTTAAACCGGTGCACATTTGGGATATGGTTAGTCGAGACACTCTATTTACTTAAATGTCCTTGTATAAGACTTTTTGAAGGAAATACTGATAGGTACACACTTTACAAGACTGAAGCTTCAAGTAGCGTTTAATACCCTTTGCGTTTTTGTCTCTTGCATTAGTAGTATAGTACACTTTACTTTGTCTTGTTTTTCTCTCGTCCTCTCTTTTTTGATCCGTTCTCTCTCTTCTCTCTACCCACATTTATTTCTCTTTTTCAGCCTCTTTTTTAGTCCATTCTTTCTTTCTCTCTCTCCTTCTCTCTCCCTCCCTTCCCTTTCCTGATTGGGGAATTGGAACACCACTCCCTTTCCAGAAAAAAAATAGGGGGATTTATCGATTGATCCCACGTTTCCATGGAATTGCCCCATAAGGATGTTTTGACTATCAACTTGTTTTTATTTCCAGTAGTTTATAATAAAGTCAGTAGTCAGTTTACCTTTCCTCTCTCTCTCTCCACCCACACCTCTCTGAAATTTACCCCTCCCTGATACTCCATATCTTTCTACTTCCTCTCTCTCTCCATCCACCTTCTTTTATTCTTCCCCCCCCCCCCCAATTCCTCTCTCTCTCCATCCACCTTCTTTTATTCTCCCCCCTCCCAATTGGAATAGAACTGTTTTTTCGGATTCCATCTCCATTGATTATGTAGATTTGAAGATTGAAGCTTGGTGGATCAGACATCAAATAGCGTTTTTAAAAATGAAAAGAGAGATGAGAGAAAATAACTCATCGTTTCATGGAAGTGAAGCTCGGTGATGGTGCCAAAGCTGAAATCTTCAGATCTAGAAGGTTTTTGTAAAATTAATTAGGTTTTTGTAAACTTAACTAGGTTTTTTTTTTGTAAACTTAGCTAGATTTTTGTAAACTTAGCAAGGTTTTTCATATTAAAAAAAAAAAAAAAAAAAACCTAGATTTTTCAATTTAAAATCCATTCTTATACTTCTTCTTCTTCTTCTTCATCCTTTTCTTCTTCTTTTTTCTTGTGTTGTTTGTTAGATCAAAGTATTTTTTCCCACAAAATTAAAGTTATTTGCTTAGGATGTGGCTGTGCCTTCCTTTTCATTGTCGCGGGAGAGTGGGTGTGTGTTTGTTTGTGGGTATAGAGAGAGAAGGGGTGAGTTGCAGAAAGAAAAGAGAGAGAATGTTTGCTAATTGATTTTTGAGGTTCAGGTACTATGGGGACATGGGGTATGGGTGAATGAAGAGGAAGCAAATGGGCAATTTCGTCAGACAATATTTAAATTCTGTTAATTCTAACTGATGCTGTTTTAAAAATAATAATCTATGTTAGTTGGCTGATGACTTCGTTGGACGGAGTGGTCTTGTATAGCAAGACTCATATATATGTATATATATATATATAGAGGTGATCCCATCAGCACGTGCTGATGTAAGTTATATCAACACTATGCATTGGGGGTTGTACCCCTTGTATTGATTCAATGCACCTCACATCTCACTAATGTACAAGGTACAACTCCCAATGCAGGTTTTGATATAAGTTATATCAGCACGTGCTTACCTGATCATCATCCTATATATATATATAAACAAACTCTACTAATACTAGAAACCAATTAATTAAGATATGCCCTCTCATGGAGAGAGACGTGCCATTAGACCAACAAATCATGGGTTGAAATCCATCATTATTGATTCGTTGTTCTTTGTGTCGTGCGCTGCAGATTGACCCAGTCTAAACAGTGATAGCTTGTTTTATCTGAGTAATAGTTTAACAGAGTTATTCACATGCAGTTCCACAAAAGAATGTCATTGACTTATATCTGAAATTTATCCTGATTAGGTAGCTACATTAGCTTGCTGACAATTAATTACTATTGAAATTCAAGGAAAAACATATGACAGCCATGAATCCTAAATTGTACAAAGCAGCAACTTCAGGCGATATTAGTTATTTGTCGAGCATCGAGAATGATAGTTCAAATTCCCTTCTCCAGGAAACACGAGAGAAAAATAGTGCTCTTCATCTTGCAGTGAAATGTAATCAGAAACAGTTTGCAGAAAAGATTATTGATTTACACCCACAACTTTTAAACCATGCAAATTCAGAAGGGGAGACTCCACTGCATATTGTAGCAAGGGTAGGGAACTTGGACATGGTAAAATTCTTTTTGAGTTGCTCGGACACTAAAAGCCAAGAAGTTGAAGCACAAAATGGACTGTTGAGTAAGGTTAATCTGGAAGGGGATACAGTGTTGCATCATGCGGTGAGATATGGTCACTTTGAGATTGTGAAGTTGCTGATTAAAAAAGACCCAGAATTGACTAATTTGGTGAATGATAATGGAGAATCCCCACTCTTCCTGGCTGTGGACAGAAAACATTTCAAAATCGCTAGCCATATCCTAGAAGCAGTTCCAGCATGTTCTTACCAAGGAAGGAACAACATGAATGTCTTACATGCAGCCGTCATTCGCACGCAGACTGGTAATTCATCCAACACATTTTCTTTTTTCTTTTTTTAAATTCTAACAGATACTCCCCCTCTTCTTTTTTATTATTCTCCTCCTTTTTTTTTTTTTTTTTTCCTGAATTGATTTCTTATGAGTATTTTACCTTTCCTAATGTCTTGTACAATTGAAGGTAAAATTAGTATGTTAAAACATTTATATTGATGTCAAAGTAGTTGAGAAAAGGGCTTCCGTCTAATAAGATAAAATTTATAAAAAAAAAAAAAAAAAAACCGTTTAAGGTGATAGTCAAATAGGAAAGGGCTTCCGTCTTTCTCGATCTCTGTGGCTAAAATTTGCTATTGTTGATTTATGTTCTACAGGTCATCAAATCAAAATTTTCATGGACATATGGGCTCGCTATGTGGATAATCCCTTATATAATTTGCTCTATGAATTCCTTCATCCAATGAAACTTGTAGGCACTCGATTAAAAGATAGGCTAGAAACTCTTGACCATGGCAGTGAAGCAGGTAAACACATCACACTTGATTACCATTTTTATTAGAGTTTTCTTAAAATGGTAGTTTTGTTAAATTGGTGCGAACGACATGAGAACCAATCGGAAAGATAAGATCTCAACATATTTTGGCCCTTTAAAGTTTAACCAATCTTCTTTAACCATGACATTTTAATTGACTTGGATACTCTATTTATTTATTGTATTATTATTATTATTATTTTTTTGGTAAGATCTTATAGGGCTTTTCTTGCCTTTTAAGTTTTGATGATCCAATGGCAATTTATTTTTGTATTCATTTACAAACCAAACAATCCGATGCCCAAAAAAAATCATACAAGATCTTGGCCTACAGGGAAAAAACATACAAAGGATCCAAATTCCATTTTAATTGTATATGGAACCCACAAAAGTTGGAGGAATTTAAATGAAGAAGATCGAAATAAATAGAAACAAATTAATTTAATAGACAAAATAATAAGTGTGGATATTGTATCAAGGTGAGGAAACAAACTTTTTTTTAATCTATATTCATATCTAAAGGGTTGAGATTTTGGTAGCGAAAATGGTAATGGACCATGGTTTAGGATTTGGAGGTTTGGAGTTTGAAACTCCACGCTCTTACTTTTGGATGTATGGGGCTATGGGCTTACAAGTGAGTAGTGCACGGAGGAAAACTAGTTTGAACCCAAATCTCGGGAGCAACCTTAGAATTAATAACCTTCGCTGGTCCCAAAAAAAAAAAATATTATAATAATAAAAAGAGAAATGAAAAAAAATTGGACTCTTCCCTTATTAAATCTCAAAATCACCTCACCCCTACTATCACAGAGCCAAGTTTTCAAACACAAATTTTTAGCCAAGTGCAGTGCTAAGCATGTCCTGCCTAGCCATCCTACTCAATTATTTCCCACACACAGGAAGGTCTGAGATCAGTGCAAGCACAAGCAAACACACACAAGGCACCCACGAATTTTACAGGTGATCACACCCACGAATATATTTACATGTAACTCACTCACCCAACTATATTCAGAATTACAGAATACGGAGTATAAAATCCGGCCTAAGCTTATGAGGTCAATTTGATGTTTCTTTACCACAATTGTGCTGCAGAAGTTTTTATGAGGTCAATTATCAAAAAATGCTCGACTGAAATCACAAAAGCTGACGACTTTGGATGGACCCCTCTTCACTATGCTGCAAATTTGCGTTACACGAAAGCTGCTAAATTGTTGATGGAAAGTAATACGGACGTTGCATACATGAAGGACAAAGAAGGAATGTCTGCTTTTCACCTTGCAGCTAAAGAAGGTCATGAGATTGTGATGAAGGAGATCGTTAAACTTTGCCCAGAAGCTTATGAGTTGCGGGACAATAGCGGTAGGACGGCTCTTCATGTTGCTGCTGAAAGTGGAAAGGCTAGTGCAGTTGAGTATCTTGTAAATACACCAGATCTTGTGGATCTTACAAACCAGAAAGATAAAGAAGGAAACACACCTTTGCACTTGGCTGCAATCCATGGTCATTTAGTTATTATGAGTAAGCTGGCCAGCCGTGACAATAGAGTTGACAAGGAAGCTAAGAACAAGGACGGTTTCACTACCATCGAACTTATTTCCAAAATTGAGCTTAGACGCTTTCAAAGGGTATGTTGCTATAGACTTGAGCTTAAATAATTTGTGATGAATGAATTCTTATATATATATATATATATATATATATATATATAACAGTCTATTTAGAAGGGGATAAGAGAAAGGATCCTATAAATTAAACAATTTTAGTATATTTTGTATAGTATTGAATGTGCAAATCTACCTAAAACCTACTTATAAAATCGATTACCATCAACTTGAACTACATTCATCAGTTAATTTCTCCCTGTAAATAAGCCAAATTAATTTATTTGAACAAGCACGGGCGCTTCAAACTTTTGACATCAATTTTTTTCTTCTTTGGTTTGGATAAACTTGGGCATGATTTAGGTAGGTCACTTCATAATTCAGTGCTCCCAAAGGGTATAGTTCACTTACAAATTAATGCAGTCATCATTTAACCTCCACTCTTCGCATTATTTGTATGAGAAATGCTGCTTCTTTCCTAGTGGTCTTTGTATGATATTCTTGAATGGTTCCTAGATATGTTAATTAGTTCCAAAATTATGACTCTTTTGAATATTGGACGAAACACAACTTTATCCTATATATTTCATTAATTCCCATGTCAAATTCCTAATTCTTGAAGTATATATTGCAAATAATTCTTTGCCTCATTCCAAAGTTCTCGAATTCTTCCAAATACTTTCGGCCGGATACCAAAACATCCTCTTATGCTATGAATTTTTGTCCTAATTGAAAAAAATTCAGGCTTGGATGACGATGAAGTTGGTGCTGGCTGGTGCTCAACCAAGTTTGGAAGGAGTACTCGTTAGAGAAAATCCAAAAACAAAAAATGTTGAAATGAAGGAACAAGCCCCACAGACTGAAAGGGAAAGAGACCCGGCAGAAAACAAGGACTCGAAATATGAGCGTCTTCAAAACGCAGCCAACAGCCATTCTTTGGTGGCAACAATTATCGCAACTGTCAGCTTCGCAGCAGCGTTCACAATGCCTGGTGGGTACGACAGCAATGAACCTCATCGTGGCATGGCAGTTTTATGCAGAAAATCAGCTTTCAAAACATTTCTGATAGCTAATACCGTAGCTTTTTGTTGCTCTGCGGCCTCAATGTTAATGCACTTTTGGGCTGCACTGCATGGAGATTACAATGTTTTTCTATACTTCATAAGGTTTGCCGCATCACTCACCTACTACTCCATCTTTGGAATGTTAACAGCATTCATTTCTGGCGCAAACGTAGTGTTGGCTGAATCTCCTGGGCTTGCCACTGCCAACTTGGGTATTGGTTGTAGCTTCGTTGTGGTCTTTTTTATCTGGTTCCGCAGCTAAATGTTTGACCTAGAAACATACTCATATTATTGGAAAGAAAATAAGAAATCGATTAAGTTTCTAGTGAGAGAGATGTGTGTTTGGATTTTACCTTGGTCATGGCATTTGAGTGTACGTGTGTATTTAAAAAATCTTATCTTGGAAAGAAAAAAGAATGGATAAAAGTCCCATATTGATTAGATATGGGTGCACATATAATTTCGAGTCACATCACCTCCTCATGGTTAAACTTTTCTCTTTTTCTTTTTCTTTTTTTCATTTTTTCGGGTGGTTTTTTATATTGGACCCATTTCCTTGGCAGAAACTTGTGCTAGCTGCAACAGTCAGGTAGAATAAGGTAATGGATCGAGGAGTGTTGCATTGTAATGTATTATAAGTCAAGCATTGTAATTTATAGATATTTCATGCTTTTTCTTTCAAGTTGAAGCCCTCATCAAATCAAACAAGCTGATTTTGATTCGATGTGATTGGCAAGTACGCAGATTGTGGTAGTTTTGATGCTGTTTGGCCCAAAGCACAGCCCGAAGCTTGAAGGAGCAAGCCCAGCCTGAGCCCGAAAAAGCTTGAGCCCGAGCCCAACCCGAATTGCCTTGGGTCAGGCCTAAGCCTTTAGTTGGGAACTCAAGCCTCGCCCGAAAAGCCTAACACAACTCCGACCATTTAAACATTAGGATTTGGGAGTTTAAGACCATTTAAAAGTATCAAGAACGAAATGGATTATTGAGTTTCAATCAGCAAGGCCATACCCTTTAATGAAACAGTATTTATAATTCAATCATTGAACTATGTTTTTACTTGCTAGTAATGATTATAAAATTAACTTGTATCTTGAAAACTACTAAAGTTATATTTTAATAACATTATTAACATATTAGTTATAAAACTTTTAAGTGTATAACTATATTTTACTCTGTAATAGTTAATTTAGTACCCCTCCATCCCACAAAGATAAGTCTTCTTTCTTTTTTTGGCTATCCCAAAATGTTTTTCACTTTGAAAAGTCAAATTAAAAATTTTCTTAACTTTTCCACACTATCCTTTATTACATCAAGAATTACCGTAAACATAACCAATGTATTGATAGTAGGATAATAGTACTTTTGGTTGAAAAAAAATGTTGAGTAGATGACAAATAATGCATTAATTGATTTTCTTAATTTGCGTGCATTCTCAAATAGGCCTATCTTTGTAAGACCGAGTCAGTAATATATTTATTTCAAACAGTTCATAAATATAAGTTACATTTATACATATGATTATTGCATATTTACATTAAAAAATTATTTCATCTTACACTTAATTTTACACCCTAAAAGTCCTACCCTAAAAGAATAAGCTCAAAAAGTCCAGCCCGAAAAGCCTAGGCCCAGGCCCTACTTGATGAATTGTGGGGAATGGCTATTGCAACCCCCCATTCCTATAAGCCCACCTCCCATCCTTTAGGTTTTTAAGGTTTTATGCAAAATATAAAAAGTTTTTATGAAAATCGGCGATGATGTCCACTAGAAAACATCATTTTAAACAACTTTGCAGAAGAAAGTTTTTCCAAAATCTATCAGTTTAAATATACTTTTTAACCATTTATAGCATTTATTTCATTTTTTGCCAAAAAGTCTACCTAAACGATAAATTTTGGAAAAAATTTCTTCTGCAAAGTTGTTCAAAATGATGTTTTCTAGTGGACATCGCGGCCGGTTTTCATAAAAAATTTTTATATTTTGCATAAAACCTTAAAAACCTAAAGGATGGGGGGTGGGCTTATAGGAATGGGGGGTTGCAATAGCCGTTCCCATTGTGAAAGCCCAAAAAGCCTAGCTCGATCTGGTAAAAAAAAAAAGAAAAAAAAAGCCCAAACCCGACCCAATGACGAGGCCTACTATGAACCTTTTGTTTTTTGTATTTGTATTTGTATTTGTTAGTTGGTTAATTAGTTTTTTTTCCCCTTTTTCTCCCTCGGCATTGATGATTTCCATAGAAGAAAAAACTCAGTAGTTGTAATACGTCATCTTGAAGTGATCTAGATAACCTGCAAGGCAAATTGTAATGAGAGGAATAGATGGGTCAATTGTGAACACTTGAATGCCCCTTTTAGTGATTTGTGAAAGATTAAAACAAATTAAGAATCAAGTAGTGATGGATTGTTGTGTATGTAAGCTTCTTTCCCTTGGGTGCAGTAATTGCCATCCTCGAAATTGTTTTCTACCCCTATTTATCTTTACCCCTCACCTTTTTTTGTTTACACCCCACATTAGTTCTAAAATACCCCATCCCCAATATACAATTGAGGTAGACTATTGCCATCACAAAAATTTCTTAGCATTTTTTACTAATTTTAAAATTTTTAAGGTTTTATAGAAGAAAGTTTTTCCAAAATCAATTGTTTAAGTGTAATTTTTGGCCTCTTACAATCTCTGCTTCATTTTTAAAGATTTTTTTTTAATATAAAAAATGGCCAAATTACCAAATAATGTGACGGATTATTTCTCAGAGTATAGTACCTTAAATTTTGTGGGTACCATAGAATTTCGTAGAAAATGCTAGCTAACCTCACAAATTGCCTAATTTGCCCACTTGACATGGCCACATCATCCAAATTTGTTTAAGTTAGAAACACAAGAAGAAAGAGGAAAAATAAAGGGTTTAATTACAAGAACCTCTTAATGTTTAGCCATTTTTCCCATAACCCAAATTTAGCAATTACCACAATTGTTAGTCCCCCTTTTGAAATTAACAATGGTCACAAGACTTTTTTTAATTTTAAACATAACAATTAACAGTGGCTCTATTTACTTAGTTTATAAACTGTTCGGATGAACAGTACCACAATTCTTTTCTTTAATTGTTTCTTTTGGAGGGTTGCGTAAAAAATAACCAAACATTATAAGGGTTTGTTGTAGTTCACACAAAAATAGAAACAGAGTTTTCAAAGAAGGCCGAACACTGTGCCTTGCCTTCGTTGAACCAGACGTCTCTGTCCTTCACATGGGCTAAATCCATACATTGCATATATGCCTTTCGTGGGTTCTAAACTTCTAATTTAGTAATTTGACATAATGGGCATCGACATTCTTAATTAGAGTAGTACTTCAAGTGCTTTTGTACTACAAAGGATTTTACAGATGTTTTAAAGAAGCATAATTAATTTTCTTTTAGCGGATACCATAATGGCCATTCACGCAAAGTTGAAAATTCCAAGTGCTTCAATTGTGATTGGAGTCCATTTACCAAAAAGAAGAAAAGGGTTTTTTTTCTTTTTTTTGGTTTTTAGGGGGGAGTATACACTAGCAATCCTAAAAATTTTATTGGCTTCAAAGAATCAATACGATTTGCATTCACAAACTGGACCTAAACGATTTCACTTACTATTACTCAAAAAAGGAAATGAATGACTTTTCATTCCTCCCAAGTTCCTCTATTCCAAATGAAGTACTGTTAGGATTCGTTTGGATGGTCTTTGAAAATTGAATTGTTTCGTAATTTTATTCATATAATTTTGTGAACAAAGTAATTTGTCGTTTTGAATAGAATAATTTAAGGTGGTAAACTGACTAAAAAAAATTGAAACTAGGGCATTACATAAATGGAATGGAGATCGTTTGCATTAGCATAAAAAAAACAGCTGGCTTAATCATGCTTCCCTTCCCCCATATCCTTGGTATAACTATTAGAACTCTCTAGATAGAGGTTCCTCCTGCGTGCATTAAGTCATCTAAAAAATAGCTGTCAAACAATTTTGGCCATTAAATTGATTCCATTTCCATTTAGACACAAACAGGACCCTAACAAAATGGATTCCACCTATTATTTATTTATTTTTTTAACAATCAATAAAATTTAACCTTATCCTTAGTTTTCTTTCATATCAACAAATGAGTATCACTGCATATCCATAAGCTTAAACTTGAGATTATGTCACGGGCAAAGATTCCACCTATTATTACTCTTGATTTATTTATATTAAGCTCTAATTGAATGTCCCATGAGTCCATGACAACTGAATTTTCGTTGTCTATTGTGTATGAATTTATAATCATTATGAGTAAGCAATACAAGAAAATGGCACTCATTGACGATATGAATGACTTAAAAAGTATGAAAAATAACAGTATTTTTAAAATTGATCCTATACCAATAAATATGGATTGAAAATCTTGTCTCTTTAATCATGCATCCTTACTATAAGTAGGCGGCCCTGTCTTAGAAGGCTTTAAATGTGTTATGTGCTGAATCGATTAACTATAGATCATTTAAAGGAAAGTAAAAGTAGATCCTTCGGAGGACAATAACTGAATAACTTATGGTGACCCAAGCAAAGTTGCATACTCGAGCTTCACCTGTTCTTACAGTCCATTTACCAAAAAGAAGGAAAAAGAGAAAGTGACATTGGCATTTTATACTTTTCTTGGATTGGAACGAATCAATTAGATTTGCTTTTTCATTTCACTATGCATCCAACTGGCAAGCCAATTTAGGAGACCCAGCAGCGTCATGATCGAAAGCCTTTCACGCCTCCCACCACCCCCCAAAAAAACAAAAAAAAAGGGGTGGAAAAGGAAGAAGAAAAAAAAAATGAAAAAGAAAAAGAAAAAGGGGAAGAAGTATTTAAACCTTGTCTGGCATATGTAATATATATTCCATTGGTAAAAAATTGGGAATAACTTTATTCATATTTACCGTGTAATTAGTACCAAGTTTTACTTAATATTCTTTCTTTTTCTTTTTTTTTTTTCATTTTTAAAATCAATTTTAAGTATAAACTTTTATTCATTTCTAATTATTTTTTCTAATGATGCGACAATAGCCACATGTACGATCATGCCAACATGTGCCCTTTTTTTTTTCTTTTTTTTTTTTCCCCTAATGCATGACACATCATAGCACATCATTAGGTAAAAGTTTTTTGGGATGAATGGCATCGTTCCTTAAATATTTTGTTTTATATATATTGTGTCACTGAATTCACATTGCTCTTGCTTCCATTCCAACATCCGTATATGAAACCTTATGTCATTTTATTGGCAGCACGCTGACCAGTAATCTATGAGTGGTGCAAGATACACTGAATTCATTTAGAGCATCTCCACTATGAGTGCTAAACCACAAGCTAAAATAGTTTTGAGCTATTTGGACATGTCAGCCATCTCTTCTCCATTTCACCCTTACTGATAGTTAGAAAGGGGAAAAAGTGTGTGAGCTAAAAAATAGATTTTATTATATTGGAGCAGCTACTTTATGACAAAGAGCTATATTTACTATAGATATCTATTTTCATACTTTTTGAACTAATTAACCTCACCAAAATAACTCTCTTTCATTGGAGATGCTCTTATTGGCATGGCATTGTGTAATTTGGTTCTTCTTTTAAAGAAAAAAAAAAAAAGTACGGAGTAATTATTTTTTCATCTTGCTATTGATACATTAGTTAATAAGCAAAATATGCGGATGAAATCAATAGCTTTGACATTTTCTCCAATCTATCCTACAATCAGTAGATTGATCCAAATACCCCTTCATACAAAATTCTTTTAGACCCCACTCTCAGCAATGGTAAATGACTCATAAAAATTGAACCATAAAATGACCTATATTCTAATAAAGAGTGGATTCTTGTAATACGAGTCCCCTAGCATTTTCCTAATATTTATATCATATGTGGGCAAGGTAACGTACCATGATGAATATTGGTTGTCCATATATATATATATATATAACCCCTTCCTAAGGCATTCGAAAACCATCAGGAGTGAGCTTCAATAAGCTGCATGATCGAGCTTCAACCCATATGAACATTGGTTGCATGCCTGGTATAGCAAGTAATTCAGCCGTGTCATTTTGTGGTAATGCCGATGAACTTTGTTTGGCTCACTCTTTAATTTCTCTCTCCCAGCTAGAGCTTTCACAATTTAGTGCTTATAAATTCTCTTTTTAAGATTGATTTACGCTTCAATTCGTTTAATTAACTTTGTTTTCAGGTTAAGGTACTCGCCGTTGGAGAGTCTTGAACGTATTGCCACTCAATTGGGCACTTACGTCTCCACAGGTAACGTTGAAGACTTGGATTGCCATAAAAACATTTGAAACACATTAAGGATCCCATATACAGTATATGTGTGTATATATATTCCATAATATTTTCTGTATGTTGGGTTTCGATCTATCAACAGATCTGGATCCTCTGCCATGGTGTGGCAGAGGAGATCTTGCCATGCTTTGAGTCATGGCTTGACCCGTGGTAAGGAGGTAATCCAACGGATCAAAATTAACTTCATAATTTTTTTTGCAAAAAAGGCCTCTTAAAACGGTGACGTAAGGCTCCTCCTTCAGATCTACTCTTGCCCCTTCGTTACGGATTAGTGGCCATGGGTTTGGCTCTCCTCTGTCATCGCAAGCAGTGAAGACTGAGAAGAGGAACATGATGGCGGAGAAGAGGACTACGGCGGACCTTGTTGGTGAGAGCGATGATGGTGGAAGGGAGGAGTGTCGCGGTGATGAGGAGCCAAGGGACACCGTCGAGTTCCAACAGAACATAGTGAACTAGAATGCTCGAAAACTATAAATTTCCACCATTGATTTATGCAGAAGTTTTCAGAGCAACAATTGGGCACAATTACTCCACCTATACATATAGCAGGAACAACCAAAGACCTCACCCACTCATGACTCATCCATCTTCTTATGATCTTTCTTTTAACACCCTTTATGCCCAACAGATCATATCGTACTAAAATGGTCGAAAACACTACTCACAGAGAAACAATGGGGCACAAATTCTCTCCCTGCATTTATATATTCACAACAACTACACTCATACACCGTGTGATGGAGCTGCAAAATAGTTGAGGAAGTGGCGTATGACAGCGAGGTGGCGAGTTAGGGTGGGGACTTAGTTGAGCGAGATGTCGCCGATGATGGTGCCGGCATATTGCACCGACGGAGATCAGGAGATGTTTTTGGGGTTGGGGGAATGCAAGACACCATGGAGCAAAATGCCATTGTTTAGTGGGTTGTTAAGTTGTCTCTATTGGATCACTATTTTTACCACGCGGCGAATCATGGTTAAATGTACGGCAAGATCCTCTGCCATGCAATGGCAAAGGATCCTGATCTCAGAATTAGGTGTCTTGTCAACACAACTAAATTCTAAAAAGAAAAATGGAAGTTTTGGAAGAAAATGTTTAATGAGTGACAAGTTAAAAGCAATGATGGCTTCCCTTAAGGGTGGGGTTATTGCCCGAACCCAAAACTCTATTGCCACCGTTCCTAAAATTATGACAAACTGAATGATTTTATCCTTCAAAGTCAAAACCACTCAAAACAAATTTTTTTTTTTTTTTTTTTTCTCTCCGCCCTTCTAACACTTTCTCTGCTTCAATGCTTCAATTCCATAGTTGACAACCCTCTCCTCCTCGGAGCTCTAAGTAGTGGTGGTTCTAATTTTTTGGATAGTAACTCTATCCCAAAACATCCCAACTCTCAAAAAACAACTTCCCAGCTCCATATTTTGTTCGGAAAACTCTATTTTTTCCAACAATATCAATTCTCAAAACCCCCAAGTCTTCTTCTTCTTCTTCTTCTTCTTCCTTTTTTAATTTATTTTATTTTATTTTATTTATAGATCAAACCCCCAATTCTCTCAAACACCATCCCCAAATGTCGCGATGCCATTCTCAACACAAAAAATAAAAAAGAGATGAAGAAGAAGAGGAGGAAAGGACCATGGTGATTTATCTACAAAAACTAAAAAAAGAAGATGAAAATGTTCTATCATAGGGTCGGTGTGGGAGAAGAGAACCCTTTTGTTTGGTAAGAATGGGTAGCAACAGTATCCTATTTTTTCCCAGCAATGGCGATTTTTCATATTCAAATCTTAATGGATCTTGGAGTTTGCCAACAACGAACCTCATCCTTTTCTCTCCCTCTTCGTTTTTTATTTTTATTTTTTTAGCTTTGATGCGTCACTAATGTCAGTGTTGGTGATGAGGGCGATGGTGAAGGTCAATGACAGTGATGCAGCGCAACGAGTAGATCCCCCCAAAAAAAAAATATGATTCAAAACTCAACAGTGACGAGGGTTAGGGTTTCTCCCCTACCTCAAGAAGCAATAGATCTCACTGTTGATTGTGGAGATGGAGTAGAGTTATGTGTATAGAGACAATAAGGTGAGACAGAGAGTGAACCGTAATCGAGGGAAGAGGAGGGAGAAAAAGGGCTGGTTTGGGGTCTCTTTGTCTTTGAAGGGTAAAACAGTCCATTCAAATCATCATAATTTTAGGAGCTGTGGCAAAAACGTTTTGAGCTCTAGCAATAACGCCACCCTTTCTTAATATGTCTATTTTGTCAAAAATGGCATATCTTTATGAGACGTAATAGGGAAATTTTTTATTGATCAGGTTTCAGGAAAATAATTACAATTAGTAGTCATTGTTAGTTAAGTTAGTAGTTATTTATTAGAAAGTTAGTAAAAAATAACACTCAACTGTAATTATTTTCCATAGCTTGATTATCTAAAATTCCCCTAAACAGGCTATGGGAAATATGTTATTTCCACATCCCCAAATTAGGATTCATCAAAATTAATGACGAGGGTTATTGAACAATTGTCTTAACCAAACTCAATTTTTGGATGGTTAAGTCTCTTATAATAATTCTGAAAAAGAAAATTGTGAATGAATTGAATTCAGAAATATTTCATATCCTTGCTTTTGTTGGCATGTATTCATTCTGCACTTCCAGTTCTTCTGTTTTATTTCTACAAAACTCTAATTAAACTTTGTGCAAAATTATTTAGACTGTGGTCCAATTAATGTTCTAAGCTTGTTATAATTTTTTTTTCCCTGTTTTCATTCTGGTGATTATTAATCCTATTTTCACAGAAATTGTAAACAATATTCTTGAAGAGTTGCACTCAAATAATCTGAAATTATTTATTTTACCCAAGCAGTTTTATAATTACTCATAAAACCCTCCGACGGTCAAGTCAATATCTGAGTGAGAGAGAGAGAGAGAGAGAGAGAGAGAGAGGAATTTCTAGGGTTTTGTGCTAGAGGAACCTACCTCTTTCGACATGAATAGTGCTCCTTTTATAGGCAAGTGCTAGGTTTCGGATTGGTCCGATGCTTTAACCCGACCGTGGTCAAGTTAGGGTCCTGAGCTAATCACGGTTAGATAAGGGTTTCAGACCGGATCGCGGATCTTTCGGGGTTTCAGGCCTGATTGCTGACAGTCGTTCCCCTGAATCGTTTTCCAGGAGCGTGCTCTGCTCCCGGTCTGATTTCCTCAGTCGGATCTGAGATGTAAGACAAATTCGACGCACGCGAGGGGCACGTGCTCATGCGGCCCGAGGGGGGTTTATTGGACCGAGAGTGGGGCTTCCCGAGGTTGACATGGATCGAGGGCATCAAGGACCGAGGGCCCATTTGCCCGAAAACAGCCAGGCCCGAGGTCTCGGGCGCTCCGAGGACAGGCTTGCCCGATAGGAGCGGGTAGCCCGAGCTCGTTACCGAGCTCACACACGTGTCGCGGTTTCATTTGCTCCTCATAAATATTCCACACAATTATCGATATCGATTATGCTCAATCATGAATTTCTTGATCATAATCTTTAAAATCTGCATTTTTATAAGTCTATTATAGGGTCCACGTGCTGCTATATATTTTCATTTGATGTAGATCAAATGTAGTAGTTGCTGTAGGTGTTGGTTCAGATACTTCTTTCTTTGATTTAATTTTTTATTTTTCAAATACAGGATCTTCAACTCAGATTGCGATCGACCTAGGAGATTCCCAGTCTTCTCTTTTACCACGTTGCATAAAGTCTTAATTTTTTTAATTTTTATTTGGTTTTTGGTTTCTAGCTCCATCTTCAATTTGTATTTCATGGTAAGAACTATCTACCATTTCTTCATCTCTTACATTTCCTTTTTGCATTAAATGATTCTCTAGATTCAATTTGTTATATGAATCGAAAGTCTCTTCCACTTGAAGGACTAATTTATATTCATATCTAGACATCAATTTTTCATTCGCTGAATATATTTATTCCATTTATTTAAGAAGTTCATTACGTTCTTCCTAGTGGATATCACTACTGTTAGATGATGATCCTAGTAAAAGAAAAGGATTTACTCCCCTGCTGAATGTTCCCATTCAGCTTACATGGCTCCTCGGTCTATCAAATGTTTTCTTGACCTCCGATTATAATTTTAAAGAGTAATTCTCAAAAAGGGATCTGATGTTTTCTAGTGTACATTATGCCTGGTTTTTGTAAAACTTTTTATATTTTGCATAAAATCTTAAAGAACCTAAACTAAAAGGGGGTTTGATAAAAATTAGAAGGGGGCAGGGGGGTTTAAAACGTTTGGACTAGAGTAAAAGGTCCAACGGTCACAGAATTAAACCCAACTTTAATGGTCTAATAGTTACTGGCATGGATTAATTTTGGATGCTGTAGTGACACATAATTAGTTGAAAAAAATGTAGTGGCAATATGTTACATCTAATATGTGGGTTTTCTCATTTTTTTGTTGTGTGTGAGTTACCTATGTGTATGTATATTAGCACCATGTATTAGGGTTGTATCTCATGTATTGGCCTAATGTACCCCGTAACCTACTAATGCATAAGGTATAACCTTCAATGTAGGTGTTAATATAAGTTATATCAGCATGTGCTTACTCAATCATCATCCTATATATATATGAAGGGATCTGTTTATATCCAGTGTAAAGCTTTTTACTCTTAGACCCCTCAATAATTTTTTGTGGGAATAATATTTTGCTAATTCAACCATTGGATTATGTATTCTATTCATGTAGGTCATGCATGCAACATTTCAAGTAAATCAAATATTAGATTTTTAATTTTCATTCTATGATATAATACTCAATGGTTTGACTTATTTCTGAAATCTATCTTGATCAGGTACTTATGTTAGGTCTGTGAGAATCACTATGGAGCCTGAACTATACAAAGCAGCAACTTCAGGCAGTATTAGTTTTTTTTCCGAACTCAAATTTGCTTCAAGAAACAATGGGGAAAAATAGTGCTCTTCATCTGGCAGTGAAATTTAATCAGAAGCGGTCCGTCGGAATTATTATTAATCTGCAACCAGTACTTCTATACCGTGAAAATTCAGAAGGTGACACTCCACTACATATTGCTGCAAGATTAGGGAATTTGGAGATCATAAAGCTCCTAACAAATCATTCTAACATTGAAACCCATGAAGTTGAAAGCACACGGGGAGCTATTAAGTATGGTTAATTTGGAAAAGGACACAGCGTTACACAATGCGGTGAGACATGGTCACCTGGAGATTGTGGAGTTACTGATTAAGAAAGACCCAGGATTGACCCAGCTTATAAACGATTATGGAGAATCCCCACTCTTCCTCGCTGTGAATAGAAAACATTTCAGTATCGCTACCCATATTCTGGAAGCTAGTCCAACATGCTCTTATCAGGGAAGGTACAACATGAATGTCTTGCATGCAGCCGTCATTCGCACACAAAGAAGTAATTCATCCAACATATTTTCATTAATCAATTTAAGTTCTTGCAAACAATTCCAACATAAAGCTAGGATGATGATCAGGTAAGTATGTGCTAATGTAACTTATATCAATACCCGCATTGGAGGTTGTATTTCGTGCATTAATGGGTTACAGAGTACATAAGCCAATGCAAGTGGTACAATTCCCAATGTGGTGCTGATATAACTTATATTAACACGTATTGACTTGATCGGGACTGATATATATATATATATTGGATGATAATCAAGTGCATACATGCTGATATAATTTCTATCAATGCTTTCATTGGTGATTGTACCTCATGCTTTAATGAATTATGGGGTACATTGGGCTAGTGCATGACGTACAACCCCTAATGCATAGTGCTGATATAATTTATATCGATCAACACGTGTTGACCTGATTGGTAATATAAATATATATAAATGAAAATACGTTGTGTTTTTTTTTTTTAAAAAAAAAAAAAAATCTCCATTTACTACCTTTTCATCAATCCAGAGGACTTGAATTAAACTCTGCGTTGATTCATACCCCATGTTTTCATACACATATTGGTAAAAATATTTTATTAGAAAAGAACAAACTGTAATATGCACAACCAACCACACACTGATCACTCAGAACTAAACAAACATTCACTCAGGAGCTAAACAAACATTCTTACAGAGCCATACCCTATAGGAAAATCCTTAAAACAACACCCACGTGCTCTCCCAAAACAAAGACAAGCCATCCCAAAACATGTACACCTAGGACTTCCACACCATAACACCCTTACATAAATATAACATTAAAACAGAGCAAAAAAAACTACTACTTCCATATACGAACGACTACAAACTTTCAAAACCAAAAATCCTAGAATCCAAGACAACAAGCAAAGCCCTAAGATATCCGTCTCATAGTGTTTCAAAATATTGGGAAAGCATAACCCTTACCTCAGCACGCCACAAAAAGAAACCCTTCGGAAGATCCAACAACTCACTTCAAACCAAGACGGAAAAGTAAAGAAAAAGCACAAACACAGCAGCCTCTCCTTCCATATTCAGCGTTTGAAAGTTAGCACCTCGCCATGACAATTGCCTCTCTATGCGCGCACCACAAAACTGCATATTTTTTATTTTTTATTTTTGGTGAAAAGGAATATTTATAAGCACTAAGTAATGGAGTTTAATACATGCCTGGGATAATCCACAAAACTGCATATATAATCCACTAGCAGGACACCAAAAATACTGAGAATCTTAGGACAACAGCCACAGGAAAAATAGCCGACTGATCAGTTTGAACAAAATTTTGATTCCTTGGCACAAGTCCAGTATGAAGGGAAAACTACACCCCCGATCGATTCTTCTCTCTATCTCAACTTAAAATGAGGTGACCTTGTCTGTGAATTTAACAGTCGTTGCAATCCAAGAGTTCTGTAGAGATGGACCGACGTACAATCTGCACCTACTAAAGATAATCTGTTAGACATTACACTTTCAACTGAAATAACGTCGATCGCCCACAAACTGGTCAATCTCTCTGAAGTTATCATCATTCCATGCATGAAGAGGAACACCAACAATACTAACCTAGACCAATCTACTGCTTTTCGGAACTCTGGCCAGGCACCCAATTTTTTAGCCTAACGAACAATTCAGATAACCAACAATCACCCTTTCTTATGTAACTCCTCTTAATTAAGTTCACTTAATTTGAACTTAATTGGAAGCTCACAGGGAAATCACAACACGTAATATTTTACCAAAACCAATTCAGAGATCATGCTACACTATTAATCTCCATATACACGCAAGATTTTGCATGAAATTAACAAATGAAAACATTAACCAACAAATTTCTTTTGTCATTTGCTTAACTTGATTTTCATGGAGATTTTGTATCTTTATTAACTATTGCCTCCACCCCACAAAGATAAGACGTACACATCTTTGACAAAGCATGTATAATAATTAAGAAAATCTATTAATGCATTGACTAATCAACCATTAGACTCTTTCTTTTTCTAAAGTACCATTCACTAAGTACAAGTTATGAGTTATGAAAAGGAGGACCAACCCTTATTCGGTTTAATTAATTCTGGGTCAAAATCAAACTGATCGACCCAAACCAAATTAAATAATTGCACGCCTAGAGGATGGTGCCCACCCTCCTGACCATTGTGGTCCAATGGCTTTGGCAAGATCAAAAGTCATTAATGTTACGTAGTTTTTTTTCCCCATATTTTCCTTTATTTTTATTTTTTTATTTTATTTTTGTCACTCTTTGGCTAAACTTTCCTATTGTTGATTAATTTATCTCTTACAGGTAGTCTTATTGACACTGCGATCGAAGTATTGATTCGGTATCTAGATAACCCCTTATATATGTTTCATCATCTCCTTACAACTGTTAAGCTCGTGTGGACTCCAATAAGAGACGAGTTATATAATCTTAGAGTACTCGGCCGTACTGAATCAGGTAAACAGGTCTCCCTCCCTTCCATTTGGGTACACACGGGCTTTGTGCGCACAAGAATTTTTTGTGAGAAAAAATTTCTACAAAAAATTTGAACATTTTGTAAAAGTTCAAAAAAATCTTTTTGAAACCTCTGTTTCGTTGTCCACATGATAGACCTGTTTCTATTGTGTCAGGCTCACATGAGGGGGAGTGTTAGAAAAATACTACATCCTATATCGATTAAATATTAAATATCAAATTTAACATGTCTTCATTTCGATGTGAGATATGATATTTTTCTAATATAACACTTGTATATCATCTTTATTTCAAATCCACATGTAAACCATCTTTATCTTAAACCAAAGATAAAAAGTTATATATAATTTAAAATAAAAAATAATTGTCAACAAAAAATTCAACCAATTTATTTATTTATTGAATATTTTGTTTTTATTTGTTTTAGAATTCTAGTGTGTTTTTACTTGTTTTAAGATTCTATAATTTGGTTAAAGACAAGGATTGTTATTAACATGTGTATACCATCTTTATCTTAAACCAAGGATAAAAAGTTATATATAATTTAAAATAAAAAATAATTGTCAACAAAAAATTTAACTAATTTATTTATTTATTGAATATTTTATTTTTATTTGTTTTAGAATTCTAGTGTGTTTTTACTTGCTTAAGATTCTATAATTTGGTTAAAGACAAGGATTGTTATTAACACGTGTATACCATCTTTATCTGAAATGCACATATAAACCAAAAGTTTTCTACTTAAGAGACTTTTGTAAATAGTATAATGGTATAGATATAGGTTATTCATAAAATAGCTTTGTTGATATATATATAAATGACTCCACAACAATCAGAAACAAGCTGATGTCTCCATATATTTTGGTCCTTGAAAGTTTTATCAAATTTAAATTAGCATCTTCACAAGAGTCGTCTTGAATCATTGCATTTTATTTTAAAAACCCTGCTAAAGGTTGGACTGCAATAAATAGAAAGAAAGAAAAAAAAAAGAAAAAGAAAAATAGAAACAAACAACTGTCCCCTCTAGCTCCTAGCTAAAAAAGAAAAATGTAAAAAACGGATATTGCATTGTACTGTTTGGTGATCAAATCCTGTGTTTTTTGACCAAATTTATTACCACTTGGATCATCCAGTATCCCTAACATGATGATCGATTAGATGGCTACACATTACTTTTCACATTATAACAATAAATGCTTGGGTAAAGAAAGAGCTCATAGCAAGATAATGAGAATGAGCTCATGAAAGTAATTCCTATGTCGTGATAGATGTGTGTGGAAGTCGTGTTGAATTTATAGATTAGTTGTCGGATAACGTCTAACATCGCCTAAAGCCGTTGATAATTGTATTTCCGGTGTTACATGCGAATTTGCTCCTTTTGGCCCTATTTTCTTATACTTTTGACGATCTAGGTCCTTTATGAACTCGTGAGCAACTAATTCTACCTTAGTGCTCTTCCCTTAAAAGAACTCGAAGTTAAACTCTAGATAAAGTGGCTCTTCCTCAAGATACTCAAATAAGTCAGCTATATTAAAAAGTTCTTAAAACATAAGCATTTTCATTTATCTTTTGAAACATTTTGTATGATCTATATTTCTTTGGCTTTAGCTCGTTATAAGTCCATATTGGAAACCTTTCCCCACGCAAATTAAGTATCACATAATCTCTATCTTTGAACAACATGACACGCCTATGCTTGTTATTCAGCTGTCTGTATTTTGCATTAGTCTTCTCAAGTCGCTGTCTAACATTCTCTAAGACTTCATATTCTTTCTTAGCTATATGGTGTGAATGTGTATTGTCCATATGTGTAGATATAGAAGCCCACTATTTACTCTGTATAATAATATATGGCTGAAGAGGGCCGCTATTGCAACCCCTCAACTTTATTTGTAAACTGCACTTCTTTTCACTTTTTAAGGTTTTATGAAAAATATAGAAGGTTTTTTAAAAATTTGCTGCGTTGTTCACTAGAAAACATCATTTTGAACAATTTTGTAAAAGAATTTTTTTTTTTTTTTTTCAAAATCTGTCATTTAAGATGACTTTTTGGCAATTTACAGTCTGTATTTTATTTTTACAGAAACGAAAATTATAAATGGTTAAAAAGTTCATTTAAACGATAGATTTTGGAAAAACATTTTTCTACAAAGTTGTTCAAAATAATGTTTTTTAGGGGAGCCGGATGATTTTTGTAACAAGAAACCTCTTAGAGAGTTCTTAGATGACCTCTCTTTGTAGATTTTTGTTGTATACTCCTAGTGACGTGTACAGGAGAGACTTTGAACCTCTCTTCTTTTGATATAAAAATTTTACCTTATAAAAAGTTAATAAACTTAAAATAAATGAGGTGTGCAAATAAAGTTGAGAGGTTGCAGTAGCTGTGCCATCATAGTTGTAATAAAGGCCCAATATAAATGTCATAATAATTATTCATAACAATCCAATCAATAACATGAAATAAAAGTCTAATAGCTCGTAAACAAACACCCATAAATTATAAAAATTAAGACCTAAAGGTCAATGAAATAAACACACATAATCAGCCCATAAAAAATATGACACCCGTGTACCATGTGAAAGAACACTGTACGCCACATCATGACACAGTTGGTTGGTCTAGTCAAGGTGGGCAGTGCGCGCACGCGCGCACTTCTATGGTCCGAAGTTTTGAAACTTTTAAAAGTTAAACACATTTTCTAACAGTTCTCACATAGATTTAATTTTAGTGAGGTTCATCCTTGTTCATCCACATTCAATGAAGAGTTTGTCTGAATAAACTTCAGAAGCCACATGAGACTTGCGGGCCATTTTTTATTATTATTATTATTATAATTATTATTTTGATACGAACAAAAATTATATTAAAATTAAGAGAAGAAAGAACACCAAGCAACACATCCCAACACCCAAAGCACCCAAAGAAAACCCAACACCCAAAACCCAAAGAAAACCCCAACACCCAACACACCCACCTAGAGCCGATTTTGAGTTTTTTGGGGCCCTAGGCAAACTCTTAAAATGGGGCCCTTCATACACTTTTTTTTTTCTTAGTACCAACATAAAGTTTGTTTACACATCCCACTGATTTTAATTTCTTAAGATTTAAAAAAAAAAAAAATAAAAGGTTTTTTAGAAAATTAACCATGTAATTCACAAGAAAACATCATTTTGAACAATTTTGCATAATAAAGTTTTTCTAAAATCTTTTGTTTAAGTGGACCTTGTGGCCAAAAATTAAACATAAATGGTAAATTATCAAAAAAATCCACTTAAATGATAATTTTTTTGGAAAAACTTTCTTCTGCAAAGTTGTTCACAATGATGTTTTCCAGTAGATTATGTAACTAATTTTCATAAAAACCTTCTATACTTTTGGTAAAACATTGATAAATAAAAATTAGTGGGGTGTGCAAATAAAATTAAGGGGTTGCAATAACCGTTCTATTTGGAAAAAAGAAAAAAATTCAGCCTACTACAAGGGTTAGTCGCAAAATGGGGTCCTTATTTTTTAGCCAAAATGTGGGGCCCTAGGTGGCTGCTTTGCTCGCCTACCAAGAACCGGCCCTTCACCCACCCAACACCCATCAAAAGAAAACCCAACACACCCAAAAAACCACCCAGCAAAACCCCAAAAAACTGACACCAGGGGTGAACAAAAAACAAAGCACCACAAAGAGAACCCAAAAAACAAAGAACACGCTAACACTCGGAGATAACAAAAGAAAACTAACTGAAACCCAAAGGAAGATATAACACATAGTTGATAAGAAGAAAGCAGCAGCAGCAAGCCCAGCTAGCAACACCTAGATCAGCTCTAACAGGCGCCTAGGAGAACAAACCCCAAAAAGACAACAGCCCAACAAGGCAAAGAAGCAGCTCCAACAACCCAAGCAGAAACTAACACAAGCAAAAAGCACCCCAAAAAAGCCAGAACACAGCCACTCAAAAGGAAAACAGGAAAGCCCAACCACCCAGAAACAGCCAATAACCCTCGACGACAAGAAGCACGAGCCTTCAACAAAACAAAAACAAAACCCCACTTACCTAGAAACCAGTGATTGATAACTTTAAAAAGAAAAGTGCGGCTGGCAAAAAAATTATCTCTCCATTGGGGGTAGAATTGCACTTTTAAAGGTAGCTTTATTCAATTTGCCTATTTACTTCATGTCTATTTTCATAATGCCTAAAGGTAGAATTGCACTTTTAAAGGTAGCTTTATTCAATTTGCCTATTTACTTCATGTCTATTTTCATAATGCCTAAAGGGGTAGTTAATGAATTGGAAAAGCTTATGAGATCTTTCCTGTGGGATGGAAATAGTGGGAAAAGAAAAATTCGAAGGGTCAAATGGGAGGCTCTCAGCTGCAGTAAGAGGAAAGGAGGTTTGGGTTTATGTTCTTTGAGTATAAAAAATGATGCCTTATTATTTAAATGGTGGTGGAGGTTTGTATTGGAAGAGCCAGCCTTGTGGAAATCTGTGGTGATGGAAAGATATGGATTCTATGAAGGCTTTATGCTCCCAGGTAAATAAAAGGATTGAAAAAACTCTGTTATCTGAATGATATTCTGAAAGTATGGTCTTTTGATAGTTTGACTGGAGTTTTTATGGGTAACGGTGTATGCACTATTTTGGGGGATGGAGGTAAGGCTTTCTTTTGGCTATATCAATGGGCTTTTGATGTTCCACTTAAAGAGCTCTACCCCAGGCTTTTTCTTTTAGCTATTAAAAAGAAAGCTAAGGTGAAAGATATGGGTGAATGGGTTGGCCCTCCTTGGAGCTGGTCTATTAATTTTCGACGAAGCTTACTTGTTTGGGAAGAAGAGCTCTTCTAGTCTCTACTTTATAGGCTCTCTGTTGTTAGGCTTTGTAAAGAAGCTAAAGATAAATACATCTGAAAATTTTCTCCCTCTAGCTTTTACTCCATAAATTCATGTTGTCATTTGATGGAGGGTTTATTCTCTCATTTTGAAGATGTTCTTTGTGGTAGGGTGTGGAAGGGGATTGCTCCTCCAAAAGTGGAGGTTTTTTGCTGACTAGCTCTTAAAGGTAGAATTCCCATCAGGAAAATTCTATGGTTGAGGAAAGTCTTTCCATCTTGTGTGGATATTTCTTGCCCCTTCTGTGGAGAAAATGAAGAAGATGTTGATCACCTCTTCGTTCTTTGTCAATGGTTGTGGAGAGTTTGGGTTGTGCCTTCTATGGTGGGGTTGGGAGTGGTGCATTCCAAATTCTCTTCGTGATCTCTTTTTAGGATGGGTAATCCAAAAAAAAAGGAGTGGCTTTCAAACTCATTTGGGATTCTTTGCTCTATTCAATCATTTGGTCCATTTGGTTAGCGTGAAATGAGTTAGTCTTTAATGAGAAAATGCTAAGCTCCTCAGAAGTTACTCATTTGGCCAGAGTCAGATCAGCAATTTGGGTAAAAGCCTTGAAAACTGAATTGGGTTTTTCTGTGGATGATTTTCTAAGGTCTATAGATGGTGTTAGATTTGTTCAGATCAAGAAAAAGAAATGCAAACCTCCTAGATTGTGGCAAGTTCCTCCTGTGGGTGTATTCAAGTTTAATGTGGATGGCTCTGTTAGAGGTAAACCAGGCCCAGATAGCATTGGTGGAGTGCTTAGGAATGACCAAGGTGTCATTTTATGCCTTTTCTCATCTATTATGGGTATTGTTGACTCCCACTTAGTAGAATTGCTAGCTATCAGGGAAGCTTTAAGGATCCTATCTCATACTTCTTGGGCTACTGCATGTAATTTCATTGTAGAATAGGATTCTAATGTGATGGTTTCTTGGGTAAATACTCTTGCAAGCATCTGGAAGTATAGATTCATTCTTAACGAGATTTTCTCTTTGCTTAAGATGTTTAAATCAGTTATTGTGGCGCATGAACCAAGAGAAGTGAATTGTGTAGTAGACTGGATGGCCAAGGGGGGTGTTTCGCGTTCAGCTCCTTTTTTGGCTTGGCTATGAGCTTTCTTTGGCTTCAATTCTCCATGTGTTTCTTCAGCTGCTTTTTGGTCTATCTTCGACAATTGTAGACTCTGTTTTCCTTTGCTCTTTTTTGTTTGCTGCTCCTTTGTTTCTTGTATATTTTCTTTTTTTTTTTTCCTTGTTCTGTTGGAGGGTGTATTAGAGGGTATGTTGGAGGGCATGTTTGGCCAAGGGGGTGTTTGATTCGGGTGTATCTTCTTGGCTGTAGGGGGTGTTTTCTTCCTGCTTGCTGTTTTCCAGGGGGGTGTTTCTTGTTTCCCATTCCAATGAATAATATTATTTTCCATTGATAAAAAAATAAAATAAAATAAAATAAAAAATAAAAAAACTTAAACTTCTTCTTAATACTTCTCAAATTGGTCCGAATCCCTCGCTCACAACTTAGCAATCCTGTTAATAACTTCTTCTTCATTACCTAAACATTTAATCCAAATCTTCTTGTAAACTTCCCAAGTATTTTTAGCTTCCTCCAAAAAAATCCTATTTCTATTAACAATCCCACTATCTCGCACTGAGGCTCCATTCCCATGTAAATCCACTAAATCCTTAGGGATAACCTCTTAACAATTCAATTTTTCCTTCAAAGCTTTCCTCCTACCCCTCCTCGCTTTTGAAGCTTTTTGCCTTTTGTTCCACCCTTCCACATTCCCTTTCTTGCTCTTACTTTGACGAAAATCATGTGAACTACAAATCATCTCCAACTCCTCATCATCAAACATGCCATCAAAGAAGTCCCCTATAGACAGATTAAGACTATCACGACCACTTTGCTTTGAGAATATCCACCTTTTATCAGTCGAGCCTAAGGGTTGATTACTAAAATTATCCGGAACCATAGAAATTAAAGTATCACTAAACCCACTAGCAGATAAGGAATCATAAATCAAATTCATATTCTTGCCTGCCTCATCTTTCTTCTGAATCTATTCTCTATCACTCCTAGCAGTTGAGTCCTTAGCATATTCATTCTCAACAGCAACTTCTAAAGAGAGGACCTTAAGCCCCTCTTTAGAGGCTTCATTAATGCATTGCACTATGGGAGTACCTTTAGAGAGGTTGTCATCACGACCTGACTAAGAGTTGGCACTATTGAGTTGTCTAGGCACAGGCATGGGGAAAGAAGAGAATCACAAACCAAATTCTCCCTAACCGGCCGTGACATCAAAAATGGTGTCATTGACTTTGAATTTGAAAGATACATTAATGTCAACAAGATCCGTACATACTAAGACTCTCCTCCTATCAAAAGATTCTCTGTTAGATGTCACATTCTCAATCTTAGTAACATCACCAATCCTTTGTCTAATCTTCCTAAAGTTAACCTCATTCCACGCATGAAGTGGAACTCCAACAATACTCACCCAAACTAATCTATATATCAGTATTGACAATATGAGGAACCCAATTCTCCAACTTAACAAACAGTTTTCACATCCCACCCTCAATTTTACTTACAAAACAGCTCTTGGAACTAGCATCTTGGAAAACAATCAGAACCTTTTTACCCCCTAGTGGCCTAAGAGAAAAATCTGCTCACCCTTCTTGTAAAAGACGATCCTCAAGGTAGAGAAGGCTCTCCATGTGCTCCACTTCTCCTACAAGACTACACTCAAGCCATTCTTCATCAACTAAGTTTGCACAAATAATGCTATTATCCAGACTCGATCCTTCAGCAAACTGAACACACCTATTCCCTACTTTAGCATTCATGGGTCTATCCTGGGATTTAATTCTGGCCACAACCTCAGCAAAGGACTTGTTATCTAGGACCCTCCTAGAAGCATTCTCAATCAGAGTTTTACTGCCAATAACCTTCCCAAACCCTCTATTAGAAGTACAACCATATTTACCCACCATTTTATCACATTGAAAGAGATTACCCAGTCTATCCTTACTCCTCTTCCAACCAAAATTAGCAAGCATGACAAACAATTTTGAGTATAAACAAAAAACCCCATTCATATCTCTAGCAGTAGCCCTAGCTTCCCTAATCGTCTCATACCTGATGAAACCAAATCTAGAATTGGTTCCCGATCTTATTTTACTCTAAATGAAAGAATTATTTACAACACCACACTAAGAAAATATGTATTGTAGCCAAACCACATCCATTTCTTCTGGAAGATTATCCACAAAAATTGTCACCAAATTCTCCCACCTAACTCTATTAGCCATTGAAAGAGGAAAGGGATCCCAAACGACACCTAATGAGACCCCAATCAAAACCCCTCAGTTAAAACCCCAATCAACACCTATCAAAAACCTATAGCAAATCCCTCAATCACTGGCAGACATCTAAAGAAGAATTCTAACAAACCTTGAAACGGCGATGTGAAGAAGAAACCCCTTCTGTGAATCCACATTTGTGACATCCCATCTGTGTAATCCTCGAATCCACATCTGTGACATCCCATCTGTGTAATCCTCGAGACGGTGAGCGACGAGGTGGAAAACCCATTTGATCGCCTCAAATTTTCCAAAGAATCATTGTTGCTGATGGCCCTTTGTAGAAACCCCAACTGATTGCCTCAAATTCGCCGGAAACCGCCAAAAAAACCCCCGACTGATCGCCTTAGATTCGTTGTCGCTCTTTCAGTATAATTAGGACACGATCACGTGTTGTCATGAGTAGTATATCATAATTATATATAGGTTTTTTTCGTTTTGAAATGAAACAAAGTGGGATATATTATAGAGATAAGAAAGATTTTGATAATCCTATTTTGTTTTATTTTTGTTGACTTATGATATCTCGTTTCATATAACAATTACATATAATTCTTCTCGCCTTGAAAACATACTACTAAGGAAAAAAAGAAAAAAGAAAAAATGGGACCCTTGATTCTGCACTGACAGAACTACTTGTCTAAGATGAAAAACTATAGACTTGCGGGCCATTGCTAAGAGGAAGAGCATGATTTACTTGACGCCGAGCTCAGCTGCATCATCGAACGATGTTTCTTGTGCTTGGAGGAAGAGCATGGTTTACTTGATTGGGAGCTCGACTAAATCATCCAACGTGGTGTCTTGTGATCATTTGTGAGTCGTTATTGTTGTGTCTTGTAAGTACTTGTATGGTGGATTTGGTTGGACGATGGTTTTTTAGCAGTTTGGGTCTTTTCCACATTTAAATACTAAGTTCCTTGTGATGATTGTGGTTGAATGAATGATCTTTTTGTGTTGATGTTCATGAATGGCATGGTAATTTTGGGTAATATGCTATATAGCAGGTTAATGTTAAAATTGAACAAAGCCCTCACCTCAATCTACTAGTTCCATTGGTGGGTTATTATCAGTGTGAGGATACCTATTTCATTATCAGTGTGAATGATCTTTTTGGAATTTTAGTATATATGTCCAATATTGTTGTTCTTCCCAAGTATTTACTCCCTGAAATTTGATGTTTCCTTTCGATCTGCGTTCATTGAGATAAGATTTTTTGAGTGCATTCATCCAAAAGTGCCAGACTGCAATCACAGAAGCCGATGAGTTCGGATGGACCCCTCTTCATTATTCTGCATATCTGTGTCAACCGAAAGCTACTCAACTGTTGCTGAAATATAATATTAGTGTCGCATACATGAAGGACAAAGATGGCATGTCTGCTCTTCACATTGCAGCCAAGGAAGGTCACGCGATTGTAATGAGGGAGCTCATTACGATTTGTCCTCAAACTTGTGAGTTGCTGGACTACAAAGGCAGGACGGCTCTTCATGTTGCTGTTGAAAGTGGAAAAACGAGTGTAATCAAGTATGCTTTAATGACACGGGATCTTGAGGGTCTTATAAACAAACAAGATAAAGAAGGAAACACACCTCTGCACCTAGCTGCAATCCATGGTCATCATGATATTGCAAATCTGTTGGCGGGTGATAGGAGAGTTGACAAGCGGGCTATGAACAAGGAGGGTCTAACTTCCATCGAAATTATATCAACAATGGAGCTCAGACGCTGTGAAAGGGTATGATATATACTATGGACCCAAGTCTCAAATGATTAATAGCAAAAGAAGTAATTCCTTATATATATATAGATATATATAGTCCTTATAAGGTCATGCAACACGTATTGATATAAGTTAATTATATCAACACCATGCATTGGGAGTTGTACCTTGTGCATTGGTCCAATGTATCCTGTAAACCACTAATGCATGAGATACGACTCCCAATACGAGTGTTGATATAAGATGATGATCAGGAGAGCACGTGCTGATATAACTTATATCAACACTTGTATTGGGAGTTGTACCTCGTGTATTAGTAGATTATGAGGTATATTGGGCCAATTCACGGGGTACAATTCCCAATGCATGATACTGATATAAGTTAGGTGAGCATGTGTTGACTTGGTCAGGACAACATATATACATATAGTCTACCTGCGGCTTGTATTTTGCAAAATCAACTGGATTAGATCTGATTTATATGTAAGTCATTCATGCCAAGAATTAAGTTGATCCGAGATTACGAGCATCTTCATCCACAAATGTCCATAAATGAATGATTGTTATTGATTAAAAAAATATAGGCTTTGTATATAATAACAATCAGTTTCAAATCAACTTTATTTTTTGCATGGATCACTTGCATAAGAAGGCTATCTAATCTAATGATTGATTTCATAAAATAGGACTCATAAGTAAGAATTTTAGAGTGCACATGGGAAGGGGAGAAGAAAATAGAAGCGGAGGGGGAACTTTTAAAAGATCTCCTTTTCCTCAATTTGGCTGGTCTAAAAAAAAAAAATTTTAAAAGGCTGGTCTATAAATTTAAAATAAAAAAAAAAAAAAAAAAAAGGTGCTACAGATTGCTCAGGCTGCCGGTAAATAATTATAGGTAGAATCATTCTTAGTTAAGTTAGTGGTCATTTACTAAGAAGGTAGTAATATTTTGTATTGAAATTTAATTGTTTTTCTGTAATCCAACCAATCTATAAAAAAAGAGTGAAGGAGTGGCATGATTAGACAGATGCTACGTTCACTCCAAGCCCAAAAAGGGTTTTACCAATCAAATTAAGGATGGGCCCTTCTTTTTCTTCTCATCCTAGAAGCTGAATTTAAAATGGTCCAGCAATCTCTTTCCCTCCCCTTCCCGCCCTTGATTTGAAAGGTTGCCTTATTAAATTTCTTTATGGGTAACTAGGGCTAGGAAAGTAGAGAAGTCGGAACTTTTTGCTCCAATTTCCAGAGCAACCCCAGAGAGTTATTTAATTTGAAGAAAGCAAAGCTATAATTTAGCTTGCTATAATACCAAAAAGTTAAAATTTGATTGGAGTAGCTCCAATGGTGCAAAAGGCTTTTTTGCTATAGCCAAACCTTGTTCGCACATTAACTTGAGCTGTACATGTAGAATAATCTGGATCACACATTAATTTAACTCTAGTCATTTCTTGAGCCAAACCAATACCTATAACTCAATTATAGTGTCTTTATTAATAGCTCAGCATTGGAGCACTATTTTCACTACATAATTAAATTTAGCTTTGTCTAGCGATTTGCCTCACTCTTGGAATTGCTCAAGGTTGCTCTTTATGCTCTGATCATTTTCTGAAAGATAGCCAATCAAACTTTTGTGAAAATCACTGATCGAAATTTGGGACAATTAAATTTTATTTTTGTTCCTGTAGTATATTATCATGGTTTGTTATTTGGGTCTATTTTTCTTTTATTATAAGATCTATTTTCCTTTATTAGACATGCTAATTTAAGTAGTCGAGCTTTTAGGAATTTTGATGCTAACAATTAAAGTAGTTTGGTATTGTAATCTTATTCTTTTAAAAGAGAAGAGAGAAGGAAAGAATAATTTGTTTGGAGGTTAATCATTTATAAACTGGGAAAGGCTTCACTCTATTTACTAGATGTCTAATAAAATCTAGACCATTAATTCATACCATTTAGGCCCCACCAATTCATGTGAGACACCACAAAGTATCAAATGATTCAAATTTCACTAAATGCTCCAATTTATTAAGAGGATCCTAATCCTTAATAACTAATCAAACGAAAAATGTTCTCGAATTAGATCAAGTTCCTTTTTCTCCAAAATTGTTCTTTTTGTGGTTCCATTGTTGATGAAATAGTGTGGTATCAACCCTTTTTCGTTTTTTTTCGGGTTTTTTTTTTCTTTTTTTTTTTTTTTTTCTAAGGGTGGTATCAAGTTAGTATTATGGCAACCTAATTCATTAACCTAAGGTGGAGTAATTAAACTAAGAGCAAGAAAAGAAATCAAGTACCAAAGGGCCTTAGGTGGTTAGGCTTAGTGGCATGTCTCCTCTTTTAAGGGAGAAGGGTTTTTTGTGTTTAAAAAATAAATAAATAAGTACTAGCTCCCTCAATCCCACAAAGATAGCTAGGTCCCACAAAGATAGTTAGGTCATGTTTGACAAAACATAGAGTTTAAGAAAATACCATCATTGCATTGACTTGTCATTTATTAAACTCTATTTTTCTAAAAATACCATATCTTTGATTTTATTGGGTTTTGTGTTTAAAGTAATTATTGAAATTACAAAAAGTAGTATAGGAAACTTCAAAAGATTTATGATTTGACTCTTCAAAGTTGACAAACATTTTGGGACAAAAAAAAATTAACAAAAATAGCTTATCTTTGTGGGACGGATGGTGTAAATAAAATCATGTAAAGCCTTAGATTGGGGAAAAAAAAAATACTCCTAGATTTGATTTTTAAGGAATTGTAACAAAGACGAGCTTAGGAATGAAATAGGCCAAAGAACAAAAAGCTATTATACCATGTTAAGTTTTCAATCTTATATAAAGCCTAAGTTTTTAGGAGGGCCAAATAGGCATATGAACAAATATCAAAGTCAATATATACTTTGTATTTAGATGAAGTGGTACTTCCCTAACATTTTTTATTGAATGAAACCGAACGTCATCTTATTTGTTTCATTAATTCCCAAGTCAAAATCCACCTTTAGGAGTATTGCAAATAATTCTTGAGTATGCTCCAAAGTTTTTGAATGATTCCAAATAAGTATGGAATTACAAAACATCTTTCTTTGACTTTGCTCAAAAACTTTCAGGCTTGGATAACAATGAAGTTGGTGTTAGCTGGCGCTCTACCTAGTTTGAAAGGTGTGGTCTACGGGGACAATACAAAAACAAAACTTCCCCAACATGTTGAAAGCAAAGAACCCGCTGAGTACCAAGAGAAAAAGCACACAGCCCTTGATAGGAAAGGGGAACTAAGAGAAAACGAAGAGTCAAAATATCATCGGCTTAAGGACATATCCAACACCCATTTATTGGTGGCAACGATTATTGCAACTGTCACCTTCGCAGCCGGTTTCACAATGCCTGGAGGATATGAGAGCCAGGGCTCTGATCAAGGCAAGGCAATTTTCGGCAGAAAATCAGCCTTCATATCTGTTACTGTATACCTTACCTTGTACTGTATAGCGTAGTTTTCCTCCTGTATTGTACAGCTATACCTAGGATTATTCCTAGCCTAAACTCTATATATAGGTCCCTCATGTACATGAAAGAGACACATTGAATATAAGGGTTTTACCCTCATTTTTCCCTTTCTCCCTTTCTGTGCTCAACTGCAATATGGTATCAGAGCGAGGTTCCTTCTTCCACAGCCGCTGTTCATCGCGCCGCTGATCACCGCCCACTGCCTTCCATTTCCGGCGAAGACAATCAACGCCATCGTCGTCCTCCACCTAAAACATCTCTGTCCACACAGTTGAAAGCCTTCCACAAACCTCCATCGTCGTCCTCCACCTAAAACATCTCTGTCCACACAGTTGAAAGCCTTCCGCAAACCTCCACCTCCTAAAACACCTCCAAAAACCTTCGCCTCACCACGACACACAGAACGGCGAAAGCCGCGTCTCCAGAAACCTCCGCACGCGCCCTCACGCGCCGCCTGAAGAAGCGCGAGTGAGATCTACTCGCACTGTAGATCTCACGCGCCTACACGCGCCGGCGAAGATTCCCCACTCCGGCGACCCTCCGTCAGCACTCGCCGCCTAAAACACGGCCAACAACCTTCGTCTCACCGCGATCTGCCGAACGGTGAAAACCACGTCACCAGAGACCTCCACACGCGCTCTCACGCGCCACCTGAAGAAGCGCGAGTGAGATCTACTCGCACTGTAGATCTCACGCGCCATCACGCGCCGGAGAAGATTCCCACTCCGTCATCGCCACGTCAGCACCCAGTCAGCGCCCAGTCAGCGCTGCGTCAGCGCCCAGCCAGCGCCACGTCAGCACTGCCACGTCATCTGCCACGTCATCTGCCACGTCAGCACTGCAACGTCAGCACTGCCACGTCAGCACTGCAACTGCCACGTCAGCACTGCTGTGTAGCGCTGCCACGTCAGCCCTACTGCATCCGTTTGCTGTTTTTCCTTCATTTTCTCCATTTCTGGGCTATTTTCAGCAAACAGACAGTCATTCTTAAGTATTTTCAGCCCTCTGATCTCATTTTTGAGCTCCTTTTTGGCTAACTCTGCTCCCAGTGTGCAGTTATGAGTAACCCAGAGCTTGCTATCAACATCCCTCTGGTCTTAAATGGTCAGAATTATGTTCTCTGGGCTCAAGCCATGTCTGGCTACCTTCGTGGTCACAAATTCTGGCGAATTGTCACTGGTGATATCACTGAACCAAAGAAAGGGATAGAAGAACTTGAAGAAAAATTTGTGGATCGTCTTGAAGAATGGGACAGTAAGAATCAGAAGATTATCTCTGCTTTTCGCAGTACCTCTATTCCATCCATTGGTATGCAGTTTGGCCGTTTTGAAACCGCCAAAGCTGCTTGGGATTTTCTTGCTGACCGCTACACCACTGCTGGTCTCTCTTATCAGTATCAACTTTTAGATCAACTTCACCGCATGCATCAAGAACCTGGAGAAGCAATCGACAGTTTCCACTCCCGCATGCAGGCCTTTTGGGATCAATTGGCCGCTTCAGAACCTACTTGGACCTGTTCTCAGGATGCGGCGAAGTTTCTCAATTACCGAAATCAGCAGCGTCTAATTCATTTTCTGATGGCCTTGGATGATGTATTCGAACCTACACGTGCCATTCTGCTTCATCGCACTCCATTACCGACCTTGGAAAGTGCTGTTTCTAAACTTGTTGCATATGAGACTCGACGCTGTACTCGCCTTCCTCCTTCTACTGAATCTGCTCTTGCAACTCCCTTCTCAGCACCGGCCCACACTGCTATGGCTACTCCTCCCTCTGGGCGTCCATCTCTATCAGGGTGCAAGTTTTGTCATGCGCCGAATCATACCTTGCTTCACTGTCCTATTCGAGTCTGCAAGCACTGTCACAAGCGCGGTCCAGGTCATTTCTTGAATGACTGTCCACGCAATCCAAACCCACAACCTCGACATGATCATTCCAGAGGAAATTCATCCAGGTCTAACAGGTTCAAGCCTCACCATCGTTCCACTACTGCTGCTGCTACTGCTGCTGCTACTGAGGACATTTCTCCACCTACCTCTCCCACTTCATCTCTCTCTAATGCCGATCTCACTGCTCTTCTCAAACAGGTCCTCTCTACTTCTGGTAACCCTCCTCCTACTGCTCTCTCTGCTACACCAGGTACTTCCTCTTGGTATTTTGACTCCGCCTGTTGTAATCATATGACCTCTAATCACTCTTTTTTCACTACTCAAGTTCATACCTCCCATCTTCCTACTATTCATACTGCTGATGGCTCTCACATGCATGTTAATCACATTGGACAAGTCTCTAACTCAAAAGTGACTCTCCCTGATACTTATTTCATTCCTCAACTCACTTTAAATCTTATTTCTGTGGGCCAACTTTGTGAACTTGGTCTTAATGTTATCTTTTCTTCTACTGGTTGTATTGTACAGGATCCAAAGACGGGACAGACACTTGGGACCGGCCGTAAAGTTGGACGTTTATTTGAACTGGTCAACTTCCACACTCCATCCCACATTACCTCTCCCGCTCACTTCGCTGCTGCCTCAACTCCTCTCTCTTTAACTCTTTGGCATGCTCGCTTAGGACATGTTTCTTTCAGTCGTTTACAAAAATTGGCTTCTAGTGGTATTTTGGGCCCTGTAATAAATAAACATGATGATTGTTTACCCTGTCAGCTCGGTAAACAACCTGCTTTACCTTTTTCAAGTAGTGATTCTGTTTCTGATGCTCCATTTGATTTAGTTCATTCTGATATTTGGGGTCCCTCTCCTACCACCACCATGGGTGGATCCAAGTATTTTGTTATCTTCATTGATGATTATTCTCGCTTTACTTGGATTTTTCTTATGCAGCATCGCTCTGAACTAAAACAGATTTACTATAACTTTGCCCGCATGATTACCACTCAGTTTTCGCGTCCTATTAAAATCTTTCGTGCAGATAATGCTATGGAGTACCGCGACACTGACTTCCTCCAATTTCTTCAACAACAAGGCACCCTTCCTCATCGTTCTTGCCCAGGTACCTCTCAGCAAAATGGTCGCGCCGAACGCAAACATCGTCACATTTTGGACACTGTTCGTTCTCTTCTTCTCTCATCCTCCTGTCCTGAGCATTTTTTGGGGAGAAGCTGCTCTCACCGCCGTTTACACCATCAACCACATTCCCTCTCCTATCATTAATCATCAATCTCCCCATGAACGGCTTTATGGTACACCTCCTAACTACAGTACTCTCCGTGTTTTTGGCTGTGCCTGTTTTGTGTTACTTCAACCACATGAACGTACCAAGCTTCAACCTCGTGCCCGTCTCTGCTGCTTCTTGGGTTATGGGATAGAACACAAAGGCTATAGGTGTTGGGATCCTATTTCCAAACGTCTTCGTATTTCCCGTCATGTGGTCTTTTGGGAACACAAACTGTTCTCCTCTCTCTCCAAATTTCATCTCCCTCCCTCATCTACCCTTTCTCTATTCACTAACCCCTCTATTTCCTTATTTTCTGATGATGTTGACACAGGATCAGACACACCAACTACGGCCCCTCCTGAAGTGCCCGTCCCGCCTGACGATCCTGACGATCCCGTTCCCACTCCTCCGCCATCTCTTCGCCGTTCTACTCGGGTAAGAGAATTGCCAGCCCATCTTCACGACTTTCATTGTTTCTCCACTATTCTTTCTCAACATGAGCCTCAATCTTATCGCGAGGCTTGTACTAACCCTCTTTGGCAGCAAGCAATGAATGATGAATTACAGGCTTTACACAAAACTCATACTTGGGACTTGGTTGATCTTCCCTTGGGCAAACATGCCATTGGATGTAAATGGGTTTACAAGATCAAGACTCGCTCTGATGGAGTTATTGAACGCTATAAGGCTCGCCTCGTTGCCAAAGGCTTTACTCAGGAGTATGGGATTGACTATGAAGAGACCTTTGCTCCTGTCGCTCGTCTTACTTCTGTCCGGAGTCTCCTAGCTGTGGCCGCTGTCCGCCAATGGGGATTATTTCAGATGGATGTTAAGAATGCATTTCTTAACGGAGATCTTCATGAAGAAGTCTACATGCAACCACCTCCTGGGTATGATCATTTGCCTAACCAGGTCTGTCACCTCCGTCGCGCTTTGTATGGACTCAAGCAAGCTCCTCGAGCCTGGTTTGCCAAATTCAGTTCTGTTATTGGAGATTTCGGCTTTACATCTAGTCCCTATGACTCTGCTCTTTTTGTTCGTCAGACTGATCATGGCACCATTCTTTTGCTTCTCTATGTTGATGATATGATTATCACTGGTGATGATTCTACTGGCATTTCTACTCTGAAACAGTTTCTTAGCCAGCACTTTGAGATGAAGGATCTTGGTTCCCTTAGCTATTTTTTGGGTCTTGAGATTTCTTCTGATTCTCGGGGATACTATCTTTCTCAGGCCAAGTATGTTTCTGATCTCCTCACCCGTGCTGGTCTTACTGATAGCAAGACTGCTTCAACTCCTCTCGAGCCTAATGTCCGCCTCACTCCTCTAGATGGTACACCTCTCCATGATGCTACCTTGTACCGACAGTTGGTTGGCAGCCTTGTTTATCTCACTGTTACTCGGCCCGATCTTGCCTATGCAGTACATCTTGTCAGTCAGTTTATGTCTGCTCCTCGCTCTTCTCATTATGCAGCTGTTCTCCGGATCCTTCGATATATTAAAGGTACCCTTTATCATGGTCTTCATTTTTCTGCCGCCTCTTCCCTTGACTTGCGTGCCTACTCCGACGCTGATTGGGCCGGTGATCCGACTGACCGACGTTCTACCACTGGCTACTGTTTCTTTCTTGGCACCTCCCTTATTTCCTGGCGTAGCAAGAAACAAACCGTCACCGCCCGCTCCAGCACTGAGGCTGAATATCGTGCTCTCGCCGATACTACCCAAGAACTTCTTTGGCTTCGTTGGCTTCTTACTACTATGGGGGTTCCTCTTCCGACAGCTACTGTTCTTTACTGTGACAATCGTAGTGCTCTTCAGATTGCTCATAATGATGTATTCCATGAACGCACTAAACATATCGAAATTGATTGTCATTTCATTCGTCAGCACATTACCAGTGGCACTGTGCGTCTCCTCTCTGTCTCTTCCACAGATCAGCCTGCAGACATCTTCACCAAAGCTCATCCCCCAGGACGCCATCTCAATTTAGTTTCCAAACTCAAGTTGGTCTCTACAAACCCTACTTGAGTTTGAGGGGGGGTGTTACTGTATACCTTACCTTGTACTGTATAGCGTAGTTTTCCTCCTGTATTGTACAGCTATACCTAGGATTATTCCTAGCCTAAACTCTATATATAGGTCCCTCATGTACATGAAAGAGACACATTGAATATAAGGGTTTTACCCTCATTTTTCCCTTTCTCCCTTTCTGTGTTCAACTGCAATAATATCATTTTTGATAATTGACACCATAGCTTTCTGTTGCTCTGCAGCATCAATGTTAATGCACTTTTGGGCTTCATTGCACGTAAATTACAATGCTTTTCTACACTTCATACAGTTTGCCTCAGCACTTACGTACTATTCTATCATAGGAATGGTGACAGCATTCATTTCTGGTACAAACGTAGTGTTAGCTGAATCTTCTGGGGTTGCCATTGCCAACTTGGCTATCGGGTGTTGTTTCTTCTTTGCGGTCTTTTTTATCTGGATCTTGGGCTAAATGTAGGACCGAGAAAGATACCCATATTATTATGTATTTTTAATACTAATCCACTGTGTAATTAATGTAACTGTTTTGTAAATTACTAGAATATTGTAACAGGTTAGTTCTCTGATGCTTGAAGCTAAGCTTTTCATTTTATTAAAAAAACTGGAATATTATAGTTCGTCTTTTATGGTAATAACCATACTTGTTTGTGGAAATGAAAAGAGATATAGTAGCCAAGCCTACTAGAAGGTGCATACAAAACTCCTCCACTTATTGCCAGGCATTTATTTGGAGGACTAAGATGAGGTTGATAATTGAGGGACATGATCATGCAGGTTTAAGTAACATTAAACCAAATGAAATTAAATGCAAAATGTTGGAAAATTTTCAAATTAAAAGGTTATTTTATTTTCCTATAATTTTTATTTTTATTTTTTATTTTTTAAAATATTTGAACAAGGAGTTGCTTTAAGATTTGTGATTTTTGGCTAAGGTTGTGTCCATTCTTGAAAGAGTTGACAAGTATAATCCAACGGTAATGTGTAGCTTGGATTGAAAAGATGTCACCAAAGATTATGTCTATTTGGAAAGACAACTATAGTTGGTCTATAAATAGACTATAAATCTAACCATTTGTTGGATGGATTCAGAAAGTGGGGTTTCAATGGGCTAATTATGTATGAATTGATGTGCATGTGATTAGGCTAATGTTTTTGGGTTATCATTCATATGATTTATGGGCTTACATTGTATGGATATTGCGTATCCATCTTTTGAAAGTTTATATCGTAGTTGTTTTACCCTATTTCTCATTATATATAAAATTTTTTGAATTGTTAAATTTCGAATTGGACAATCAAACAGGTCATAAATTAAAATAAAATATTTTTCACAGTACTAAAATTAAACCCCCATGTCCTTGTTTATCGTGTAGGCCTAACACATGACCTAAAGCCAAAACCACTTTTTTACTTAGTATTGATCCCATAAATCTATTACTTTGAATTAAAATATTTTAAAATGTTATAGTTATCACTATAATTGATGTTGTAAAATCAATTTTAAGGAATTCATGAAATACCACCATTTTGAATTGCCACTCTTATTTGTAATGATAACTATCTTTTTCTTAAATTTTTTAATTCGAGATGATGGAATGTGCCTTCAATACTATGTAAAATTTCTCAAATTATTTAATTTTGAATTGCACAACCAAACATGCCCTTGGAGAATGTTCTTGTTAAGATTGTTGTGCATGCATCATGAAAGGACTTCTCGATCACCACAAAGACGTTGGGTACATTGTAAAAGAAAACACAAGGGGCTACTCATGCCATGTTTTCCAGGGGTTAGTACTATTGGATAGTCTTTTAAGCTATGTTTGGTATACCGGATTAAAAGGTTGGATATGATTGGATTATTGGATTAACAAAAAATCTTTGATTACTTTGTTTGAAGTGGAGAAGATGGTTTCTTAGACAATTTACTAACCCATTGTTATTTTTAAATGAAATAGTATCTTAGGATAAAAATATAATACCCCCCTTGACGGATTTACATAAAGGAAACTTGGGTGTACGTCCTTGTGAAATAGACATTGAAGTGGGTGAATAACTAGTGGCCAGTGAGCAATGGTAGTCTTGGAGGTAATGAGGTGGTTGTCTGTTACGTGTGGATCTACGTAAAGGTTGTAAAAAATCAAAAGAAATGTAAAGAATTTTAGGGAGGAGTAGTAAGGTCTAAATGAGGCATGACATCCAGTGTCAAGGAAGTGGAGAATACTTTATGTCCAATGGTGAGAGTGTGGGATCATCTGGCATGGTAATGATATGAGCAGTACATTTGGGCTAGAAATAGAAGATTCATGTGCAAATGGGAAACGTTTTTCATGAGAGACAACATCATGACTGGTAAACACTTAATTGTTTCGTGTCAAGATCATTTATAAGGCTTTTGAAAAGGTGGGTGACCAATGAAAATGTATTTGCATGCTTTAGAGACAAATTTATGTGAGAAGTGAATGTTATGAGCAAAAGCAAGGCATCCAAAAACCCTTAATGCTATGTTTGGATAAGAAATTTTATGTGAAATTTGTCTTTGAGAAGGAGTTTGTAAAAATTTTATAAAGAGTTTTTTGATAAAAATTTTACAGTTTCCATCTCAAAGACAAATTCCACCTAAAAATTATTTATTCAAACATAACGTAGATGATCAAGTTTGGGTTCATGATTAAAAAGTAGCTTGTATGGACATTTTCCATTCAAAATTGATGTGGGAAGATGATTTATGAGATAAGCCGCAGTCAAAAGGCAATCACCCCAAAAAGAAAGTGGTAAATTGGCTTGAAAAAGAAGAGCAAGAGCAACTTCCAAAAGATAGCAATGCTTGCATTCCACTGTGCCATTTTGTTGTGGGATGCAAACACATGAATGTTGATGAATAATGCCATTAACATTTAAATATGCCTTTATATCATTGGTAGAAAATTCGATACCATTATCAGAACGAATGGCTTTCACGGTACAATCAAATTGGTTTTTAACATAACTGAAAAAATATTTGAGAAATTGATTTACTTTATATAATTTGCTCTATAAATTCCTTAATCCAATGAAATTCGCAGGCACTCGATTAAAAGATAAGCTAGGAACTCTTGGCTGTGGCAGTGAAGCAAGTAAACACATCACACTTGATTACCATTTTTATTATAGGTTTCTTAAAATGGTAGTTTTGTTAAATTGGTGTGAACAACTTGAGAACCAATCAAAAAGATAAGATCTCAACATATTTTGGCTCTTTATTTTTGTATTCATTTACAAACATGGCAAAAAAAAAAAAATCATACATGATCCCTACACAGAAAAAATGTACAGATGATCCAAATTCCATTTTAATTGTATCTGGAACGCGCAAAAGTTGGAGGAATTTAAATAAAAAGATCGAAATAAATAGAAACAAATTAATTTAATAGACAAAATAATAAGTGTGGATATTGAATCGAGGTGAGGAAACAAAGTTTTTTTTATAATCTATATTCATATCTAAAGGGTTGAGATTTTGGCAGTGAAAATGGTAATGGACCATGGTTTAGTATTTGGAGGTCCGGAGTTTGAAACTCCACGCTCTTACTATTGGATGTATGGGTCTATGGGATTACAAGTGAGTAGTGCATGGAGGAAAAGTACTATGAACCCAAATCTCAGTGGGAGTAAGCTTAGAATTAATACCCTTCATTGGTTCCAAAAAAAAAAAAATTATAATAATAAAAGCAGAAATGAAAAATTGGACTCTTCCCTTATTAAATTCAAAATCACCTCACCCCTACTATCACAGGCTGGGGCTAAGTTTTCACACACAAATTTTTAGCCAAGTGCGGTGCTAAGCAAGTCCTGCCTAGCCATCCTACTGAATTATTTCCCTCACACAGGAAGGTTTGAGATCAGTGCTCGACTGAAATCACAAAAGCTGACGACTTTAGATGGACTCCTCTTCACTATGCTGCAAATTTGCGTTACACGTACGAAAGGTGCTAAACTGTTGATGGAAAATAATAGGGACGTTGCATACATGAAGGACAAAGAAGGCATGTCTTCTTTTCACCTTGCAGCCAAAGAAGGTCATGAGATTGCGATGAGGCAGATCATTGCACTTTGCCCAGAGGCTTATGAGTTGCGGGATAATTATAGAGGTAGGACGGCTCTTCATGTTTTTTTTTTGGTTTTTTTTTTTATTTTTTATCAGCAAAAGAAAACCATTTTGTTAATAAAAAACAGGCTATTACAATCACAAACAAAAGCCACCGCCCAATTACAACACCAAGCTAAACACAAATATCCAATTTTGCAAGATGCTAGAAGAAAACTACCCTAAACCGACCAACCTCCCCTATAAACCTCCCTCCCTCCCCTATAAGCCAGATGGGAAAATCATGAAATTCTGACACCTTTAACAATCACACCAATAGACAACTTTACTTCCATAAACTCTCAGTTTCTTTCAACGAAGAGATTTCCAATAAAATTATCTCCCCTCCAAAACACCAAGCAAGCTAAACCATCTAAAACGAAACTCAACCCATACTTCCTTCCGAGCAATCACATCATTAGGGATATACACGATTCCGAAAAATACAACTCAAATCCTCCTTGATCAGTAATACACTGCCCTATTTTATCTCAATCCTTCCCATACCCCTCACAAGCTCACATTCCACGACAAAATTCTCTTGCTTAACCCATTCACAGACTCACAACACTACATTACCTTCCTCCTGCTTATCCCATTCCTCTTCCTCAAAATCACAGATCCGATTAAACCAATCAACTCTATTTTGTCCGAAATTCAAACCCAATTGATCTCCAACTTCCATCACTTTACTCATTTCCTCCTTAATTAACCTATTTCTATTAATAATCCCCCCATCTGAAATAGACAAGGATGAGAGACTCACCTTAGGCAATCCTTCAATCACTTGTGGCTTTTTGCTCAGCGAGCGATATCTTCTCTTACGCACCGAACCCTTCTCTTTTCTTTGAACTTCCAAAACACCCAGAAATTCCTTCAATAATTTTTTCTTTCCCTTCTTTCCTTTTATCTTAGTCTTAGATGACCTATTTACTTCCTCTACAGCTTCTATTTCTGCATTAACTTTGGCCAGATCACTGATTAGGTCGCTAGATCCAGCACCCTCATCAGCTTCGTCCCTCATTTCATGTTGCTGCTGAAAGTGGAAAGGCTAGTGTAGTTGAGTATGTTGTAAAGACACTAGAACTTGTGGGTCTTATAAACCAGAAAGATAAAAAGGAAACACACCTTTGCACCTGGCTGCAATCCATCGTCATTTAGTTATTGTGAGTATGCTGGCCTGTGACAATAGAGTTGACAAGGGAGCTAAGAACAAGGACGGTTTCACTACCATCGGACTTATTTCCAAAATTGAGCTTAGACGTTTTCAATGGGTATGTTGCTATAGACTTGAGCTTAAATAATTTGTGATGAATGAATTCTTAAATATATATAACAGTCTATTTAGAAGGGGAGAAGAGAAAGGATCCTATAAATTAAACAATTTTAGTATATTTTGTATAGTATTGAATGTGCAAATCTACCTATAACCTACTTATAAAATCGATTAGCATCAACTTGAACTATGTTCATCAGTTAATTTCTCCCCGTAATTAAGCCAAATTAACATATTTGAACAAGCATGGGCGCTTCAAACTTTTGACATCAATTTTTTTCTTCTTTGGTCTGGATAAACTTGGACATGATTTAGGTAGTTCACTTCATAATTCAGTACTCCCAAAGGGTATAATTCACTTAGAAATTAATGCAGTCATCATTTAACCTCTACTCTTCACGTTATTTGTATGAGAAATGCTGCTTCTTTCCTAGTGGTCTTCGTATGATATTCTTGAATGGTTCCTATATATTTTAGTTCCAAAATTATGACTCTACGATAATTCTTATGAATAATTTTTAAAAAAAATGTTGGATTTTCTTCGTTGGGTGATTGGCAGATGAATTTTCTGTGAAAATTTTATGTTTGTCATTTTGATTATAAGTTATTGTATACGGGAGAAAACTATTGATGATTTCTGCACTGTCATTTATTTGTCGTTTATCATTTTTATTATTTTTAAATTGTTTGAGCTTTTGGTGTTTTTACGATTTATTTATTTTGTTATTGAGTGGGCTGCTGGAATTCTTTCAGTAGTTAGTTTTATGAGTTGTGATGTGTATCTTGTTTTAGTCACCAAGTACTGTATACTTTTGGGTTAGGGGGTCATGAAGAAAAAGGGGTCTTGAATATGGAAATAGTGATTTTGATGTTTGCTGGTTTCAACTTTTCTAGGTGTTCTTTGATTAAATGGGTAATTTTTTAACAGCCTTGTAGATGAGAGGTTTGTTTTTTCAATTGGAGGCTTGAGTGTAGGTTAATGGTAAAATGTGCGCATTGAGAGGATTCATGGTTTATAGCTAGAAGGGAAAGTCTAATTTCACTCTAGTTTGCTGGTTGATATTTATTGTTGGGGGAACTACTCTTCCTCATAGCTAATTCAAGTTTAGTACTCTTCCTCACTAGTAACAACTGCCATTGACCCAAGTGTCACATGGATCTACCATTTTCTCGTACACCTCCAGTTTTAGTGGAGCAACTCGTTTCATAAGCAAATAACTTGGTTGATTGTTCCTGACAACGTGATCCACGAGGGAGAACAGATGCCCAACCCACTCATACATAAAGTGATCGATTCCCCAGTAATGTATGTCTTGAATGGAAACATTTGCACGGGTCAATAGTCCATATATCCTTTAATTGATTCTCCAATCTCAGCTTTGGAATCTTAAGTTGTTTATAAATTTGGAGTGTTCCCATGAAAGGGCAAAATCATCAAAGCAGAACTCAAAGGAGGTGTTCAACATTTTCAGGAGAAGAGAGGGGCATACCTACTTCATCCCGTCAGTTCCTCCCCCATCTCTTTTTTTTGTCTTTTTCTTTTTTTCTTTTTTTGCCTATCTGACATTAAAGATTTGAATTCACGTGGTACGTCCTTGTTTTGTGCATTTTTATTTTTATTAATAATTTGGAATAAAGATCATCCATGCATGTCTGAACACTGTCACATGTTCCTAACTCTACGTTATCTGAACTGTAATTGTTTACCCGTAACCGATGGAACCAAACCTATCTGTAATTCCCCCGTATTATTAGCTATGTGACAGTCACTTCTCAAATCCATCCGTCTATCTATAAATATGGAGTTCTGTGTGCATAGGGCGCCAAAGCACGAAAGAGAGAAAGATGGGGCATGCCAAGCCTAGTATGCTCAGACCGGGTGATCACATTTGCAGGACTCTTAAGCATCTTAGGGGGTGGGCTTTTTTCCATCATGGTCAGTTCTCACTTAATCTTTCTTCTTTCTTCTTTCTTTCTTCTTTCTTCTTTCTTTTCATTTTTTTTTTTTTTGGGGGGGGGGGGGGGGGGGGGGGGGGTGTGTGGGTGGGTGTGGTTGTGTGGGGGGCAGGTCAGGGGGTGTTTAACGGAGTTCCATTTCTAACTTGCCATGCATGTACTGATGTACCTTTAGAAACCTTTCAACTTTACAACTATACATGACCTTGATCCCAATTGATGAGATGACAGGACCACGTCTCATGTGTTGTGTCTCTTACCTATAAAAAACAAAACAACATTCTCATCTCATGAAGCGGAGTTTTTGAGTTCAAATTAATTTTCTCTCCTTGGGCTACCCTCAGGGATTTGGAATGGAGGACTACCGCGCATGCACGGATTAATTAGTTGGTTGCTAGCTGTGAGGGGCCCGAAAACCTTGTTTATTATACCTTTTTTTTAAGGGGAAAAAAAAACACAAAAAAAATTAAGGATAAAAAATGGTGCGAGCTGAGTATGATGACCCATGCATGCTCTTTTTTAATGGCAGGAATATATGTGGGCGAGGATATGGATATGGTTATTCACTTCCTAGGTCCAGGAAAAGAGTTCAAATCATCTTCTTCTACTACATGCGAAAAATGTGGATACAACTCAGAAAAAGACATCGGAGTCGTGAAAACCTGCCTCAACTGCTTCCTTTCTGGACATGGATTCTACATCTGTGACTACAATCTTTCCACTCAGGTTGCTAAACCACCCAATGAAGTGGTCGAGACCGCCAATGAGCTATTCAAAAACAATGAGTTTGGTGAGTACAACCTTATAACTAACAATTGTGAGCACTTCGCAGTATTCTGCAAGACGGGCAAAGCCTTAAGCATGCAAGTAGTATTTGGGGGTCAATTTGACAGATTTGCACCTTGGATCATTCGAAGTAGTTGGCTCCATAACTTGGGGTGGCCAAGATCTACTCAACCTACCTAGCTAGCTCGCTACCATAATTTGACCAACCCTAATTATATACAATTAGGGCATAGTAAAGCGTATATTGCTGAGTCATCGCAAGGAAAAGCAAGCACTAAGATATATATATATATATATATAAGTCCTTGGTCTCTTGGACATGATGCTGTATGAAAAAAAAAGAGAGGAATATTAATGAAATTAATAAATAAATTATTCGGTTGCATGTTATCCATTTTGATCCGGTATGAAGCATATTTCTTGACCTTTTTTTAAGCAAGAAGTAAATAAATATGGAGTAAATAGGTTAAATTAAAAAATAATAAAAAAATAAAAGAAGAAAAAAACCTTCCAAGAAGGGTTGGTTCATGTCAACCTTATCTATTGCATGTTCCTTGAGTGCGAGCTAAGACTGGCAACACTCACGTTTGCACAATTAGATTGTGCAAAATAAACCACCTTATCCAATATGTCAAATTTGAATGCCTACTCCAACCGATGATTAATACCACTTTTGCTTCTCTCTCTCTCTCTCTCTCTCCCTCTCCCTCTCTCTCTCTCTCTCTTTCTTTTTTCTTTTTTTTATTTTAATTTAATTTTGGTTTTTTAGTAATATCCATAGCAAAACCAGTTGTGCTTGTCACCCTGGTCTCTTGGCTGGGGTTTGACGTGGATCACTAGCACAAGCTAAAATTTCCCACTTGATCTGTCCCAGCCAATGCTCAGTGGTTCAATTCTCCCAATAATGTTCATTTGAACCACCAAAATTCAGGTCAAAGTGTCTGAAGTTCTACCCTGTTTGATTGGACAAGAAAATAAACTTGTAGAAAATTGAAGAAACTTGCATTCTATCTTAACGTTTGAAGAAATCGATAGCGAGAATGACTTTGTGTGTGCACGCACACGCATGAATTGGTGCATAAAATAAGAAAAGACTCCTGTAGTGAGCGAGACAAAAGATGTACACAAAGGTTATATTCATGCCTGGATCGTGTGATACTCCCACGGACTCGTAATGACAAGCAAAATAATTTTTCTTCTTTTTCTTCCCTAAGAGGTAACTCCGACCTAATCTAAATATGCAATATGCGTTCGTTGGTGGGAAAGGAGTTCTTGATGTGATTTGTTTCTATAATGATGTATCCTGTGGACCAAAGAAGAAATTTCCTTCTTATGGGATCTTTTATTTTTGGTAGCTCATCAATGGTCGATATAGGTTGCTAATTTATTGCCTTCTAGCTTTTTGATGCAATGGTCACTTATTTTGCTGCTATGATCTCCACTCTGTTCCCCTTGCACGTAGGATACGGAGTATAATTTATTTCAACTCTACCAGGGGCATGTGTTTACTCTTTTTGGAAATACATATATATTATATAATTTTGATCATGTGTGAGATATTCTAGATATCGCGTATGATCATGGTTCGTTAGTGACACTCGTCCACGCGTGAAATGTTATGCTTCTACCCAAGGGAATTAGTCCACAGTCGGTAGGAGGAGAGCCCCTCTATGCTATTAACCTGGGTTCGATTCCTTTGGGAAGCACTCTAAGAATTTATTCATAAATGCACTAGGCCGATGTGGGAGAGTCCACTCTTAAAATTGCATGGGGAGAGATTAGTCGAGGTGCGCGCAAGCTAGCCAGAACACCCTGATCGTCAAACCAAAAAAAGAAATGTTATGCTTCTATGTGTGTCTTCTATGACGGCTGTGATGGTATGGGATAGTTTGGGATATCCTGCATAAGAATAGCCCGATGTATATACTCTCTTAGGCTCATAGCTTCCACTTCTTCAATTAATGATTCCTTTTTGAGACAACAATACCCCACTCACCTCCACTGGCTTAATTAGCCGTCGCCTTAATCAATCTATTTGCATCTCTGGTTTTCTTAAGCTTTTTCTTCTGGATCCCCTATTTTCTTTCCCAATATTCCATATTTGTTCCAATCCAAAAAATCTTCCAGCAACCTTCCTTCCCCTATAATTAATCAGTAAATTCTTATGGTACTTTGATCCCTCTGTCTAATTTCAGTTATAAAATTTGAGGAACATAGGCCAAGTGACTTGTCACAATCCAAATTAATTAAGCCGTAACCAATATTAATAAAACCAGTTTAATTAAGAAAATCATTTAGGAAGCACGTGGATGACACGTGTTAGAAAACCTGTAATTTCAATAAAAATTTCGACATGACCCATTCATAAATGGAACATACCATAATAAAAAAAACACTTGTATAAAATAGTCATAAAATTCTTTGTCATCTATCATTGGTATCATCACATGCTCAATAAACCATATAAAGAGACTTACAATAATTAAATATTACAACTCATAAGTTATTACATGTCTGATTCCCATTGACTGAATATAAAGCATTTAATTAATACATAACTATGAAAATAAAATTATTCAAGATCATAATAATGTTCTAAAATGATCTGACAATAAGCTAGGTCCAGTCATAAGCAAAACACCTTAAGGTGAGGTCTCCCCAATTATGAAATCATCTGAAAAGAGTTTATAAAATATTGGAGTAAGTCTAAAACTCAGTAGATATAATTTTCATATGAAAATAATCAAAGCATGATAATATAACTAAAATAAATCATACTTAAACATAATAAAATCCATATATGCCATGAATGATATGCGACTCATGTTCATTTAATTATTTCTCTATTTACCAACTATTCCCACAGGAATCTTCACACGAGAAAAGAGAATTTGAATCCACCTCCAAGAGGACAACACAAAAATTTCTATTTGAAACCGAAAAGTAGCATCTAATTCGGGAATACAAGGGTCCCTACCTAGAACCAGAAAGTATCCAAGACCAAAAAAATGGAAAACACTACTAAATCCTTTGACCACTAGTAGTTCAAATCCAATGACCTTTTAATATACTTTTACTAAGTATTTAATTAAATCAATTTCATATATTTTATACCAATGAATGTCATGAAAGAACATATAAATCTATATGCAAATCAATAAATCCAGAAATCAACAATATATATAATTATTCCATAATAATATCACATGTTAGGCTATGTAAAGCATGTAAAATATAGACCAACAGGAATTTACGTGACATGTACATTCAAAATATACTAAAACACCACATATATATCAACCCATATGTTCTCAAATGTGATATTCATAATTATAGGGTTATATAAATTAGATGACTCAGTACATGCATTGCAAAATATACATGATAATACACTCAAAAATCATGTAAACTCATAAATAACATAAATATATATTTTTATTTAACATATATAGGCTTATATTCTAACCCATTACCATTCATAAGGTTAAAACTCATAAATATTACACCTACCTCAAAAATATTGCACCAAATGTAATGAAAATGTGTTAGAAGGGTTGAATCCAAGCCTATAATGCAAGAACAAGCTCCAATTTGAGGAGCTTGCAAGCTCCTCAAATCAAGCTTGTTCTACAAATCAAACGTGGTAGAAGATGAATCTAGCCCTTAAAAAGCTTCCTCCAAGCATCAAAGTGAGGTGAGAGAGTGAGAAACCCACACATGCATGACAAAAACCCACTTTTCTCTCTCCAAACAGCCCCTATCTCTGTCCTCTTTCTCCTCTCTTCTCCTCTCTCTAGCTCACTTGATCTCAAAATGCAGCAAAAATGAATGTGGAGTCGAGCAATGATGAGTTTAAGATCCCCTGAGGGCACATGCGTCATTTGACGCTAAAAAAATTTCAGCATTCCCCATCATGTGTACGCACCACCTTGCGTAACGCATCAAAGGCCTATGCTTACGCACACCTCACCTGGTGTACATGTGAATTTATCATCCAACAAATCCTCAATTAAACATGTAATTAAACTAATCTAATGACGAAGGTGTTACATGACTTCACATGATCGATACCATTAACCCAAGTGTCACACGGATCTACTATTAATTTGCTTGTACACCTCCAATTTTAGTAGAGCTACTCATTTCATAAGCAAATATTGACTCCGTAGATTGTTCTTGACAATGTGATCCACGAGGAACAGATGCCAAACCCACTCATACATAAAGGGATCGATTCCCCACTAATGATGTTTTGAATATGGAAACATTTGCGTGAGTCAATAGTCCATTTATCCTTTGATTGGTTCTCCAATCTAAGTTTTGGAATCTTAGTTAAGCTATTTATAAATTTGGAGCGTTCCCTTGAAAGAGCAAAATCATCAAAGCATAACTCAAAAGAGGTGCTCACATTTTCAGGAGAAGAGAGGGGCTTACGTACTTACATCAAAGTCAGTTTCCCCTTCCTTTTTTCTTCTCTCTTTCTATGTGAAGTCCTTGTTTTGTGCCTTCTTATTTTTATCAATATATAATTTGGAATAAAGATCATCCATGCATGTCTGAACACTGACATGTTCCTAATACTGCCATTTTTTATTCTATTTATTTCTTATTGGTAAAAAATCAATATATATATATATATATATATATATATATATGAACAAACTGTACTAATACTAGAAACCAATTAATTAATTAAGATATGCCCTCTCATGGGGAGAGACGTGCCATTAGACCAACGAATCATGGGTTGAAATCCATCATTATTGATTCATTATTCCTTGTGTCAACCCAGGCTAAACAGTGATAGCCTGTTTTATCCGAGTAATAGTTTAACAGAGTTATTCGCATGTAGTTCCACAAAAGAATGTCACCTTAATATGCATGCTCTAGTCAAAGTGGCTCAAATAATTTGGAATAAAGGAAGTATAAGTTTTGCTCGAATAACAATCATTTTCAGATCAACTTGATTTTTGGTTTGTATCACCCACATGATCATAAGGCTATCTAATCCAATGGTTGGTTTTGTAAAATATGGATTACATATAGAATTTTTGTAGGGTGACCTAACAGAAAGTTAGGTTAGGTTATCCTCATAAGAAATAACTATCTCTCTCCTCCCTCTGTCTCTTTCTCTATGTATATATATTTTGAAGAAGTCTTATAATGTATATATAATATATTCATGAGAGAATTTTCTGTACCCATATATTTAATTTTCATTCTATCCTAATACTCAATAGTTTTGACTTATATCAGAAGTTTATCCTAATCAGGTACCTACATTAGCTTTGTGATGTGGCCATGGATCCTGAACTTTACAAAGCAGCAACTTCAGGCAAGAAAATCAAGAATAATAGCTCAGATTTCTTTCTCCAAAAAACACTAGAGAAAAATAGTGCTCTTCATCTTGCAGCGAAATTTAATCAGAAACAATTCGCCGAAAAGATTATTGATTTACATCCACAACTGTTAGACGATGCAAATTCAGAAGGTGACACTCCACTGCATATTGCAGCGAGAGTAGGGAATTTGGACATACTAAAATCCTTTCTGAACACCAAAAGCCAAGAAGTTGAAGCACAAAAGCAGCTATTAAGTATGGTTAATCACGAAAGGGATACAGTGTTGTATCATGCGGTGAGAAATGGTCACTTTGAGATTGTGAAGTTGCTGATTAAAAAAGACCTAGAATTGACTCATTTGGTGAATGATAATGGAGAATCCCCACTCTTCCTGGCTGTGGACAGAAAACATTTCGAAATCGCTAGCCAATATGCCTAGAAGCAGTTCCAGCATGTTCTTACCAAGGAAGGAACAACATGAATGTCTTACATGCAGCCGTCATTCGCACGCATACTGGTAATTCATCCAACACATTTTCCCTATTTTTTTTTTTTTTTTTAAAAAAAAATTCTAACAGATACTCCCCCCTTTTCTTTTCTATTATTCTCCTTTCTGATTTAGAATGTTCCAAAATTATTGTTTCATTAAAAAAGTCAATGACTTTTTTCGAATTGATTTCTTATGAGAATTTTACCTTTCCCAATGTCTTGTACAATTGAAGGTAAAATTAGTATGTTAAAACATTTATATTGATGTCAAAGCAGTTAAGAAAGGGTTTTCTAAATAAAAAAACCGTTTAAGGTGACAGTCAAATAAAAATAGAGGGAGTATTAAGGGCTTCTGTCTTTCTCGATCTCTGTGGCTAAAATTTGCTATTGTTGATTTATATATGTTCTACAGGTCATCAAATCAAAACTTTCATTGAAATATGGCCTTGCGTTAAGTATAATCCCATAGTTAATAGAGTGCCCTATAAATTCCTTGATCCAATTGTAAGCACTCTTGACGTCCTTGGCAGTGAAGCAGGTAAACAAATCACACTTGATTACCGTTTTTATTATAGTTTTCTTAAAATGGTAGTTTTGTTAAATTGGTGTGAACGACTTGAGAACCAATCGGCAAGATAGATATCGACATATTTTGGCCCTTTAAAGTTTAACCAATCTTCTTTGACCATGACACACAAAAGTTGAAGGAATTTAAATGAAAAAGATCGAAATAAATAGAAAAAAAAATAATTTAATAGACAAATAATAAGTGTGGATATTGTATCGAGGTGAGGAAACAAACTTTTTTTAAAAAAAATTTATATTCATATCTAAAGGTTGAGATTTTGGTAGCGAAAATGGTAATGGACCATGGTTTAGGATTGGGAGGTCCGGAGTTTGAAACTCCACGCTCCTACTATTGGATGTATGGGGCTATGGGCTTGCAAGTGAGTAGTGCATGGAGGAAAACTAGTTTGAACCCAAATCTGAGTAAGCTTAGAATTAATTACCCTTCGCTAGCTGGTCCAAAAAAAAAATATATATATATAATAATAAAAAGAGGAATGAAAATTGGACTCTTCCCTTATTAAATCTCAAAATCACAGGGCTAAGTTTTCACACACAAATTTTTAACCAAGTGCGGTGCTAAGCAAGTCATGCCTAGTCATCCTACTCAATTATTTCCCACACTCAGGAAGGTTTGAGATCAGTGCAAGCACAAGCAAACACACAGAAGACACCCACGAATTTTACAGGTGATCACACCCACGAATATATTTACATGTAACTCACTCACCCATCTATATTCAGAATTACAGAATACGGAGTATAAAATCCGGCCTAAGTTTATGAGGTCAATTTGATGTTTCTTTACCATAATTGTGCTGTAGAAGTTCTTATGAGGTCAATTATCCATAAATGCTCGACTGAAATCACAAAAGGTGACGACTTTGGATGGACCCCTCTTCACTATGCTGCAAATTTACGTTACACGAAAGCTGCTAAATTGTTGATGAAAATTAATGGGGACGTTGCATACATGAAGGACAAAGAAGGCATGTCTGCTTTTCACCTTGCAGCCAAAGAAGGTCATGAGATTGTGATGAGGCAGATCATTGCACTTTGCCCAGAGGCTTATGAGTTGCGGGACAATAGAGGTAGGACTGCTCTTCATGTTGCTGCTGAAAATGGAAAGGCTAGTGCAGTTGAGTATGTTGTAAAGACACCAGATCTTGTGGGTCTTATAAACCAGAAAGATAAAGAAGGAAACACACCTTTGCACTTGGCTGCAATTCATGGTCATTTAGTTATTGTGAGTATGCTGGCCTGTGACAATAGAGTTGACAAGGGAGCTAAAGAACAAGGACGGTTTCACTACCATCGATCTTATTTCCAAAATTGAGCTTAGAGGCTTTCAAAGGGTATGTTGCTATAGACTTGAGCTTAAATAGTTTGTGATGAATGAAGTCTTAAATATCTATAACAGTCTATTTAATTAGAAGTGGAGAAGAGAAAGGATCCTATAAATTAAACAATTTTAGTATATTTTGTATATATTGAATGTGCAAATCTACCTATAACCTACTTATAACATCAATTACCATCAACTTGAACTACGTTCATCAGTTAATTTCTCCCTGTAATTGAGCCAAATTAATTTATTTGAACAAGCATAGGCGCTTCAAACTTTTGACATCAATTTTTTTCTTCTTTGGTTTGGATAAACTTGGACATGATTTAGGTAGTTCACTTCATAATTCAGTGATCCCAAAGGGCCGGTATAGTGCACTTACAAATTAATGCAGTCATAATTTAACCTCTACTCTTCGCATTATTCTTGAATGGTTCCTATATATGTTAGTTCCAAAATTATGACTCTTTTGAATATCGGACGAAACACAACTTTATCCTATATATTTCATTAATTCCCATGTCAAATTCCTAATTCTTGAAGTACATATTGCAAATAATTCTTTGCGGTCGTTCCAAAGTTTTTGAATCCTTCCAAATGCTTTCGGGATACCAAAACATCCTCTTATGCTATGAATTTTTGTCCTAATTGAAAAAATGCAGGCTTGGATGACAACGAAGTTGGTGCTGGGTGGCGCTCAACCAAGTTTGGAAGGAGTACTCGTTAGAGAAAATCCACAAACAAAAAATCTTGAAATGAAGGAACAAGCCCAACAGACTGAAAGGGAAGGAGAAAGCAAAGACTCGAAATACGAGCGTCTTCGAAACGTAGCCAACACCCATTCTTTGGTGGCAACAATTATCGCAACTGTCAGCTTCGCAGCAGGGTTCACAATGCCTGGTGGGTACGACGGCAATGAACCTCATCAAGGCATGGCAATTTTAAGCAGAAAATCATCTTTCAAAGCATTTCTGATAGCTAATACCGTAGCTTTTTGTTGCTCTGCTGCCTCAATGTTAATGCACTTTTGGGCTGCACTGCATCGAGATTACAATGTTTTTCGATACCACACAAAGTTTGCCGCAAACCTCACCTACTACTCCATCTTTGGGATGGTAACAGCATTCATTTCTAGGCACAAACGTAGTGTTGGCTGAATCTCCTGGCCTTGCCACTGCCAACTTGGGTATTGGTTGTAGCTTCGTTGTGGTCTTTTTTATAATGTTACTCAGCTAAATGTATGACCTAGAAACATACTCATATTATTGGAAAGAAAATAAGAAATCGATCAAGTTTTAGTGAGAGAGATGTGTGTGTTTGGATTTTGCCTTGGTCATGGCATTTGAGTGCACGTGTGTGTTTAAAAAATCTTATCTTGGAAAGAAAAAAGAATGGATAAAAGTCCCATATTAATTAGATATGGGTGCACATATAAGTTCGAGTCACATCAGTGCATCACCTCCTCAAGGTTGAGCTTTTCTCTTTTTCTTTTTTTCGGGTGGTTTTCTATATTGGACCCATTTCCTTGGCAGAAACTCGTGCTAGCTGCAACAGTCAGGTAGAATAAGGTAATGGATCGAGGAGTGTTGCATTGTAATGTATTATAGTCAAGCATTGTAATTTATAGATATTTCAAGCTTTTTCTTTCAAGTTGAAGCCCTCATCAAATTAAACAAGCTGATTTTGATTCGATGTGATTGGCAAGTACGCAGATTGTGGTAGTTTTGATGCTGTTTGGCCTAAAGCACAGCCTGAAGCTTGAAGGAGCAAGCTCAGCTTGAGCCCGAGCCCAACCCGAATTGCCTTGGGTCAGGCCTAAGCCTTTAGTTGGGAACTTAAGCCTAGCCCGAAAAGCCTAACACAAGTCCGACAATTTAAACATTAGGACTTGGGAGTTTAAGACCATTTAAAAGTATCAAGAACGAAATGGATTATTGAGTTTCAATGAGCAAGTCCATACCCTTCAATGAAATAGTATTTTTAATTCAATCAATGAACTATGTTTTTACTTGCTAGTAATGATTATAAAATTAAACTGTATCTTGAAAACTACTAAAGTTTTCTTTTAATAACATTATTAACATATTAGTTATAAAACTTATAAATGTATGACTATATATTAATAGTTAACTTATTTTCCCCTTCCCATAAAGATAAGTCTTCTTTATTTTTTTGGCTGTCTCAAAATGCTTTTCACTTAGAAAAGTCACATTATAAAATATCTTAAGAGGCTATTTGGTAAACCTGGAAACCTAGCCAATTGAGGACAAGTCTGGTCAGTTTTGATTTTGCACTGTTTGGTAAATCTATTTTCCCTACTAATCAATTCAGCTTAGTTATGAAAAGAAGGCATAAACACAGTTTTTTTATATTTATTTAAAACCAACTGTTACTTGGTTTATTTGAAAACCAGATAACAGTTATGGACCAGACACAATCTGATCCAGTTTTTAAAGTTCCCAAATAGGCCCTAACTTTTCCATAGTAAATTACTGTAAACATAACCAATGCATTGATAGAAAGATAAGGATACTTTTGGGGAAAAAAAAGTTGAATAGATGACAAATCATTGCATGAAGGGCCTGTTTGGTTGTCCAATTAAAAATTAAATAATTCAAGAAATATTACATAATATTGTAGGCACACTTCATCATCTTGAATTAACAAATTCAAGAAAATGATAGTTATTATCACAAATAAGAGTAGCAATTCAAAATAGTGGTATTTAATGAATTCTTTGAAATTGATTCTACAATATCAATTATAGTGATAACTATAACATTTTAAAATAGATAATAGATTTATACCTTTGATCCTATGTAAAATTTCTTGAATTGTTCAATTTCGAATTGGACAACCAAACAAGCCATAATTGATTTTCTTAATCTGCGTGCTTTTTTTCAAAGAGGCGTATCTTTGTAAGATGGAGTGTGTAATATATTTATTTCAAGTAGTTCATAAATATAAGTTACACCCATATATATGATTATTGCATATTTATATTTAATAATTATTTGATTTTGCACTTAATTTTACACCCTAAAAGAATAAGCCCACCCTAAAAGAATAAGCACAAAAAGTCTAGCCCAAAAAGCCTAGGCCCAAGCGCAAAAAAGCTTAAAGCTTAGCCCGTGGACTAGGATTGGGCTTTACATTTTTTTTCATGCCTCGAATTGATGAATAGTGAAAGCCCAAAAGACCATGCTTGGTCTAGAAAAGAAAAGAGTCCAAACCCGACCCAATGACAGGGCCTACGGTGAACCTTTTGTTTTTGTTTTCTTATTTGTATTTGTTTTTTGTTCGTTAGTTAATTAGTTGTTTTTTTTTTTTTTTTTCCCCGGCATTAATGATTTTTCCATAGAAGAAAAGTAGTTGTAACCTGCAAGGCAAATTGTAACCAAAGGAATAGATGGGTCAATTGTGAACACTTGAATGCCCATTTTAGTGATTTAAGAACCAAGTAGGTAGTGATGGATTGTTGTGTATACCTGCTTTTTTTTTCCTTGGGTACAGTAAGTTGCCACCCTTAAAATTGTTTTTCACCTCATTTATCTTTACCCCTCACCTTTTTCTATTTACACCGCACATTACTTTAAAATACTCCATCCCCAATATACAATTGAGGCTATTGCCATCACATAAATTTCTAAACATCCCTTACTAATTTTAAGTTTTTTAAGTTTTTATGAAAATATAAAACGTTTACATGAAAACTAACTGTAGTATCTACCAGAAAACATCAGTTTGAACAATTTTATAGAAGAAATTTTTTTTTTAAAATCAATTGTTTAAATAGAATTTTTGACCATTTACAATATCTGTTTCATTTTTAAAGAATTTTTTTTTAATGAAAAATGGCCAAATTACCAAATAACGTGATTGATTATCACTTAAAGTATGGTACTTTAAATTTTGTGGGTACCATAGAATTTCCTAGAAAATGCTAGCTAACCTCACAAATTGCCTAATTAATTTGCCCACTAGATGTGGCCATATCATCCAAATTTGTTCAAGTTAGAAACACACGAAGAAAGAGGAAAAATGAAAGGTTAATTACAAGAACCCCCTTAATGTTTAGTCATTTTTCACATAACCCAAATTTAGCAATTACCACAATCATTAACCCCCATCTTGAAATTAACAATGCTCACATGACTTTTTCAATTTCATAAATAATGATTAATAGTGGCGCTAATTACTCAGTTTATAAATTGTTCGGAGGAAAATTATAAGAATTTTTTTCTTTTAAGGGGTCACATGAAAAATGACCAAACATTACAAGGGTTTGTTGTAGTCTACCCAACAATAAAAACTGTTTTCAAAGAAGGCCGAACACTGCGCCTTGCTTTGTTAAACCATTCGTCTCTTTATCCCTCATCACCCCTTTTTATCTCCACCACACCAACAAACTTCCCTCACCCTCTCGATCTCTCCTCCTCCCCACCCCCTCTCTCTCTCTGAAACTAAACTTCTTGCAAGGCTCAGCTCCTATCAATTCAGCTTTTAGAGGTAATGTATGACTTTCTTTTGCTCGTTTAGTTGCTGAGAAAGTTAGAGGTAAATCCCTCCCTTTTTTTTCCCTATGGTTTGGCGGTGAAGATGTAAGGATCGACCATAGTGTGCTAACATGTCCCAAAATGATTCCCTCCCCTCTTTTCCCTATGGTTTTGCGTTTAACATTTTACAAATGATTGAATCACATTTAGGATTTAATATAAAGAACCCTCATCCTAAAATATGTTGTTTAGAAACTCAACATTTTAGAGACACACACAACACTTGAGCCTCTTTTTTTTTTTTTTTTTTTTTTTGATCCTTCTAATCTCTAACGTGATGTTCTTTAATCAAATTTTTGTCTTTCAATTGTAGATTCCTTACACAAAATCTAGAGAAAGGTTAACCTCAAAGGCCACCGATTCCAAAACTTTAACTTCACCTTGATAAAATTGTGGGATAGATAGGATTTCTTTTCAAATATTCAAATTGTTTATTCTGTCATTGTTTTGTGTAACAAATCTTAGAATATGGGATTCTATCTTTCTATTTTGAATTGTATCTTATACTTATCCTGTACACACACAGTAATATATATATATGAAAGAGTTCTCTCATCTCTCATCATCAAAGATCGAGAGAAAGTTTCCAAGTTGCTCTTGTTATGTTTATACACCGTACATGCCTTCTCTTACTAATTCAGTGCACTTAACCCTTGATAAAACAGGAGAATCTATATGAGGAGATGAAGGTGAAGAGTTCAGCCCCTGATAGAAAAGGAGACGTAGAAAAAAAGGAAAGAGTTACTGAGGCGCAGACTCAAGACTCATATTTGGATGGCGGCGTGTGGTGAGATTTTCAGCTTAACAATGGGTTTGGCAGTGCCTAACAATCGCATTCAAGGCATAGCCATGGTAATTTTTAACAGAGAATTAGCTTTGGGAGCTACTGCTATGGCTTGCACTTGCTTTGTAGTCTCAATATTAGATTCCTTTCGGGCTTCAAGGCAACGAAATTACAGAGATACTCTACATTTCCATAGGCTTTCCTCGACATTCTCCTCATTCTCCCTTGTTTCAATGGTGATAGCATCTGTATCTAAGGCAAACATAATGTTAGCTGAATCTCCTTGGCTTCGCACTACCTACATTGCTTCCGGCTGTGGCTGTGTTTTCTATGTGTTCTATCTTATCTCGTTAATCCGCAAATTGGAGAAGCAACAAGAATAACAGGCCAATGGTGTAATTCATGTCTGTGTTCTTTAATTGTTCTTGTCTATGGTGTGTAATTCATGTCATTTACTTTCTGTTCACCACCAATAATAACAGGCCAATGGTGAGTGGCCATGTGTTCTTTTGATATACATAATCAAAGAAATTGTAAGACAAACAAATGGCATGAAGCAATATATATCTATAATACCTATAAAAAGGTGAATCTTAGAAAAACTTTTGATTTTCTAAAATACCCTTATTTTAAAATGTAATAACATCAATACCCTTAAGTAATCCAAAAGACAAAAAGAAAAAAGATACATAACTAATTAAATTATGGAGAAGCCTACTTGAATTAGAATTTTACAATCCTATTCCACTAACCCATTTCCCCTCCCATACCCTACTTTAATTAGAGTTCTACAATCCTATTTCATTAGCCTATACGTTTCCTTCCCCATTAACTCATTCGTTTTTTGCAACAAAAAATAATAAGAAAAACTCATATTTATCTCCCTCTTCGTCTCCCATTATATATTCCTTTAGTATCCCTATACCAACCTTTTTTACCCTTCCCTTCAATAGAGAAGTATACTTCTACTCAAAAACCAAAAATCTATTGAGTAAATGTAGGCTACACCGAGACCAAAAAGGACTTGGAGAAGATGGTGCGAGAGATCGACAAGGACAGTGATAGGTTAATCGATTTGAATGCATTCACCAAACTGAACACCAATGGCTTCAATTCTCACGAAATGATGGAGAATTTGAAAGACATGTTCGCGGTTTACAAGCTTGATGGTAGTGGGTCTATCTGTTTTCTAATGAAATTGAATGGTTTTTATTTTCTTGTATTTTAATTCGACACAAAATTATTTACTGTATTTACTTATTTTTTGTTACATTAATTTTTGTCTTTGTATAAATCCAATTTTATCTCATTGTACCAAGGATCCAACTCCGCTCAACTTTATTTCATTCATTGTTGAGTCCCACACATACAAGAAAAATCATGTGTCCCACAAATATCAGAGTTAAATGTTTATATAAATTCTATTTGATTGTTGGGTCACATATATAAAAATTAAATGTTAATAAATAAGCATAATTGAAATCTAAAACTACTAAAAGATCATGAAAATAATTGAAAAAAGGAAATAAATTTCTTATAAATAGACATTTTATTGTTGGACAAAAAATCACGTACAACGCACGTGTGCGATACCTAGTATATATATATATATATAGATGTGGCAATTTTGAGCCTATTTCGTCTTTATTTTAATTTTGTCTAATAGAAAAAGAGGCCGAAAATAAGCCAATTAGGGTCAGCCATGTGTGTTGAAAGATAAGGAAACCTGTGAAGAATCCTTCCTTAGGCAGTTACTTCTAAATCTTTCAAATCTTAGAATTAATGAGAAGTTTGTTAGAATTTGAACAAGTTTTCATTATTGGTTTAAAATCCAATTAGAAGATAAGTTCAGTTAATGGATTGTTAAGAAAGGATTTTTCTCTCTTTTTCATTTTTTTCTCTTTTCTCTATTATTAGTTACCAATTCTAACGTGAATTAAGTATAAGATAAATTTAAATTCTTTCTAGAAATCCTAAAGCAGATATGAAACTTGGAGTGAAGAGAAGAATGCGGGAGAGGATTCAATGCTGAGCTTAAAAAGCTCAGCATAGTGCTGAGCTGATCTCGACTGTCCATTTTGCTTCTGGACAGTTGAGATTGAAAGATGTGAAACTTACCAAAATACCCTTATAGGAATAATTTTTTCATCTTTCAATTTCAACCGTCCAAAATCGAAATGGACGGTCAATATTAGCTTGACACCGTGCGGAGCTTTTTAAGCACAGCATTGAATCCAAGTTCGAAGAATGCAGCCAAGGTTCACTGATGTGGCTCAATTTCATTGGTTTATGAGAGAGACAACTTATATAACTGCTATTTGATTTCTTCAAAGCATTTAATTTGCCTTTAGGAAAATTGATACAGATGTCTAAACATCATTGGAGGACATTTAGATCGAAGGCAGTTACAAGTCAAAAGTAAGCCAAAGCCATCAAAAAAAGGTCTAACGTCCAATATATTTGAATGCACTTTGCCCCTGCAACGGTTTAACTTTTCTTCTTTAATCTTCAGTAAATCATGGCCCTTTAATCTATTTCTTTACCTTCTTCACTATCTTTCTCTGATTGTACTTCTTCCCCTTCTCCCTCTTTCTCCCTCAAATTCATCTTAATTCTGTCTTGAGTAAGATTACCTTTGTTCGAAACAAAACAGTGTATATATATTCATTGTTGTACCAGTTATGTGTGAGAGACGTGTGTTTAAGAAATCTTATCTTGGAAGGAAAAAAGAGGAGCGGTGTTATATGAAACACACTACATACGGCACCCAACTTATATAAGTAAAAAAGAGATCTACTAAATAAATTGAGAGAGTTTTGGTTCATACACATAATGCCACATAAGGTATTGTATTTTGGTGCTGCACATAAAATGTTATACATAGCATTTCCGGAAAAAAGAGTGGGTAAAAGTCTAATATGAGCGTGCATTTAAGTATTTAAGTCACCATCACCTCCTCAAGGTTAGGCTCTTTGAGTTGTGTGCTTGTATTTTGCTTTGATCCTACTACTCAGGCTATGTGTTTAAGAAATGTTGGTTCTTTCTAGCTAGTGATTATCCCGGGAAATGCGGGAACTTCTATAATACCCTAAGTTTTTTATGAGTACCGTATCTTAAGTGGTAACCTACGAAATGTGTCCAAATTACCAAATAATGTGATCGATTATCACTTGGAGTATGGTACCTTAAATTTTGTGGTTATTATAGAATTCCCTAGAAAATACTAGTTAACCCCACAAATTGCCTAATTTGCCTCCTTGACGTGGCCACATCATCCAAATTTGCTTAAATTGGAAACACAAGAAGAAAGAGGAAAAATAAAGGATATATTACAAGAACACCTTTAATGTTTAGCCATTTTTCACATAACCCAAAATTTACAATTACTACAATCATTAATGGGGGCCTCCTCATGAAATTAACGATTATCATGCACATGACTTTTTTCCGTCTCGATCATTTTATAAATAATGATAAACAGTGGTGGTAATTATTTAATTTATAAATTGTTTGGAGGAATTATACAATAATTTTTTTTCTACTGAGGGGATATGTGAAAAATGACCAAAGATGATAACGGTTTGTTGTACAGTTGCAGTTTATCCAAAAATGAAAACAAAAATTTCAAAGAAGTCCAAACACTGTGCCGTGCTTTGTTAAACCAGACGTTATCTCTCCAACACATGGCATTACAGTTACAACAAAGTAGCTTTTCTTTCTCCCTCGTCACCCCTTTTTCTCCCCACCACACCATAAACTTCCCTCACTCTCTCTCTCTCCTTCCCACCCCCTTTTTCTCTCTGAAACTAAACTTCTTGCGAGGCTCAGCTCCTAGCAGTTCAGCTTTTAGAGGTAATGTATGACTTTCGTGTACTCGTTTGGTTGCCGAGAAAGTTAGAGGTGAATCCATCCCTTTTTTTTCCTACGGTTTGGCGGTGAAGATGTGAGGGTCGACTATGGTGTGCTAACATGTCCCAAAATGATTCCCCCCTCCCCCAACCCAAAAAAAAAAAAAAAGGTCTTTTTTTTTTTTCTCATTTGGTTGCCTAGAAAGTAGAGATTTCTTCCTGAATAAAGGAATGTAAAATGATTAGTCCCTGAAAATATTGCGAATACATGGAGTCATTTGGAATGATTAAATTTATTGTTGGCCGGACTTCCATTATTTTATCTGTATTTTTTTTCCTTTGGTGCGAAATATTATCATGTCTCAAATTTGTTAATTTTTTTGTTCTATACTGGGAATTATGTTTACCATTTTAAAAATGATTGGATCATATTTAGGGGAAAAGGGAAAAAAGTCTAATATAAAGAACCCACATCCTAAAATATCTATGTTGTTTAGAAACTCAACATTTTAGAGGCATACACACAACACATAAGCCTCTCTTTTTTTTTTCCTTTTTTTTTTTTTGAGAGAAAACTTAAGCCTGGTTACCTACAATCTTGGATACTTGAAAACCATTGACTTGAGCTAGGTACTTTTTTTCTTTTTTTTTTTTTTTTTTTTTTTTTTTTGGTTTTGGGGGGATCAACTAGGCTTATTAGTTTTTGTGTACTTCGGTTGGTTTCCCCTTTGTTAAGCCAAATTAATATATTTGCACAGGCTTGGGCTTCAAACTATGACATTTTATTAGGTGGGTTTTGAACTTTTTATTTTTTATTTTTTATTTGTTTATCCTTCTAACCCTTAACATGACTGTAATCAAATTGTCTTTCAATTGTAGATTCGTTACATAAAATTTAGAGAAAGGTTGACCTCAAAGGCCACTGATTCCAAAACTATAACTTCACGGTGCGTTCTCTTACTAATTCAGTGCCCTTAACCCTTGATAAAACAGGAGAATCTATAGGAGGAGATGGAGGTGAAGAGTTCAGCAGACCTAGAAAGAGAATACTTAAGAGTGAGGAGTAACCTTAAGGGCGTACTCAAGATCCTTTTTTGGGTGGCAACGTGTATTGCGATTGTCACCTTCACAATGGGTTTGACGCTGCCTGCTAGTCAATGCATGGCCAATGCAATTTTTAGCAGAGAATTAACTTTGATAGCAAATATTGTGGGTTACTCTTGCCTTGCAGCCTCAGTATTAACGTACTATTGGACTTCAAAGGAAGAACGCTTCGTGAGGGCCTCAACACCCGCCATAATCGGTTTCGTTGCAAAGGTGATAGGATTCTTATCTGAAACAAATACAGAGTCAGCTGGATCTCCTGGGGTTCGCATCGCCTATTTCACTATCGCTAATTGTGCTGTTTTAAATATGGTCGGTTTTGCCTGGTTAATCAACAAAGTGTAGAATCGAGAAAAAAGATCATATTATTCAGTTTCTGACTGTTGTTCTTTGTTCTCATTATCTATGGAGTAATTCATGTCATTTACTTTCCAAAAACGTTGGCTTGTTTATTTTCTATGACAATAATACTTGTGATCATTTGGGGGAAAATGCAAAGATTATAGCCTAGCTTAGGACAAGATGCATGCATACAAAAATCCTCTGCATGTTGCCATGTATAACCAGCCAGGATAGAAAATCTCGCAAGCACAAGCCACAGCCAAAATGCGACTTGAGTCCTGCTGACCTGAATTAGAGTCAATAAATTCAGTTTAGAGAGGGTGATGAAAGAATTAGTTGAGACTTGCCATGACAAGCAAAAGGAATGAACTCCCAACCTCTAACTTCACTTGTGAAGTCCTTCAAACAATGATCTACAGCTCACTAGCAGAATGAAAAGAAAACAATGTTCATCACCTAAAATTTAGAAGGGGAAAAAACTGTTTTCTCACAAACCAAGCAAAATCTCTATTGAGGATTCATTGTTTCCTGGACACCTCATCAAAATATAATCCTACTTTTCAAGTTTGTAAAGCATAGAGACTTGACACTCCTTGTCCAAAACAATGTTCATCACCTAAGAGAGTAGAACATGTCAGGCGGCAGTAGGCACTCATGCCACATGCTAACTTAACACTGCTAAACAAGATGATTCAAGCAATGAGCAATCTGGAAAAAAATTTACAACTAATTAATTTAGCTCGATTTTGGACAACCTGATTGCTCTCCCAAGTATAATAAAATGTAAATGAAACGAAACAACTTGCAAGATGGGCGTTGAAGAAATGACTTCATAACAGAGCCCTGGAACATGGATCCGGATTTGGTTTTTTATTTTTTTATTTATTTTTTTGATCAACGGAAAAGGGGTATTATTAAAAATCAAGACCGAGACAAAACACTCCTAACAAAGCTCCCCAAGGAGAAAGAACAAAACACCCAAGACTAAAAACCCACACCTAAAGCAAAACGACACACAAAGAAAAAACACTACAAGGAGTATAAAACACTACAAAGAGTATAAAAAACCCCCCCAAAAAACCTCAGCAAGCGAAACTGAACCAAGCAACCAGGGGACCAAAACCAGCTAGGATAAACTTAAGAAACAGAAGAATCAACCCCGAAGTTGAGTTCGGAACCATCTGACCAAACCAACCCTCCATACTTGTCCTTGGCTACACCAGCTCCAATAGCATTCAGAACAGGCTTGAAAATCTTTTCATCACCAGATTTGACGGAGTAAAGCTTCTTAGGCTCAAGCAAAACCACAATTCCAGACAAAGCCTAGACATGCGCATTGAATGTGCCTGGTGGACCGACATTCTTAACCCTTCTTATACACCATAAATTAGTGATATTCTACCCCACAGACAGCCTCCCGGAAGAATGAAGACGAAGACGGAAAAACTCCCCCAAACCATAGAAGTTCAGAACACATAACATCAGCAGAAAAGCGTGAAACAGGGAGAGGGGAGAAACAGGGGAATTCGACGCCCAAAAAAAATACCTCTATCTGCTTATAGCCAAGCTAAGAATGGAGTGAGCTTGCTAACTCCCCCTTTTGCCATCCAGTCCGCAATACAATTCACCTCCCTTGGCTGATGGCAAACATCAACAGACTTGCACTGACAAAGCAAAGAAGATATCTCATTGAGTATAAATCTGAATTTCCAAATTTTAATAGAGCAATTAACCCAAGACACAGCCACGGATGAATCTGATTCAATAATAAGATGACAAGAGCTAGCCCAATCTGATTGAGAGAAAATTATTAACTTCATGGTGAAGTTTGGGACTTTAACTTTATGGTGAAGTTACCGTTGGATTGACAACACGTGGCAAGAGAGAAGAAGGGATGGCTCGAAACTGGAGTAAAATAACAAAGCATTCATTATTAATCCTCCTCTAGATTAATGGAGTCCTTGAACTTCCCATACAAAATTTTCTTTAACTCAGCCATCTGTGCAACTAAACACTCTTTCTCTTCCTCCAGTTTCTCCAAGTTCTTGCTAGTCACCACTTTCATCTCCTCTATCCTGCTCTCTACTTCTTCCTTTGGCACATGAGAAACTACCCTAACTTCTTTTTTTTTTTTTTTTTTTTTTTGTCCCAGTTTGGTTGCCAAGAAAGTTGAGGAAATGGAGGTGAACAGTTCAGCCCTCAAAGGCTCTCAGATTTTCAGATTCTCAAGAATATAACTAGTCGAAATGCAATTTTGGCCGCAACATATATGGCAGCTGCCAGCTTCCTATTAGGTAACAATATATACCTGGTGGTTACAAGAACCAAAATAAAATCCTATCAAAGCATGGCAATATATTATAAGCAGAAAATTAGCTTTAATGGCTACTACTGTAGCTTTCTGTTGCTCTACAACCTCAATGCTAATGAGCTTTTGGGCTTCAAGGCTTAGAAATTACAGAGGCGCTCAAGACTTCTTGAGGGTTGCCTCAACACTCAACTCAATCGATCTCCATCATTGGAATGGTGATATATAGCATTGTTTTCTTTCACAAATGCAGTTTTAGATTGATCTCCTGTGCTTCAAATTACCGCCAACTTGGCTATCGATTGTTGCTTATTTACGGTCTTTTCCTATCATATTAGTCGTTTTCTTATTGTGTTCTTAGTTTTTTTTTTTATCTTTTTATCAGCAAAAAGGTAGTATATTGTGTTCTTAATTATTATCTATGGTGTGATTCATGTCATTTAGTTTCAAGAAACATTAGCTTGTTTGTTTTCGATGATGATAATTGTAATCATTTAGGGGAAAAAAAGAAAAGATAATAGCCTAGCTTAGGACTAGATACATGCAAAAATCCTATGCAAGTTGCAATTAATGTAGGTTAGGGGTGTATGGGGAATGTGTTGGGAGAAATTAACCTTTCTCTACGACATACATGCAGCGATTAACACGAAAGAAAGAAGGAACTAAAGAAATAAGAACACAGAAATTTTCATGGTTCCCTCCAGTTGAGGTACGTCCACAACACATACACAATTCCACTATGCTCTAAGGCAAAAAGGGAGAATACAAGATACAAGCCTTCTAATTAATGGCTAGTCCCTCTATATATAGCCCCCGCAGTAATTAGGGTTAACATAAAATCATGGGAAAATACTTAAAATACCCCCCATAAAAAATATGAAAGTTGTGTTGTACCCCCCAAACCCCCTGGGCCAATCCTGTTGACCAACATCATCAAACTCCACATACCACAACAAAATAAACTTGCAGGATTTTCTCAGATTTAGAGAGTGGTGTTTGAAATTCTCAAGTAGCATTAAACAAAATAAAGTCAAACCTCATATAATGATTGAACCAAAAACATCATCATCAATATAGTTTTGGTAAGCATCGTAAGCATAAAATCAAACCTTAGCAACTATTTGATAGCCTACTAGGGCTTGATTGACACTTAAAAAGAATACTAGGTATGGCACAATAAATTCCATCAAGTTTTTATTGCCCTCCCCACCACCCAAAATAAATAAATAAATAAATAAAAATAAAGATCGAGTTTCTAGTAAGAGAGACATGTGTTTAGATTCTACATTGGTCCTACCATTTGAGTGTGTGTTTAAAAAATCTTATATTGGAAAGAAAAAAGAAGGGCGGTGTTATACGAAGCACCATACCCTTTGTACAATGCATTGTGCAACACTCAACTTACATCAACAAAAAAAAAGATCTATTATATAAATTGAGGGAGTTTAATTTGAAACATACATAGAGCGTCACGCGTTCGGATTTGTTGCAGTCCTAATAAAAATACAGTACATGCTGTGCTAGCGGAAGATCACGACACATGGCAATTTTAATACTTGGACAGCTCAACATAAAACGCAGCTATTAAAGGTCGTTTGGGGTTGGAAGGTTAACGGACTTAACGCCGTTTGACGTTAAGACTTTTGTACCCAGCAAAACGGCAACGCTTTGTTTCTTTCTAAATATTTCAAAAATCCTTAAAGAACGATCATGGAAGGCTTCTTCTCAAAGTCAGCGGTGCCAAACCCTCAGCCACCTCGTCTCTCGCTCGCAATCTCGCTTGGCCGCCGAAAACCGACACTGCAAAAATCCCTCCCTCGAAACCTCACTTGGCCGCTGGCAACCAACGTCGCAAAACCGGTTGTTCATTGATCAGGTATGTCTGATCTCTTTCTTTCTTTCTTTCTTTCTTTCTTTTTCTTTTTAATTTATTTTCCACTGCTTCCTCTGCCCCTCGCTCCACACCTAAGTTCGCCGGTTATTCTCAAGGCGTTTGTCTCATGATTTTTTAAATTAATTTTTTTTTTTTGTTTTCTAGGATTTTTTTTTTTTTTTTTCCAGATCTATTTCAGATCCACCGCTGCTAACACGATCACACCATTTACAAAATCGATTGTCAGCCACAAAATTTGTTAGTATATATTTCTCTATCTATTATGTTAATGCTCTATGTAGTCTTTGAGGAATCATGGAAAAACAAATGAAAAGAGAGAACTTAATTATATTTAATTATACCCGTTGTCACGATGGGGTAGGGAAGAAGACACTCCCTATGATCACTCCTTGATGAACAGAAAGAAGGAGCTCCTACGACCACGCCTCAATGAAACCCTACATCTAATTTGAACAAATAATCTGGAACAAAAAAAAAATGAAAAATGAAAAAGATATTAGCTTTAAGCATAATGTACAGTAGCTGAAGATTCTCCAGCAGGAGTTCTTCTCGAATGATCTTCAAGTTGATGTTAGGCTTTGGTTCTCACATGAGATTCACAAGTGCAAGCGTGATGGAGAGAGATAGCAGCTGCGGCGTGAAAAGGGTTTTTTGTTCTCTGAAGAGATTCACCGAGGGGCGGCGGCGACGGCCACAAGCGGCGACGGTGGCGAGCGATGATGGTGGCCGGCGGTGACAGCAGTGAACGGGCTGAGAGATGAGAGCAGATTAAGCGTGAAAAACTTAAATGGGCGAATTGTGAAGGAATGGGGTTTTTTAGTAGTTGCCGTTTTGCTGGGTACCAAAGACTTAACGTCAAACGGTGTTAAAGTCACTTAACCACTCAACCTTCCAACCTCAAACGACCTTTAAAAGCTGTGTTTTATGCTGAGCCGTCCAAGCATTAAAATTGCCATGTGTCGCGATCTCCCGCTAGCACAGCATGTGCTGTATTTTTATTAGGACTGCAACAAATCCGAATGCGAATGGCGTATAAGGTTTTGTATTTTGGTGTTGTACATAAGGTGTCGTAAATAACACTTCCCAAAAAAAAATGGGTAAAAGTCTGATATTGGTGTGCATATAAGTATTTAAGTCACCATCACCTCCACAAGGTTAAACTCTTTTGAGGTGCGTGCTTAGATTTTACTTTGATCATACTACTTGGGCTATGTGTTTAAGAAATGTTAACTTGGACAGCAAAATAAAATAAAAAACTATTACTCAAATAAAATGTTGGTTCTTTCTAGCTAGTGATTTTCTTGGGAAATGAGGGAACTTCTATGGTACCCTAAGTTTTTTATGAGTACCGTATCTTAAGTGGTAACCTACAAAATGTGGCCAAATTACTAAATAACATGATGAATTATCACTTGGAGTATGGTACCTTCTTTTTTCTGTGTATCATAGAATTTCTTGGAAAATGCTAGCTAACCCCACAAATTAACTAATTTTCCCCCTTGATGTGTCTACTTCATCCAAATCTATTACATATTATATTTAAGAGTTATGATGACATCAGTAATAGGTGACGTGGCAAATGCATAACCATTCCCTCCAAAATCCCTTCCTCTCATTCATTTTGGACCCACATGATGATATCAGTAGTCCTTCTATTACATCCAAAAGACCAAAAAGCCAAGTAATAAAAAAGCTAAAGAAATGAATTGAGAAGGGCAAAAAGGTAATTCCGCAATAACAAGAAAAGGCTGCTTGATCCATGGGAGAAAAAGTTGAAAAATTGATTGTCAATTTGTTACAAACTGACTATCAACATGATATGCTTCACAAACCTTGAGAATGGCTCTCTAATCAATTAGAAAAGTTGAAAATTTGATAGTCAACTTACGACAACTGACTATCAATGTGATATGATTCATCACAATAAAAAGCTGAAAAGTTGATAGTCAACTTGCTACAAACTGACTATCAACGTGACATGAATAGTAGATGAACAGTAAAAACTCTCACAAATTATGGCATGAACAGTATATGAATAATAAAAGCTCTCACAAAATGTTCTGTAAATAGTGAATAGTAAAATGCCTTATCTATCTATTACATTTTATTTTTTTCTTCCCCCGTACAGCTTCCTCTCCCTCTTCTTCTCACTTATCCCTTCTTTTCTTTTCTTTCTTTATTTTTTTATTTTTTTGCTTCCCTTCCCGTTGTACAACCTTCCCTCTCAAGAATAATCTTGACTATAAAATCAATACTAGAGGGTTGTTTGGAAAAATTAAAAACCTGATCACTTAACTTTAATCATTTTTTTTTTATTTCACATTGATTGTTAAATCTCTTTTTCTTAATAATCCTATTTAATTAGGCTGAGAGAAAATAATAACATTTTTGGTACTTATGTAAGTATTTAAATGAAGTTATTGTTTGGCTCCCGTGCATCGCGCGGGTCCATTCTAGTTTGTTTAAATTGGAAACAAAAGAAGAAAGAGGAAAAATAAAGAGTAAATTACAAGAACACCCTTACTGTTTAGCCATTTTTCACATAACCAAAATTTAGCAATTACTACAATGATTAAACCTCATTGTGAAATTAACGTTAGTCACATGGCTTTTTTCCGTCTAATTTCATAAATATTTATTAACGGTAACACTAATTGTTCAATTTATAAACTAGTCGGATGAATATTACCATAATTTTTTTTTTCTGTGGGGGATTATGTGAAAAATGACCAAACATTATACGGGTTTGTTTTCCGGTTGTAGTTTATCCGAAAATAAAAACAGAATTTGCAAAGAAGGCCGAACACTGCGCCTTGATTTGTTAAACCAAACGTATCTCTCCTTCACATGGCATCACAGTTACAACGAAGTAGTTTTTCTTTCTCCCTCATCACCCCTTTTTCTCTCCACCACACCACAAACTTCCCTCACTCTCTCTCTCCTCCTCTCCACCCCCTTTCTCTCTCTGAAACTAAACTTCTTGCAAGATCTCCAGCAAAAGCAGAACAGTGCCCTCCTCCCCCACACGAGGCTCAGCTCCTACCTGTTCAGCTTTTAGAGGTAATGTATGACTTTCTTTTACTCGATTGGTTGCCGAGAAAGTTAGAGGTAAATCCATCCCTTATTTTGTCCTTATGGTTTGGTGGTGAGGATGTTTGGTTGCCGAGAAAGTTAGAGGTAAATGCGTCCCTTATTTTGTCCTTATGGTTTGGCGGTGAAGATGTGAGGGTCGACCATGGTGTGCTAACATGTCCCAAAATGATCCCCCCAAAAAAAAAGTCACGTTTGATTGCCTAGAAAGTAGAGATTTGTTCCTGAATAAAGGAATGTAAAATGATTAGTCCCTGAAAATATTGCGAACACATGTGGAGTCATTTGGAATGATTAAATTTAGTGTTGGACTTCCAATTTTTATTTGTGTTTTTTTTCCTTTTGGTGCGAAATATTATCATGTCTCAAATTTGTTAATTGTTTTGTTCTATACTGGGAATTGTGTTTACCATTTTACAAATGATTGAATCACATTTACGGGAAAAAAAAGGATTTAATACAAAGAACCCACATCCTAAAATATATATGATGTTTAGAAACTCAACAATTTAGAGGCATACACCCAACGCATAAGCCTCTGTTTTTTTGCTGAGATAACACTTGAGTCAGCTAGGTTTATTATTATTATTTTTATTATTTTTATTTTTTGGGGATCAACTAGGCTTATTAGTTTTTTGTGTTCTTCAGTTGATTTCCCCTTTGTTAAGCCAAATTAATATATTTGGACAGGCGTGGGCTTCAAACTATGACATTTTATTAGGTGGGTTTAAAACCTTTTTTTTTTTTTTTTTTTTTTTTTTTTTCTAGTCCTTAACATGACTGTGACCTAGAAAGAGAATACTTAAAAACGAGGAGTGACTTGATGGTTACACTCAAGCTCCATTTTTGGGTGGCAACGTGTGTTGCGATTGTCACCTTCACAATGGGTTTGACGCTGCCTGGTGCTTACGAGAGCCAAAAACCCAATCAAGGCATAGCCATAGCAGTTTTTAGCAGAGAATTAACTTTGATAGCTACTATTGTGGCTTACTCTTTCCTTGCAGCCTCAGTATTAACGTCCTTTTCGGCTTCAAGGCAACGCTTCCAGAGGACCTCAAACCTCGCCTTAATCGCCCTTGTTGCAGAGGTGATAGCATTCTTGTCTACCAACGAAGGTTGGCCTGAGTGGAAGGGGCTCTGGTCGCTTAAGCAAGAGGTCTCGGGTTCGAGTCCTTGTGAATGCAAAAAACTTTCTTGGGAGAGGTTCCCGCTTCGACACCCGACCGTACCTCGGAGGATTAGTCCTAGGCAAAGCTTAGGGACACCTTGGGAAACCAAAAAAAAAAAAAAAAAACAAAAAAAAAGATAGCATTCTTGTCCCAAGCAAATACAGAGAAAGCTGGATCTCCTGGCCTTCGTATCGCCTACTTCAGTTTCGCTAGTTGCTCTGCTTTCACTATGGTGGTTTGTACCTGGTTAAACTACAAAATGTAGAAGCGAGGAAAATGCTCATATTATTCAGTTTCTTACTGTGGTTCTTTGTTCTTATTATCTTTGGTGTAATTCATGTCATTTACTTCCAAAAATCGTTAGCTTGTTTATTTTCTGTGATAATAATTGTGATCGTTTAGGGGAAAAAGCAAAGATTATAGCCTAGCTTAGGACAAGATGCATACAAAAATCCTCTGCATGTTGCAATGTATAACCAGCCAGGATAGAAAATCTCGCAAGCACAAGCTACAGCCTATATTCGGCGCTTGAATTCTCTCAATAATATGCACTTAGCTTGGAACTATCCGAAATTTAGGTCGAAGTGTCTGAAGTTCTACCCTTTTTGATTGGACAAGAATAGAAACTCTTATAATTCAACAATATTCCAAGAAATTGATAGGAGAGGAATTCCAAGATCTTGGTGGAGCTGCTTAATCATACATCATCAAAATATTTAATAAAAAAAAAATGCTTTTCAAAATGTAACTTGAGTCCTACTGACCTGAGTTAGAGTCAATAAATTAAGTTTAGACAGGGTGATGAGAGAAGTTGAGACTTGCCATGACAAGCAAAAGGAATAAACTCCCAACCTCTGACATCACTTGTGAAGTCACAGCTCACTAGCAGAATGCAAAGAAAACAATGTTTCCATCACCTAAAAAAGTTCTCGACACTACAAAATGGGAGCCCAAGTCTCCCTCATAACAAAGGTTTTTTTTTAAATCTTTTTTTGTCCCAATACGGATGCGGGCAAACGCCATCTAGGGCGATGCCAATAAAAATTGGATGTTATACATGGCATTCGGTAAATGCCGTAATTGAGTATTTACAGCGTGCAACTGAAAACTGTGTCTATATAATTTACGGCATTCATGTGCAAGTCATAAATAACTCAATTACGGCTTTTACATGTACGTTGTTAATAATAATTTACGGCATGCAATAACATGCCATGAAATAGGTACTACTGACAATACTTTTAATTATTGGTGGCATTTATTGCACGCCATGAAAAATCTCGCAAGAATTTTTTTTTTATTTTTTGGGACTAATAGGGTTATATATATATATATATATATATATGTAACTGTTAACTTCATCCTGTATTATCAGTGCACCTCGCCCTTGATAACACAGGAGAATCTATACAAGAAATGTAGGGGAACAGTTCAACCCTCAAAACCTCAGATTTTTAGATTCTCAAGAACATAGCTAGCCGAAATGCAATTTTTGGCTGCAACATGTATGGCAGCTGCCAGCTTCCTATTAGGTAACAATATATACCTGGTCGTTACAAGAGCCAAAATAAAATCCCATCAAAGCATGGCAATATATGGTAAGCAGAAAATTAGCTTTAATGGCTACTACCGTAAGCTTTCTGTTGCTCTGCAACCTCAATGTTGAGGCGCTCAAGACTTCTTGAGGGTTGCCTCAACGTACACTCAACTCAATCGACCTCCATCATTGGAATGGTGATAGCATTGTTTTCTTTCACAAATGTAGTGTTAGATGGATCTCCTGTGCTTCAAATTAACCGCCAACTTGGCTATCGATTGTTGCTTATTTATGGTCTTTTCCTATCATATTAGTCATTTTCTTATTGTGTACTTAGTGTTTTCGTATTTTTTTTTTTTAATTTTATTTTAATTTTAATTTTTATATATCAGCAAAAAGGTTCCATTGTGTTCTTGGTTATTATCTATGGTGTGATCAAGGGCGCAGCCAGGATTTTAAATTGACCTGGGCTAGACTAAGAAACACAAATATATGTATATATAAAAACTAAACGAGTTTATAATTAATTTCTAACTTACGTATGTATAACTATGTAAATATTCGACCAAAACAAAAGAAAATATACATTTGAGCATCAAATTGAAATTGAAAAGTACCAAAAGACCAAAACAAAAAACGAACGTACCCTATTGAAGTTGCGTCCTACGGTTCTTCATAAAATAGAAATCATCTATTATTGAGTCTGAATCAATATTTTCTGTAATTTCTTTTTCAATATAGAGAACCATAGAATCTGCCAAAAACTCATCTCCCATCTTATTACGAATTGCAGATTTAACAAGTTTCATAGCTGAAAATGCTCGTTCCGTAGTTGCAGTGGAAACAAGAAGAGTCAAAACAAGACGAATCAACCTATCAATAAGATAATAATCTTCTTGAGATTGAGAAGGAGCAACTCTTTGAGATTGAGAAGGAGGTTTGCTCATTGAGAATTGAAGTATCAACATTGGATGTAGAAGGTACATCATGTTGTTTTGGTATATTACCAATTGGTTTAAAGAAAGAATGAATATTTTTTCTTTTCTTCCCTTGTTGATCCATTATATTAATAACCTATGAAAGTAAGAATTAAAAGAAAATTAGTTGACATAAATTATAAAGGTGAATAGGTAACATTAATTTTTTTTTTTTATTTTTAAATATCATCATAAAAAAAATATCAAACAAAGAGCATTTTCAATTAGTTTACAACCATACTACAACAATCAATTATAATGAGGGTTTTCAATTGGCTCACCCCTAACCTCCTAAAACCATATTACAACAATCAATACAAATTTTTTTTTTTTTATTAACAACAACAATCAATACAATCATAAAGAGGGTTTTCAATTGGCTCACCCCTAACCTCCTAAAACCATATTATAACAATCAATCACAAAAAGGGTTTTCAATTGGCTCACCCTGAACCTCCTATCATCACTACAAATATATCAATTGCCTACTTTAATAAACTAATTAGACTAAAATAAAAATTAAAAAAACTAAATAATGAATATGAACTAACTTACAGTGAGTAGAAGAGTGAGTAGGCGAGAGCCTCAGAGCATTGCAAATTTCAAAACCATAATTCCCTAAATAATGATAAGCCTGTACTCCTGTAGAGTGAAGGGGGTGAGAAAACCCAACAAAAAAAATTGATAAGTAAAATATAAACAACAACAAACAAACAAACAAAAAGGGGTATGAAAATCTTACCACCATTTTTTTACTGATGTCTTAACAAGTGTTTCCTCCATTATTTTTTTCCCCTTTTGACTAATGAGTTGATCTTTTTTGTTTGGATCCAAGAAAAAAGTCAAGAGCTGTAAAAAGTTTTTATTTGGATCTAGAAATAATGTTAAGAAGTAAGAACCGTAAAAAGGTGAAGAGCTTTTTGTTTGGATCAAGAACCGTAAAAAGGTGAAGAAGCTTTTGTTTGCATCTAGAAAGAATGTAAAAAAGTAAAGATGAAAATGTGATTCAGGTGAAGACCCAATGGAACCCATAAAGATGAAAAGGTGAAGACCCAAATGGCCCTCAAAACCAGCGGGCTGTATACCAGCTGTTCCCCTCTTCCTTTCTTTTTGTTAATATATATATATATTTTTTTTTTATCTATGTTGATTTTGGGCTTTAGGCTACTTACACTTTTGGGCTGTTAATCATACCTAGGCTACTTATATTTTGGGCTACAAATCTTACCTGGGCTAAGACTCAAACCAATGAGAATTACATAAGTTAAAAAAATAATTTTGGGTAGGCTACTTGGGCTACAGCCCAGGTTAGCCCACATAACAGTTCTGCCCCTGGGTGTGATTCGTGTCATTTAGTTTCAAGAAACATTAGCTTGTTTGTTTTCTATGATGATAATTGTAATCATTTAGGGGAAAAAAAGAAAAGATAATAGCCTAGCTTAGGACAAGATACATGCAAAAATCCTATGCAAGTTGCAATTAATGCAGTTTAGGTGTGAATGAGAAATGAACCTGCAGGGTATTCTCATATCCAGAGAGCGGTGTTGGAAATTATCAAGTAGCATTAAACAAAATAAAATCAAACCTAAAATAGTGAGGGAACCAAAAACATCGTTATCAATGTAGTTGGTAATTAAACATCGTAAGCATAAAATCAAAGGGCATGCTATAGGAAGCAACTAAATACAACAACGTACAAAAGCCAGAAACTAACGTAGCATTCTCTAACATACAACTGTTAGCATTCTCATGATTATCATAGGATACCAACTTAGCATATATGCCACATCAGTTGCTATAATTAGCATTTCCCAAAATCAAACCTTGGCAACTATTTGATAGCTTACTGGGGCTTGATTGACACTTTGAAAAGAGTACTAGATATGGCACAATAAATTCCTTCAAGTTTTTATTCCCCTCCCCCCCACCCAAAAAAAAAGTAAAAAAAAAAGGATCAAGTTTCTAGTAAGAGAGACGTGTGTTTAGATTCTTCCTTGGTCGTAGCATTTGAGTGTGTGTTTAAAAAATCTTATCTTGGAAAGAAAAAAGAGGGACAATGTTATACGAAGCATCCTTTGTACAGCACCTTGTACAGTACCCAAATTACATAAATAAATAAAAAATAAAAAATAAAAAGGAAGAAGAAAGAAAGAAGAAGATCTATTACATAAATTGAGGGAGTTTTGGTCCATACACAAAGTGCCACATAAGGTTTTATATTTTAGTGTTGTACATAAGGTGTTGTACATAGCACTTCCCAAAAAAAAAATGGGTAAAAATCTGATATGGGTGTGCATATAAGTACTTATTTAATGAAGTCACCATCACCTCCTCAAGGTTAGGCTCTTTTGAGGTGCATGCTTGGATTTTACTTTGATCCTACTACTAGGTATATGTGTTTAAGAAATGTTATCTTGAAAATCAAAATAAATAAATAAATATTACTCGTACAAATAAAATGTTGGTTCTTTCTAGCTAGTGATTATCCTGGGAAATGCGGGAACTTCTATATATGGTACCCTAAGTTTTTTATGAGTACCATATCTTAACTGGTAATCTACAAAATGTGGCCAAATTAAATAACGTGATGAATTATCACTTAGACTATGGTACCTTATTTTTTGTGGGTATCATAGAATTTCCTGGAAAATGATAGCTAACCCCACAAAGTTGCCAAATTTGCCCCCTTGACGTGGCCACATCATCCAAATTTGTTTAAATTGGAAACAAAAGAAGAAAGAGGAAAAATAAAGGAGAAAGTACAAGAACCCCCTTAATATTTGGATAGCCATTTTTCACATAACCTACATTTAGCAATTACTATAATCGTTAATACTCATCGTGAAATTATTTCATTATTTCACCATGGACACATGACTTTTTTCCATCTAATTTCATAAATAATGATTAACAGCTAATTATTCAATTTATAAAATGTTTGGAGGAATTTTACAATAGTTTTTTTCAGTTGTGGGTATGTGAAAAATGACTAAACATGATAAGGGTTTGTTGTATAGTCGTAGTTTACCCAAAAATAAAAACAGAATTTTCAAAGAAGGCCGAACACTGCGCCTTGCTTTGTTAAACCAGACGTATCTCTCCTCCACATGGTATCACAGTTACACCGGACTACCGAAGTAGTTTTTCTTTTCTTTCTCCCTCATCACCCCTTTATCTTTCCACCACACCACACCACAAACTTCCCTCACTATCTCTCACCTCCTCCCCACCCCCTTTCAATCTATAAACTAAGATCTCCGGCAAAAGCAGAACAGTGCCCTCCTCCCCCACGCGAGGCTCAGCTAGCTCCTAGCAGTTCGGCTTTTAGAGGTAATGTATGGCTTTCGTTTACTCGTTTGGTTGCCGAGAAAGTTAGAGGTAAATCCGTCCCTGTTTTTTTCCCTATGGTTTGGCGGTAGAGATTTCTTCCTGAATAAAGGAATGTAAAATAATTACTCCCTGAAAATATTGCTAACACGTACATGGAGTCATTTGGAATGATTAAATTTAGTGTTGGACTTCCATTTTTTATCTGTGTGTTTTTTTCCTTTGGTGCGAAATATTAAATTTAGTGTTGGACTTCCAAATGATTGAATCACATTTAGGGGGAAAAAGGAAAAAAATCTAATATAAAGACCCCACATCCTAAAATATATATGTTGTTTAGAAACTCAACATTTTGGAGGCATACACTATACACATTAGCTCTCTCTCTCTCTCCCTTTTATTTTTTTTGGCTGAGAGAGAACACTTAGGTTCTATTTGGTTTGCGGATTTTATCAAGGAAAAAAAATAAAATATAAGGAATTGTACTTTTCTTTATTTGGTTGCAATGGAAAATTAGAAGAAGAATAAAAATTAAAATAATTTTGGCTTGATATGACTTTATCTTTTCCTTTTATTTTCTTTCATGCTCGTTTTCTTTTCCCTTCCTTTTTTTTTTCCTTGGTAGAATCCATGAACCAAATAGAGGGTTACCCCTGGTTACCTACAATCTTGGATACTTAATTGGAAATCATTGACTTGAGCTAGGTTTATTTGATTTTTTTTTTCTTTTTTTTTTTTGTGGGATCAACTAGGCTTGTTAGTTTTTATGTTCTTCAGTTGATTTCCCCTTTGTCAGGCCAAATTAATATATTTGGACAGGCTTGGGCTTCAAACTATAACATTTTATTGGGTGGGTTTTTTTTTTTTTTTTTTTTTTTTTTTTTTTTTTTTTTTTTGATCCTTCTAATCCTTAACATGACTAATCAGATTTTGTCTTTCAATTGTAGATTCTTTACACAAAATTTGGAGAAAGGTTGACATCAAAGGTCACTGATTCCAAAACTATAACTTCACTGTCCCTTCTCTTACTAATTCAGTGCCCTTAACCCTTGATAAAACAGGAGAATCTATAGGAGGAGATGGAGGTGAGGAGTTCAGAAGACCTAGAAAGAGAATACTTAAAACGGAGGAGTGACCTCAAGGGCGTACTCAAGATGCATTTTAGGGTGGCAACGTGTATTGCGATTGTCACCTTCACAATGGGTTTGACGCTGCCTGCCAATCGAGGCATGGCCAATGCAATTTTTAGCAGAGAATTAACTTTGACAGCTACTATTGTGTCTTGCTCTTGCTTTGCAGCCTCAGTATTAACGTCCTTTTGGGCTTCAAGGCAACGCTTCGTGAGGACCTCAAGACTCGGCTTAATGGCCGTCGTTGCAATTACGATAGCACTCTTGTCCGTAGCACATACAGAGTCAGCTGGATCTCCTGGGCTTCGCATCACCTGCTTCACTGTCGCTTTTTGCTCTGTTTTCGCTATGGTCGGTAGTACCTGGTTAAACAACAGACAGTAGAAGCGAGGAAAATGCTCATATTATTCAGTTTCTTACTGTGGTTCTTTGTTCTCATTATCTATGGTGTAATTCATGTCATTTACTTTCAAAAAAAGTTAGCTTGTTTATTTTCTATGATAATAATTGTGATCATTTAGAGGAAAGAGCAAAGATTATAGCTTAGCTTAGGACAAGATGCATACGAAAATCCTCTGCATGTTGCAATGTATAACCAGCCAGGATAGAAAATGTCGCAAGCACTAGCACAAGCCACAGCCAATATTCGGCGGTTGAATTCTCCCAATAATATGCACTTGGAACCATCCGAAATTTAGGTCGAACCATCTGAAGTTCTACCCTTTTGATTGGACAAGAATCAAAACTCTTATAATTCAACAATATTCCAAGAAATTGATAGGAGAGGAATTCCAAGATCTTGGTGTGTGTAGAGTAATAGTACCTCATGAATGGGGTGTGGAGCTGCTTAATCATACATCATCAAAACGGAAATGTTTTTATTCATTTATATTTCTTTTAATGAAAAAAAAAAATGCTTTCCAAAATGCAACTTAAGTCCTGCTGACCTGAATTAGAGTCGATCAATTAAGTTTAGACAGGGTGATATGATGAAAAAAGTTGAGACTTGCCATGACAAGTAAAAATAATGCACTCCCAACATGTGACATCACTTGTGAAGTCCTTCAAACAATGATCTACAGCTCACTAGCAGAATGCACAGAAAACAATGTTTCCATCACCTAAAATGCATTGTCGAAAAATTTAGAGGGGAAAGAACTGTTATCTCACAAGCCAAGCAAAAACTCTATTGAAGATTCATTGTTTCCTCGACACCACATCAAAATATAATCCTACTTCAAGTTTGTAAAACATGGAGACCTGACACTCCTAATCCGCTGACAATTCTCTAAGCTACTTTTAAGCAAAATCTGCAATATTTTGTACTCCTACAAAGATTGTCAAGGTAAAGAGTAGAACATGCAAGATGGGAGTCGAAGAAAGTCAGAAACCACTTCATAACAGAGCACTGGAACATAAGTACATTTACTAATTGCTCAGCTGAAAAAGAAAGAAAAGAAAAAGTACATTTACTAATTGAACTATCATAAAGCTGACTCCTGCAAACTTGAATATCCAAACAAGCCATTAAAATGTGCAATCTTGCTGATATTCAAAAGATAAATGGACAATATCCTCTAAAAAATACGACGGCAACAAGGAAAATTATATCAAGCTAACATGAAGCACCAAACTGGAGAAAAATAACAAAGCATTCATTATTAATCCTCCTCTAGATTAATGGAGTCTTTGAACTTCCCATACAAAATTTTCTTTAACTCGGCCATCTGTGCAACTAAAGACTCTTTCTCTTCCTCCAGTTTCTCCAAGTTCTTGCTAGTCACCTCTTTCATCTCCTCTATCCTGCTCTCTACTTCTTCCTTTGGCACATGAGCAAATACCTCTCCGATTTGGAAACGCACTACCTCCTCATCAGTAAGAATCAATTCATTGCTTGCATCCTCCAGATTTTCATTTGCTTCCTGATGAAAACACATTAAGTTATAAGAGAAAGAGAACCGAGAGGAGGCCAAAACAACTAGAATAAACAAACACTTGGATGTTAAGATCTCACTCAATGCTTTCAAAGAAGAAGGATTTCATGGTTAATGACTTAAAAGAGATGGATCCAGCACACAGGAAAGGAGATAATATTTATTTTGCAGGTCGGGGTGGCATCCATGTTTGCTTCCCTTTATTTGTACTTTTGTAGCTGTCAACTTGTCATTTTTCACCAGCGAAAAGGGAAAACGGTTATTCTAGTAATTCATCTGCTTTGCATTCTTAAGCTTAGTTCGATCTGATGGTTAAATCTTATTAAATTCATTAAGAACTTTATTTTAGCAAGATAGTTATAGAAGTGTGTCTGCAACATGACTTTTGGACTTGGATCAAACAGATTTCAAATCAAAGAATTCCTTTTACGGGTTACCCTCTCTCTATCTCTGCAAGTTGGGTAAATTACTTCATACTTTATACTAGAGCAAAGACACCACATATGGCTGATGGTGATAGTGGACAAAGGACCAACAAGAAGCAAATAGATAACAATCAAGACAATGTGTTGATGAAAAACTCACAACAAAATATGTCTCCAAAATAAGGTACTAAAAAAGCTTTCTTCCACATCTCGAGGATATGTCATTTTATACTAAATGTGACAAGTTTAGGATGAAACCCGTCACATCTGGGATCTTATCTATCATCCACGGTAAACATATCTACCCTCTCACACAACCAGCAAGCAAAGTACAAAACAAGCTAACCATATATGGCTGCTTTTCTTCGTTCTTTTTTTTTTTTTTTTATGTACATTTATGGCAAATATCTACAAGATACAAATTGTGGAACAACCAATGTTCCCATAATAAACCTAGAACCGTGTTTGTAGCAAGAATTTGACATAATTCCACTAATAAAAGGGAACATTGCAATGGTGTTGGAAGATCAAGCAACCAAAAACGATGTCATTTGAATTAAAAAATGCATTTTTCTTATTTTCCAACCATTTAATATAAGATTGATCAACACACTCATTTCAAACAGCATTAAGCTTATTCAATTTTTCAATTAGCAAAAAAAAATTTAATCCATAATTGATAAAGTGGGTGAGGAGAAGATGTGGCATTAATAACCAGAACCAGGAAGCAGGAACTAAATAACAACTAGACCAGAAGAACAAGCGAGAAGAATTTGACAACAGATCAAATAGGAAGTACTAGAAATAGCATATAGAAAGAAAAAAAGAAAGTTCACTGAATGAATCACAGAAGCATTAAGAGTCATAAGAATGCTACAAAGTGCATAGGAATTATCTTTAAAGACAATTTTTTATGCTTTATGTAATTTCATCGTTTCCTTAGAAGAATATGATTGCACAAAAAAAGTAATTGACCTTCCTAATTATAACAAATAGCTCCCATTAACACTAGAACTGTTCCTTTATAACTGTGGAAGCATGATTATAAAAATTCAACAAGCAAGAACTCTAGAAACAAATAATGGACATGCAAAGGCACACTTCCAAATGTGCTTCGCCAGATGCAACAAAGATGGTGCTACCAAAATGGCATCCTGAATAGAACATCAGACAGATCCTTGAAAACTGCTTTACGAGGGAGACAGACAAAAGTTGTGAGGGAAACGTTATAGCACATCAAAATGTCATCAGCAAAAGCGTTACCTCAGTCAAAGATGATAATTTTGCAGTCTAGGAATTAAGATGAAGTTATGGTAGGAGGACCAAACTTATTCAGCACACTCAACTTTAAGGCCTATTCAACATATGGTGGAGTGGGAAGTCACATGACAAAAGCAGAGCCCATGTTACACTTGTCATAAATATTTTAACTGAAGACATTGTTGAAAGACTTTACAATTGTTTTTAAAAAATGGTGGTAGCTTGGATTGATCAGAGGACACTGAAATCAAATTTAAAATATAGAAATGTGTCACGTTATAAACATATGCTAAATTCCAACCTCAAGTTAAAGGTTGATCAAAACAGAATTCTAATAGTAGGATTCCAACCATTTATAATTGTAACTTCATTAACTCCCCACAAGACAGTTTTTAAAATAAGATATCTGCTCTTTTCTCCTTAAAGCAGGCTGCTTCCACTAAATTCTCCATTTTCATAATTCACCCACTTTTTTATCTTTATATGAAACAAATTCATTGGGTATCCAATACTTTTCAACCAAGTAGCGCCATGCAAACCAAAAACTTGTATCAAAGGTCTACACCAAATGACATGGCTCATTACTTCCACTTTAATTTCAAACAGGGTGACCACCATCACCTCACTAATTTCAAAACTGTTTTGCCACATCATTCTGTACGCTTTTTCTAAAAAATAAATGTGAAATTCTTATGTAAGGAAAGCATCTTCCTACATGTAGACATCATATGGCTTTTAGGATTAATAAGGAAAGCTAATTCCAACTACAGAATTGCTTTTAGGATGTTTGCATCATCTATTCTCCATCTCATTTTATTTTCATTATCTCTTCCAAATTCCAATTTATGCTATAACATCAGAACAGGCTCATACTGCAATACTTACCCAATCCCTTCCCATTTCAGTTCACTCTCATTGATCAAAATACACTAGAACGACTCTGGCTCAATATTTCGATTAATACCCATCAAAATTAAGACAAAATCAAAGCAGGATTTTCTCTAATATGCAAAACCCATCTCAAATCATGCAACGATATCAATAACTCAAAACTAAAAATCAGAATCAATGTAATAAAACCGACAAATAAAATCAAATAAACCCCAAATCCAACAACAAAATGAAATTTTTCTTCAACACTCATTGAACTTACGACAAAATCAAAGTTGGGTTACCTCTAATTTTCGAAACCCATCTTTGATTTATACAACAAAATCACTGTTTGTGTGTGTGTGTAGATGTGTCTGAATGTAATGGGGGTGGTACCTTGGCGATCTTGATTTCATCTTCGAGCTCGTGATATCGGTTGTTTAATCTTCCGAATTTGTTAATGTTCTGCTGATCCTCCCATGTCACCTCCGTTTCAGATCCTCCACCCTTCACACACACACACACACACACACAAAATATATTTCAATATTGTTAGACCACACCCTCAAAAATACAAAGAATATTGAATGCTGAGAGTAAAAGAATTAGGGTTTTTGTTTTTGTTTTTTTTATAAAATTTTTTTTAAAAAAAATTAGGGTTTTAAATACCTGTTGCATGTTTTGATACAAGAAGAATATCAATGAAACAAGAGCTTCGGTGTACACACAGCAGAAAATACTCTCGGTGTTGGAGGTAGGAAGACACGAAAATCATGGTTCTGGACTTAAGTCAGGTTACTTATGCTACAGTGTTTTTAGGTTGCCAATAAAATTTCGCCATGTGGCCCATGTCATTATTACAAAAACGTGGTCTGTGATGCGGGAAATTTTGGGCTTTTGTTTTTTTTTTTGGGCAACAGACCCGGCAGTGAAATTAGAAAATCTTCTCAACACAGATGAGGTCATTGTTTTATGATGCACCATTGATGGCCTGTATTTTAGTAGCAATAAATTATGTTCTTCACAGTCAAGATTATAAGATAAATCAAGTTATTTACTTATCAGAAAAAATCAAGCTACTTAAGATTGAGTCAATAAAAGATTCGTCTAAACTTGTTCATAATACAAACGAGTCAAAAACATGGTTAGAGTATTGCACGGCTCAATAAGCTCAATAAGCTCATAAATACTAACAATTAAAATAATCAAGCTCGTCTTAAAAGAACTTTAGTTTCTCACTTTTAATATAAAATGAGTTAGATCTACATAACCTACTACTAGACTAATTTTTTTGTATTTTTCTTTTTGACAATCAATGGAATTTACTTATATACCCGTAATCTCCAATATCAATAAATGAATATCAATGCTTTTTCATAAGTTTGACCTCGTAATTGTTCACGATTATCATTCCATCGGCTACTACTCGCCCTATTCATCCTTCATAAGCCTACAACTAACAACTAACCATTACTCAACAAGGAAAAAAATTGGAGAGGAGGGAACCTCTCCCATTGTAATATAAATGAGTTAGATCTGCGGTGGTTGTCGGGTTGTCTTTCAAAAATTGAATTGGCCCATTGCGGTTCTACAGGATTTGAAATGAGTTTTGGCTTTTGACAGCACTAAATAGTCCATTTGCTTTTGCAAACACAAGCTTAAGACAAAAATGCATTTCAAGATTTCAATAAATGATCTTGAATTTCAAAATTCTTTTTTCGAAATAAAACGTGTGTATCCGCACGTGTTGCACTCCCTTTGTAAAATAAAATGGTTGATTCAATGAAAAAATGAAATCATTTAAGAATAGATATTGAATGTCGAGCGTACCCATTGAATTATTGGTACCAAGTCCTTTTCTTTCTTTTTTCCCCAGACGAAGGGTATCCTAAACCATTGGGCCCAAACTAGTCGATCTCCCTTGATGCACAAACCAGCTGTAAGCTCTTGCATCTGATAATGAGGAAATGGAAACTCAAACTTGAAACCATAATTAAAAAGGTGTTTGTGATTGCTCCGAAAGCCCCAAAAAAAAATGACATGGCAGAACTAGGACAGCTTTTGTATGAGGTCTACCAGGCAGAGGCACATGAAAAATTGATATGGACATCATGAACTACTCAACTCTAAAAACCAGTTGTTGCCAAAAAAGTGACTATGAAAAATGTGGTCAGAAATCCATAAAAAAAAGTCCTGTGCAAACACTTTTTGAAATCCTTTCAACCATTTGAAAAATTGCATGGCCAAAGTATACTGTTTATTAGATGCCCAGATGGAAAGTTAGGCAGAGAATGTTTATGCTCAGAAATCAGAATGCAGTCAGTAACTCCAATAAAGAGTACTATAAAGGCTGCTAGCTAGATTTCACCATGCAATTTGCTTGGAGATCATTGGACAACTTTTTTCAGAAGTAGCCCAAGGAGAGGTACAAAGACAATGAGAAGGTAAATAATGCACCTTGTGTGAATAATTATAAATTTAAAAATAAAAACTATGAGTGTAATCGCACGCATGGTACAAAGATACATGGTGGATAAAAAGGCCTGTCTTGAGACTGCTGTTAGGACCTGACAAAGGGATGTAAAGATTATTGAAACATGGTGTGACTGATGAGGACAAAGAGGAATAGAGGGCAGTTTCAAGGTGCTTGGATCCTTCGAGAATACGACAGGACCATCACAAAGTCCTTCGCTGAAGCGCCCACGGTTGCTGGTACTCTTTTCTTTGACGTTGATGCTGTCCGCAACCACAGATCTACTAAATTATGTAGTTTCAATGTTGGAAGCACGGGCTGACCTTGGAACAATATCTCCACCTGTAAGAAAACTAGGCGCACAATCAGCAAAATAAAGTACTGGGAAGTACCTATCCCTTCTTCGTTAACAAAAATACATAAAAACAATTGGCGGGGAAAGAGAGGGGGCAGAGGGGTAAGGACAACATCAGTGAAGGTGTCATTGCCTACAAAGAATGACTTTACTAATAGGCAAAGCGAAATATGCCTGAGTAATCCCATGGAAGACATAGTAGCTACAGTTCCTACTAGTGTTAGTGAAACACCTAAAATACATGAACCCAAAAAGAAAAAAAAAAAAAAAAGAAAAGAGTTAGGACATGCCAATATTTGAGACCCTTGGGTAGAAATTCTTTGCAATTTATTAATGGCGTTCAAGCTAATGTTGACAAAAAGAGTATAAAATATTCCTCTTTGAAAAAGAGTGCTAATAAAGTGCAAAACAACTAAAGGTGCAAACAATTTGATAAATTTTTGGTTCAAACCATTATTTTCTATTTTTGTATAGTTGTTCCAATATGCCACAATTTTTATAGATGAATGAATTCGGCACCTATAGTACCCATACCACTTACAAATGCTCCTATTGTGAATCATGAAAAGATTGCTAAATCATACAGCTTTATTGCTACTACGTATTAAGGTGCTCAGCAGGATGGAAGGGTTTCGTTTTCGTTTCCCCCCCACACCCAAACCCACCCCCCCACCCCAACAAAATAAATAAAAGGAAAGGGAAAAAATAATATTTTTTTTTTTAAAAAAAAATGCAATCATGTGAGGATGAAAAATGAATCCAAACAATATGACTAGGAGAAGAAGCAACCATCATGAACCATCTTTCAAACCTATTTAGTTTCTTTACAGTACAATCTTGTAATTCAAAGCAACAGTAAGCTGGACCTCAGATGTCATGTTATATAGTTTTTGGCAAGTTAAAAGGAAAATGGTATCTAAAAAATGTTCCTTATTGTCGCACTTTAACAGAAACAATATTTAGGCAGACTTCAGTTTTCTTGCCTTCAACAAAGAACCACCAGGGACCAGACACATAATATATTAGCAGTTAGAACATTTGATAAAATAAATATTAAAGAACACATACAAAACACACATCCAAACACTCTAACCCTTGTGGGAAAGCAACAGCAAGAACTCACTCACCTCAGCTTCACTTCTAAGATCTAATTTCTTTACGAGGTACTTCTGGATAAATGAAACCGGCAAATTACCATCCCTGTGACAGCAGGGAAAGAGATAAGGTCAAGACAGAATTAGACATCTGCCAATGAACATATCAATGTCCAAGTCAATCACCAACTTCAATTTTTCATATCCAAAATTTTGAAAGAAAAAGTTGCAGGAAGTATCATCAAAACATCTTCATAAACCAGGCCATCAATTTACAATCACATGTAACAGTTGAACTCTTTATTCCCCAAGCCCAGGCAAAACCAAAAGGAGTTCAGAAAATAACTTAAATCAAACACACAAGCAACCTGAATTCATTAAGTGCAATTTGGTAATTCACTGACAGAAAAATCCCAAAGCTGGCAAATAATTCAGCAATTTAATGCAATTATATTTAATGACTATTCTAAATCTTTTTAAAATGAAAATTTAAAGTGGGGTTGGTTGAACGATCAGGCCTGGGTATGCTCCTCAGAGGACATCATTTCAACTGCTCGCAGAGAAAGTTTGTCTGTGTGGGTATAAGGCATCTCACATGAGCCATTAGGGGAATAGTCTAGAGTAGGGCCTAGGATACCCTTAATAGTTAATCAAAATATAAATATATATATATATATATATATATATATGAAATTTTTTTTTTCCTTGTTCCCTAAAGGACTGCTTCTCCTGCATTCTGGCTCATTATTAGCTTCCAACTTCTACAAAATACTTTAATGATTCACTCCCATATCTGAATTAATTGTGGTACCAAATTATTTCTGATTATTTCTGAATCCTGCAGTAGAGATCCAAGATGATTTAGTTATTTGAACCAACTACAGAGGTTAAATAGAAATTTTTCTATAAAACAGACATGTTCGAGTCTTACAATAGCAACTGAACATTCTCATAGGGAACTTTGATTCAACAAAAATCCGAAAACCTCCGTAATGAAAACGTATTGTGACTAACATAAAGTGGACTCATCTCACCTGCTCACCTCACATAACAAACAAGAATGATCCACATCATAGCCATATTGTGTCTTATCATGGCTAAATATGCGAGCAAAATTAATAAAAACGAAACAGAATCAAATTACGTATTAAAAGAAGATCCACTTAATCTGCACAAATATCATGTTGAAAATATCTGAAGATCAAGAGTTCAAGACTATAACCTGGGTACTATCTTGGCAAATATCTGAAGATCAAGACTGTAACCTATGTATTGTCTTGGAAAATATGTAACAATTAATTTCTTATTTTATTTGTTTTCTTTAAATATAATTTATTTAAACCACTTTGGAGCCAGCAGCCCTGTAAACTTTCTAGCTCACAACTCAAGGACACAATTTGGAATGCTTAACTAATTTATACTTTCAGGTACTGATTGAGAAATGGTTCTAAAATAGTGAAAAATGATTTACGTACTTTGGGTGGCATTTCCAAATTTAAATGTCAATATACCATTGCAGTTGGACTGTCTCTCTCATAGAATGTTTTAATTTACAGCAAACAGCCCCCCTTTTGATCCCAATCTTTCTTTCTCTTTTTACTATTAAATGTTGACATAAAAACAAGACCTCAAAAAAAATTTATATATAAAAAAAAATAAAAAAACAGCAAAACCAGAAAGCAAGTAATCAGACTAAAGAAACTCACTTTATCCTCAAGTAGCATGCAGATATCTGTGGCAAAGGAATATCTCCTTCCCTGAAGTTAACCATACAATCAGTAAGCAGTGGTTGAATCGATCACAAAAGCTCCCAAAAAATATTTTAGATTTCATGAATTTCATAACTAAAGAAGTTTCTTACTGGTCTTCAGAAGCAACTAATGAGAACCAAATTGGACTATTTCTTCTGTCACGTTTAGCCCCTGCAGCATCTAGCACAACTTGCGCCGGGGCACACAACTCCCCAGATGCCGCTGCCCTTTTTCGTCCAATTGCACGCAACCTTCTACGTTTCACTGGTCCTGGAAGCAAGGTCATTCCATTTTTGTCATCTTGAACTTTTGATTTGTGTCCACGCTCCTTAATTTTGGTTTCAGGCATATATATTTCTCTGTCAGGAGCACTGGGCATCTCTGATTTGGCCTTGGTTTTAAGCTTAAATACTTCATTATCAGGGGCATTGGCTGGCTCTGACTTTGCAAGAGACATCCCTTGTGAATTAAACTTAGGAGGCTTGGTTCTGTTTGCAGCTTCAAGAAGACAGTTTAAGGGGGTCCATAGATCAACTTTCCCTTCCCATGGTTCAGCATTATTATCTGTTACTTTGTTGGGGCTTTGATCATTAGAAGGCTCGGCCATGAAATAATTCTACAACAATTTGATAAAATTGTAGAAGTATCAATACAATAAAGCAAACATGTAATTATCTACGAGGGCTAGCTTGAAACAAAATCAAATTTGAACATAAAAACACACTAAATCAAACTCCCGCCTCCTTACCTGCCTTTTATTTTGAGCAATTTTGTTTAGAGACATAGATGAGCTTGAACTTTCTGGACGATTGTCCACAGAATCTCTCTCTTTCTTGATGGGTTCCTCAATTGCGAAATTCGATCCTCGTAGAGAACTAGCCTTTTTGGTGACAGATTTTGTTCTCCTTCCAGTCAAGCCAGTCTGAACCAACACTTTGGGAGTGCTGACCACCAATGATGATAGGGATCTCTCCTTCCTTTTTACTGGCAGTGAAACTGAAGGCATGACTTCAGGGGCCTTAATCTTTCTTCTTTTGAAAGGAAAAACTTTGGCCCTTATATCTTCCAAATTGTGATCTGGCCTGCAAATTACCATTGGGAGGAATTAAGTAAATGTGACTACATCTCAAGAACACCTTAGTACAAGACAAAGCTGAGATAATTGTTTTCACTAGAATTTTTTCATAAGAAAACCCCAAGAAGAGAGACGCCATTGGCTTAAACATTCCTGGCTCCTCCTGTTTTAGAGGAAAATAAAATCAAGAGAGTGTAACAATTCTGTCAAATAAGGAGTCCGTCATTAATCATTATGATTGGAGAGTTGATTTCTTCTTGATTCCCATTCAGATGGAAGGATTTATTAATTGGGCTATATTTATAGCACGTCATTTTAAAGTGAAAGTGGTTGAACTGTTCTAAGTATTTGCGTATTATAGGACAAATGAGGTGTGTGCACTGTACATCCAGCCAACTATATATTTAAATGAGCATTCAACAATAGAATGAGTCATGATTGCAAAATACCAGAAGAGGCATGATCCAGTGAACCCACTGGATACGCTACCCTTAAAATTTTTTGTTTTGTAAAATTCATGTTAAAGACGGTAAATAAATCTCAGAGAATAGAAGTGCATTTTGTTTGATATGTGCACATGATGATAGAAAGGAAAACTCAGGATTCATTATGATATTCAACAGAACAAAAACAACAATTCAGAGCTCCCAGACACATGGATTCCAAAAAATTTGGACAGAAACAAGAGAGTGCCTACTACAGGGGATATCACCAGCAGTGTAGTGAGTTAGAGGTCAAATGCTAAGTCACAGGTGCATTATCCATTGCAACTATAAGATCAAGCTGAGAGTGAGACAGGAAGGAAGCTATGCGGTTTACAAGACTGGTTGGTGATGAGGGGAAGAGAGATCATTCTAATAGTAATAATGATTAAACAAAAAGGCACATAGAAGAAAAAGAAAAAGAAAAATAAGGCAAGGACACAAGGAAAAAGAGGTCAATAACAGATGATAAAGGTCATTTGAAGAGACTATTGATGTAACAACCTCTCTTTAGCAAGTATTTCTGCAACTCAGTTAAAACATCTGGGAGACCAAGAGAAGCTACAAATCAAACCTAATGACAGTTCAAGGATTTCGCTAATAAAATGAGAATATATCCAAGGGCTGCTAGAGGTGTTAGCAGCTGACCTCATCAGCAAAATCAAGTTTTAGTCAATTATGCACCTGGAAGAATATTGAAACTGGGCTCCTCTAACACCCAAAAGAAGAGCTACCAACTTAGCTTAGAAGAAATTTCCCACCCAGGTGGCCTTGAGAACTCAAGAAAGATACATCTCAAGAAGTCTCGACATGAGCTCCCAACAACAATCTGACCTAGGTTCCCCAATGAACATCCTACCAGATTTACTTTGATATCACCTCTATTGGAATTGGGAAGGGTCCAAAGTCCAAACTCTGTTGGAAGCCCTATTCTAGGATGATAAGGTGCCATTACTGACTATTCTCAGTCATTGTTGGAAAGAAGAAAAATTTTATTTCATCAGTAGTGAAAGCCCAGAGAGAACCTCTAAACTCAATATTTTGAACAATACAGTTGATAAGAAGCTATTTATCCTCAAACATTTTGTATTGTTCTTTCCCTGAGCAATCCCAAAACAGCCAACCCTGAGGAATACCAAAACTATGAAAATCAGAACATCAACAAAGAAGCAATCTCACAGGGGGAGTCAATTAATTCCAAATAAAATGACCAAACAGTGTAAGCAATTGGACAATGCACAGAATGATCCCCAATCATCTCACTCGCATTGCTGCATATATTGCTGGAAAAAACAGGAAAAATGTCCCAGTATCTGTTTCATCTGAAGTATCTCACAGTTTTTAACTTTTTACCTGCTACATGCCAACTAAAAGCATTGACTTTAGAAGGTATTTTGGACAATCAGACCAAGGTATTAGGAAATGATGAATTGGATCCATTGGAAGCTTTTGTCAAGAACTTTCCAACACTACTAACGCCTTTTCTGCTTTTGCTTAGCAACACTACTGCTATTTATTTAACGAATTGACCAATGTGAAGTTCTAAAAGGAGAGAGAGAGAGAGAGAATCCTAGTCATATTTTAAACAGGACTGACCTGAGTTTTTCCACTGGAACACAGCCCAGGTCAATGTGACATACAGGACAGCAGTCCACCTCCTCATCTGAGAGCTTCTGATAGATGCACTTCCTGCAAACTGGTTTGGAGTTCAGTATTCAATGTATCAGAGATTGCTTACGAAAAGAGTAAAAAACATTCACAGGAAATGAAGAATATGAGATTTCAAATTGAAAGTACAACCTAATAAAACCCACCTCCTTGGGAGAAAAAAAGGGGGAAAGAAAAGAAAAAACACAGCAGTTGATTATGGGAAGTCCCACATCCTACATCACCCAAACATTGGGTTGATATGACTTTATATACCTGTTTGGGGCCTTCACCTACTAGCTTAGGCTTTTAGATTGGAAACTTAATAATGTTTATCAGATTATTTGATCAACAAATGGAAGCAAATATGGTGATAATGAAAGCAAAAAAGGAAAGGATATTAGATTCTACATAGAGTTTCCAGAAGAGCATACAGGACTACAATGGATATAAATAGAAAGAAGAAAAGTAAATTTCATTTACAGAATATTATCCAAGCTACAACAATCATCAAATTCAAAATGTTAAAAATAATAAACTGCATTTTTAACAAAATAATAACAATAATAATAGTAATAGACTGCTTTAGCAATCTGAAGTAATGATGCCCCTTTGATCATATGGTCTGTCTTCTGGGTTTTTTTTTTTCTGAACTTTTTTGGTAAATATTATATGGTATACGTCACTACTGCTAGGTAGCTTCCCTAACTAATTTCCATATTTATAATCAATTTAAATCCATTTCTGACAGTGTGAAAGAAATACTCAAATTTTAGAGTTCACATCGCCTGTCCCTCTGATTGGTCTTGATATAGTAGCCCTTATCCATATTACACTAAGACTTTGTTTGCTTTATGGAAGTCATTTCCTTGCCAGAGAAGTAATGTTTCAGCTGGTTCCCCTTAATGGTCACCAGAGATGGCAGTTAAAATCTGTTTTGTCCGAAGCTATCTTCTGTCTTAGTCTTGAGGAAAGTGATTCTTAAAAATCAGGTGGAAATTGAATCCACCACTTCAATTTGGCCTGAGGAGAATTACATTTTCCAGTATAGTTGTTAACCTCTTAACTTTTACGCCACAATCAGATTATGTCTTTTTCGCTAAAATGATCGATTGCACAAGCTTTCTTATGAAGAAAACAAATGTTCAATAGATAGAGCTGAAAGGAGAAGAAAATTTTTACAGGAGTATGATTTGTATTGACCGCATGGAGTTTAGACATACAACAAACAGAGATCAGCAATGAATTATTAGACTCAATACCTGAGAGAGAGAGAGAGAGAGATGCAGGATTTCAAATATGAGTATCTAACAGACCAAGTGCATTAAATGGCCAGGCTTTCTGCCAGATGGGGTAACGACTAGATGAGACACTATTAGGCCACATGAATGTGCTCTAATATGATTTAATTGAAACTCGGTCAAGATAAAGTGGGTTTAAATTGATTATAGATACATAACTTCATTAACAGACTGCCTGGTAGTCATGAAAACTACCACATGATCGTACCACATCATAATTAGCACTTGCAATCTTTCTATTCTCTAACAGCAATGAAGAACCAAATCATCTGGCTAGACACCTGCATGCAACAAACAGATTGGCCCCAATAGGTCCCAACCTCTACTATCAATCTTCAATTGCAACAAGCACACATCCATTGTAAAGCGTAGTTATTATGTCCATAACTCGAAAAGAAACATTGATACATTAATTATTAATACATACTCACAATTTCAACTGTATTACCTAGTTTTCAAAAGCTCACAAGTAAATATCAAAACAAAGTCACATTATTTGTAGGAAAAACACACTGCATTGATTTTTTTTGTCCCTTTCTTTATCTGTTCTACAAAATTGACCAGATAACAAGCAAAGCAAGTATACATCTCTCTCTCTCTCTCTCTCTCTCTCTCTCTCTCGATATATATATATATAGACCCAAATCACTAATACAAACAATCTCGATGAACAAAGGAACCAAAACACAAAAATAAACCCAAAAATTCAGAAATTGCGTGATAAACAAAAGAAACCCAGATTACAAAACACAAAATTAGACGAAGCCAGTTCATAAAAAGCAAAACAAAACAACCCCAGAACAAAATAACAATAATACGAAGAATAAGAAGAAGAATAACAATAACAATAATAGTACTAAATAACAGAGCAGAGAAACTAACACGTGTGAAGGCATAGGGATATAGTTGTAGCTTCCTTCAATAGCTTGTTACAGAGAGGACATGTCATGCATGCTGCTATCGTCTCCCTCCTCACTTTGACCACCTGACCCGTCATCTCTCTCTATCTTTCTCTCTCTAAAACTCTCTCTGTCACTCTAAAACTGCATTCAACTCCAACCAAGGAAAATCAGGAGGAAAAAATATGGGACGAAAATATGGGAAAATTTTAGAGAAAACAATAATTATTTTGGCTATATATGGGACGTATAGATCGAGAGAGATCAATCTGTAGATATATGAACATATAGAAAGGACTATGAGGTGAAATTGGAAGATGGACACTGCATTAAACTCCAAAATCTCGAGAAAATCATAGAGAATAAACGGAAAGAAAGTACGGAATATTTTTGAGAGAAAACTACAACTATTTTGGCTATATGGGACGTATAAAAAGGTATGGATCTATAGATATATGAGCATATACAGGGGATTATGAGGTGAAATTTGAAGATGGGTTTGGGTGATGTGAGAGAGAATTACGTGGGGTTTGTTGGATTTGGGACAAAGGGGTTATCGTGGGTGATGGCTGATGAGGTTTCCGTTTTCCACGAAAGAACATGAAAAAGCAAAGAACCGAGGCTTGTCGCGTGTAATGTAAAACACACCGAGCTACCTAGCGCCAGTTCGACAATCTATTGTTTCCTGTTGAGGAAGGGTTGTGGATAAAATGCGCCGTTGGTTGACTGACTTGAAAACCCTCCGACCAAGGTTTGGTTTTTGCATTTGTTTTTTTTTTTTCCCCTGGTACGGAGTAACATTAATTATAACTTATTAACATTCTCCCCCTTAGATTCAAGTATTGATACGTGTTGGTCTGCCTTTTTTTTTTTTTTTTGAAATGCTATGGTTCAAGTATTGATATTATAAGGGATTAGCCGATCAAGATTATCCCTTTATCGTCTAATTATTGATACTAATCACTAGTTGTGTTATTATTATTGGCATTCTAATTCTCACAATATCGATACTTAACAAAGTCTTAAACCGAGTTACATGCAGTGGATTACATTAATCATATTATTTTGTACTATCTAACATATTTTTGCTATGCATTAAAGAAAAAAAATTAGGTCAACATGTACTGATTTTATTATATCACTTTGTATAGATAGCTTAAATCCTATTTATGTGTGGTTTGTATAGTACAACCTACATATATATATGTAATATTATTCCTAATACATAATCCCACGGTGTTGATGTTAATAGGGGTGTTCGTGGTTCGGTTTGGTTCGATTTTAGGATAGATTTTAAATCAAACCATACTATAAAAAAAACCAAACCAAACCAAACCATAAAATTTCGGTTTGGTTTGGTTCGGTTTCGGTTTTATCCTATCAAATAGCAACAAATAATTAAAAATAGAAAAATGACAAGCCAAACTCTAAATTAAAACATTTTTAATAAAATCATTACATTAGCAACTAAAAAAAACATTAAACATTGTATCAAAATGGAAAAGTATTGACTGTCAGTCCAAGTTCAAATCTCCAATCTAATATGTGTCAATATCTCACACAACAATAATAGCTAGTTTAATACATGTCAATCTAATAAATAAAAAACATTAAGAAAATTTACAATTTATTACCTATTATGCCCTTATTAGAATAGAAAATTTACAAACTAAGTTTAATATATATATATAAAATTATTTATATTTATATTATATTTTTTTCGGTTTTTCGGTTTAATTTGGTTTTTTAAACATGAAAACGAAAACCAAATCAATTTAATTCGATTTTCTAAAATTAGAACCAAAACCAAACCTAAAATCAAAAAAACCAAACCAAATCGACTGATTTAGCTTGGTCCAATTTGATCTTCGATTTTAACTTAGACCATAAACAACCTAGATGCTAATAAAATCAATCCCACTGTAATTGACTCCTATGATAGAGGAAAGCAGCCCTGCATGAATTAAATGGCGCCCTTTATGGAGGTGATGTGGGTCCTTATGAAGGATGGAGTTAATACGACCGTAGTTGACACGGATTAGATGCAAGTGATCGATCACACCATAATTGGTGCCTTTGATAGCGATGGTCTATCAGATGAGGCTTGACCCGTGCCATGTGGTACTTGGTTTTGGTCTATTAGGCAGTCAAGCCTGAAAATGGGGCTTGGCTGGTTTGGTTTGGTCCCTTGGTGCTAGCGCCTGCATGAACGATATACGTAATTAATGAGCTCATCATGAGCTATTTATACGTCACTTCTTCATGTACTTTTATACATTTCTACTCTCTGTTGATGGACCCAAGAATAGCATTGCAGTGTGGTTTGGTTTAAGGCTAGGATGACAATTTGGGACCTTCCCAATTACATACTTCATCCGTTACTAAATAAGTGTCTTACTTTTTTTTTTGAAGTGCTTCAAAATAATTATTTATTTCAAAAGTTAATAGTCATTTTTATTTATTTTTTAAAATATTCTTAAAAATGTATTTTTATTTTTTCTAATGTTTTACATAATTGATGGCAAAATTGGAATTTCAATACATATGCATTGATGTAAAGCATTTAATAAGATTTTCTTAAAAAACGTGTTTTTTCAAAGAAGACACTTAATTTAGAATGGAGGGAGTATTTAAAGTTCTCTCTCTCACACACACACATTTTTTATTGGATAGTAATAGTAATATTTTCTTTCGCTAACCACAAGGTGTGGCTTAGATGGCCTCATGGTTGGAATACCAACAATAAGGTCCTGAGTTCAAACTTTGTGGCCAACCCTCCGGACGTAATAAGTGCAGTAAAGGTTGGTAGGACATACCTCTATTGACGGGTAATCAATTTCTGGATCTGGGTGTGGGTATAAATCCCTGCCGCTGTACAAGTCCGTGACTTACTGGTGTGTGTGTTGTGAGGCCGATGCATACATCCGGGGTTTGCCTCTCTGTCTTACTCCGGTTAACGGTATTAGGTATCAATTCCGAAATCGTGGAGGACAAACTGAGGGGATTCATCCTCGTATCCAAAAAAAATATATATATATTTTCTTTTGCTGAGAAGGGGAAAAAAAAAGGCATTTGGGAATTATAAGACCTCATTTGTCTCCGGCTCCAAAGCAGTGTAAATGCTCAACACCTAGATGAAAACATCGGCATAATGCTAGGCTAATAGCGAACCCATTAGCAATACGATGAGTTGAACTGGACACCGTTCAATTTATGGGTGGTCTTTATTTCAAATTCTTGCAAAAGTAATTAAATATTAAATGATCTTATCACTTTATAACTTTTAAAAAATAAAATAAAAATAAAAAAGAGAGAAAAAAAAATCCACATGCACTTCCAAAGACCAAAAATCTTTAAAAAAATCCACTGGACGTTGATGTATTCAGTACAGGTTCCCTTTTTTTGTGCACTAGAGATGTTGCATGGATGATGTTTGTATGGCATAATAAGAGACGGAGGAAAACTTATATATAATTGTGATACGGCCAAAATGGTGTCATAAGCCAATCAAGCAAAGCAAAGTTGAATTATCAAAATATTTTTGTTATCCCATAATCTTATTTTCCTTTACTCCTTTTGACTCAGAACGCTTCTTCACCATGTCACAGTTACATGAAAGAGTCACTCTGAGGGAGGACTGCTGCAAGTGGGGCTCCATGACTAAGTGCCTGTTTGGGATAGCTTCAGAGTAGAATCAGAAGTAGAATCAGAAGTAGAATCAGAAGCTGAATCAGAATCAGCGGGGAGGCAACTTAAGTAAATTGGCCTCAAAATCTCTTTTGGGCTTACAATCACTTTTCACATTTTTTATCCAAACACTCTTAAAAGTGATTATGGGCCATCAGAAGAGATTTTGGGCCTCTCAGAATCTCATCCAAACAGGCACTAAGTGGGCTTTGCGGGGGTATAGATTAAGGGAGTGGCTATTGCAACCCCCCAAAGCTATTTGTTGTCCCCACCTAATTTCCCCACCCCCCAATTTATATACCCACCCCTTTCAAAGACTAAAATACCCCTCCTTCTAAATAAACCCTAGCCTTTCTCACCCACCCTTCTCACCCACCCCACTCCCGGCGAGAAAGGGCAACAGCGACGGCGACAGCAGACGGCGAACGGCGCAAGCACCCCTTCTTCCTCTTCTCTCTTCTTCTCCTCTTCTTTCTTTCTTTCTTTCTTCTGTTTTTTTCCTCTGTTGGTCAAATTTGCGTTTTTTTTTTCAAAACCTCCATTTTTTTCCAGCAAGGAAGTTCTTCCTTTTCTTTCTTTCTTTCTTTATTTTTTATTTTTTATTTTTTTTCCTCTACTAGTCAAATCTGTGTGTTTTTCGGCGAAGGAGTTTTTTTTTTCAAAACCTCCATTTTTTCAAGCTACGGGAGGGAAGTGAAAGAAAAGGAAAGAAAAAAAAAAGAGGCTATCGACGGGAAGAGGAGAAGAAAAGGAAAAAAGAAGAAAAAAAAAAAAAGAAGAAGAAGAAGGTTTCGACGGGAGGGAAAAGAGTGAAGGTTGTCGGTGCGGGAAAGGGGTTTTGGGAAGGAAAGAAAAAATAAAAATAAAAATAAAAATAAAAGAAGAGAAGAAGAAGAAGAGGAGGAAGGAAGAAGACGATCGCCGGTGGGGTAGGGTGGGGTGCTGGAGCCTCGCCGTTGCCCGTGGCGTGGGGTGGGGTGGGGTGGGGTGGGGTGAGGTGGGTGAGGGTATTTAAACCCTTTTTGATAATTTCGCATAATAATTTTTTTAATTAAAAAAAAATGGGGGCAACTTAGAGTATTGGAGGGTTGCAATAGCCGTTCCCACATATTAAAGGGGTAGCTGCAGAAGGCTGGGGCCTGGTCACCATCCACGACCAGATAGTGGGCCTGACCAGAGATGGCCCATCCTCGGAACGAGACAAGACCACATTGAGTGTGCCAATCCATGCCGTTCCGACACCACCTGTGCTACAAAGGCTTTGATAAAGATTTGTTGAACTAAAATTGAATCCAAATCATCTACTTTCACGACTAGATTACAACAATTGCAATACTTATGGGTTACATCTCTATGTTCATAAAAATAGACATGGGTTCCATACATGGGCTTAGGGTCCATTTTTATCAAAGAGGCTTCTATTAGCATCCAAAGACTTAGCTTTTCATCCCTTACTTATTTTACACTTTCAGATTTTATGAAAAATATATAAAGTTTTCATAAAAACTAATCGTGTTGGCTATTAGAAAACATCATTTTGAAAAACTTTTTGGAAGAAATTTTTTCCAAAATCTATCGTTTAAGTGGACATTTTTAGTTATTTATGAAGCGAAGACTATAAATGGCAATAAAGTTTACTTAAATAATAGATTTTGGAAAACAAAAATTCATAAAAAATTGTTTGAAATGATGTATGTTTTTTTTTAAAAAAATAAAATACGCGATTGGTTTTTATGAAAACCTTTCTATATTTTTCCTAAAATCTTAAAGTATAAAATAAGTGTGAGATAAAAAATAAGTCTTGGAGTGCCATTAGGGGCCTTTTTTATTTTAGCTCATTTAGAAGGCCTCAGTTTATGTGGATGGTTGTTGGATTGGCCATGTCAGCCCTTCATGTTGCAAATAATTCCTGTCCGACAACAATAGAAAACGGACAGGATTAATCTTTGCCCTTCCATTATTTAGTAATTGCAGGTAATAGAAATCATTTACCTCCTTCAATGCCTCCCCCAATTGGAGTCCATAATCATAAAATAATATGGGTAAATTACAGCTTACGGTCTAACTTTGACTCATATTTCACTTTAGCTTCCAAAATTTTAATTTTGTCAATTCGGTATCCAATATGTGCGTTAACCAAAAATCAATAACGTCATTAATGGTATCCATGAAATGACTTTAATGCCTCTCAACAAATGATGTTGTTTTGAAACATGCTACACATTGAGGAGCAAGTATAGATCATTTTCTTAACACCATAAGGAAAATTAAATTTAAATAAATAAATAAATAAATAAAGAGTTAATAAAAAATATGCACATAGAGAAAAAGTATAACAACGTACACAATATATAAAAAGTTTGAACACTAGTAAAAAAAATAGTAAATTGCCATGTGTGTGTGCATGGTGCTCATTCTCATAGGTGTGCCATTCTTATAGATAATAAAAGAAAAAAAAAAATTGGTCCCTAATCTATTTGCTGCTCGGAATGCCATTTTCATAATTAAAACAAAAATTATCTGGTCGAAATATAAAGCGTTAATAGATGCTGATAGGGGTAAAATAAGGTTTTAAAACTCATTAAAAAAGAAAAAATATGAATAATATAGAAAATTTTGGTCACATGACAAGAGTTAATGGATGCTGATAAGGGTAAAATAAGGTTTTGAAACTCATAAAAAAGGCAGAATATGAATAATTTAGAAAATTTTGGTCATGTGACCAAAATACCAGGTAATACTGTTTGGTCAACAAACAGCTTCGACGACAAACCCCAAATTACAACTTAACTAATAATTTGGATTCTGAATTGACGAAATTAAGACTTGAACCCTAAAGTGAATTATGACCCAAACTTTGGACCCTAAGCATTATATACCATATAAAAAAGAAAAAAGAAAAAAAGAAGATGCTACTAAATACTTTATACCCTAAAAAAATTAGCTCATCTAAATAATCTTAGCATTTCGATTAATTCAATTTAGACCAAAGTAGCTTGAACGGTAGTGAGACTTTTGATAATGAGTCGAGAAATATAACAATTTCAATTAATGGTCGACATGATTTAAATGGATTGATCTTTTAAGAACAAGACATATTAAGCAAAGCCCATTTTTTGGTGGGTCCCAAATAATTTTTGTGATACTAACATAATCTAATCATACATAGAGAAGGCATGAAAGAACTACAATGAAAGAGGCAGAGAATCTCCATCCAATATGAGCAGCAAAAATCCTTTTTTAGATGGGGTTTATCATTCATTAATATGCTTGGTTGATGGTAACATTCAAGCAATATGAAGAGACACGTGGAGCGCACAGGTTGGTTTTTATGAGGATAAAGGATATGAAATGACTGGCTATGTATCTATATCCATATTGTGTGGTCCATTTTGCTCCCAATAATAATATTAATTCCCTAATTCCTCCCAACTTAGGTCTTATAAACAACTCTCCCCTTCCTAGTGAACCAGTTTTTTCTCCTTTTCTTCATCCATTTCGTTCATAAATGGCCACAATCACAGCCAGCAGCCCAGCTGCACTCTTCCCACGTGCCGGGCTCGTGCACAAGGTCTGCAATGGGGTCTCCTCTTTGCCAATTCTTGGTAAGATTGCATAAATTCTAAAATTCAAATTGCTTCACACTCTTGCACTATAGTTTAAATCAAAATTAAATCTCTATAGGCGAAATTTTACACAGATTTTTTGATACATATCATGTGTCACAGGATTGCCAACGATGGCGAAAAGGGGACGGGTGATGTGCACCCTAGAGGAGAAGCCAAGTGGAAGTGGCATGGACTCAAAGCATAACCATGGGTGCATCATTGATGGCGGCGGCATCCGCCGTGGTGGCGTCGGCGGGACCAGCCATGGCTTTGGTGGATGATAGGATGAGCACAGAAGGAACAGGGCTTCCCTTTGGTTTGAGCAACAACCTTCTTGGGTGGATACTTTTTGGTGTGTTTGGCTTGATTTGGGCTCTCTACATTATTTACGCTTCCACCCTTGAAGAAGACGAGGAATCTGGGTTGTCCCTTTGAGTGAAGGGCCACTGTCATATAATTATTAAAAGGCTGTGGTAGAAGAATTGTAGATGAAAATAATGGTTTGACTCTCTGTAACATTGCTTTAAAACAAATTAAGTTTATCTGCTCAAGCATGTATGTGGTTCAAGTATTATTTTGTGTGTTGCCCCTTTCTCACCTTAATTTTTTATTTATTTATTTGGTTAAGCAAATGATTTATAAACGAGAGGAAAGTGGAACATTCCCTTCATCGACCTCTTCCAAAACAGATGGCGAGAGGTTAGAAATAGGAATATTACCAAACCAATTACAAAATGGTGGCCAAGAGGCAAACTCTCTCACTTGTTTGATTGTGAGAATGTGATAAGCCCATAGCACAATATTTAATTAGAGAAAAAAGATGGTGCTTCCTTCTTCTCCCCTCTTTATTTTCTTTTTCTTTTCTTTTTCTTTGGGATGATCTACATTCGGGTCGGTCTTCCCAACCCATTTTTTCTGTAAGATTACGTTGAGATGTAAGATTAGGTTGAGAAAAAAGATGGTGCTTCCTTCTTCTCCCCTCTTTATTTTCTTTTTCTTTTCTTTTTCTTTGGGATGATCTACATTCGGGTCGGTCTTCCCAACCCATTTTTTCTGTAAGATTACGTTGAGATGTAAGATTAGGTTGAGAAAAAAGATGGTGCTTCCTTCTTCTCCCCTCTTTATTTTCTTTTTCTTTTCTTTTTCTTTGGGATGATCTACATTCGGGTCGGTCTTCCCAACCCATTTTTTCTGTAAGATTACATTGAGATGTAAGATTAGGTTGAGATTCGAATCCTCAATTTTTTATTTTTTTTTCTAAGAGTGTGGGAGATATCACTATGGCTATAGGCCAATGGTAGAGAAAGATGGTTTACTTCAAAGAAGCCTTAGTAACATTTGGAGGGACTTCCTTCTAGAAGAAAAAACATTCAAATAATATAATCTCATTAACATAGAGATCTTATGTAAGAAAAAAAAAATGGTAAGTGAAATTCGATATATTAATTTTGGTTTAATAGTTTGAAAAATCCGATTGGTTGATTTCTCACCAATTCATATAATCCTCATTAGTGGCCAATTTTGGCGTGTGGAAACCATGGTGTGCTCTACTATATGTTTTATTGTAGAGAGGCATAAAAGTACACCATGGATTAAAATACCAAAAAATTTAAATAAATAATAATAATAATAATATTAATTTTTATTTGGATGCCGAAACAACCCTTAATCAATAAGTTCAATAAGGTGTGGAAGATTGAGTTTAGATCTATCAGCTTGAATTCTATTAAATTCTTACACTTTGTATGGTTTGGAATAGCACTGTGACAGTTCAACTCCTTGATTGTACCAAAAACAAAAATAAATAAATAAATCTTTTTATTTTGGGTATCCTAGAATAGTTCATACTCCGTAGGGTAGCATGCCCCGTGACACCCCTCCCCCTTCAATCCTGCAGTTTCTCTGCAACTGAACCAAAGGCATTTTAAAGCTCCAACTCATTTGTGGCATTTTGCTACTACACGGACAAACCCTCATATGTTGCAGTGATATAAAGTTACCTTCAATACATAATTTTTTGTAAGAAAATAGTAGAAGTCTAATGTTTTTACTCGAATTTGCTTACCCAACTAATGTGGTAACAGATGCATGAGGTTATGGATAATTGTGCATCACGGAGGGAGTAGTCTAGGTCAATGGCTTGGGATACCTATCGTTTGACCTAAAAAAAATAATAATAATAAAGTATCAGCGATCAACTATTTTTTAAAGAAAATTTTAACTGATCAGCTCAATTTCATATATACCGTGACTATGCTAAAACAGTTTTATATACCGTATATATTTAAACATGCACTTATTATGACAAAGTTTCCCAACCGATACATCTTCTATGCATGATTTTTGTATAGAAGATAACGTTCAAGGAGTTGTAATTTAAACAAATGTTTAGTTATAGACTTATAGCTGCATCCCCAAAAAAAAAAAATGTTGTGGATTTTACAAATGAGATATTGGAGTCAACTAACTAAGAGGATCATTTTATGGAGGTGACAAAATAGTATTATCACGGGTGGAGTCTAGCCCCGCTAATTTTTTATTTTTACAATAATATTTGTTTTGCTAATTAAAGATTTGATCATTCTCAAATTTTTATTTTGCCCTCTTGATTTTATTTACTCCTTTATATTTAGTTTTTTACTCATTTTCTTTTATAAATTTCTTCATTTTGTCATCATTTAAATTTTACTTTTACCCCATATTTTCTTTTTTTCGTCACTTCTCTTTTGTTTTCCGTTCATTGTAAATATAATTTTTATTTATTTATATAGATGAACAATGTTAGCCCAAATTTTTTCTTTCCAAATCAAATAGCTCAAATCATCTTGTGGATGACACATGAATTCATTATGGATAATAATTTTTTCATAAATTTTTTTATTGATTTACAAAGTTGCCTCCTCGTTTGAGCAAATAAATTTAGGTAAAAAAATTTGGCTCTTGATTATTATTATTACGGTAAAATGCATAAAACTACCCCAAGTTTGGGGTAGGTTTCAGTTTAGTATCCCAAGTTTAAAAAGTATAAAAATCAATCAAAATTTGGCCCTCCATGACTAAATTTCTGACTCCAAAGCACTACCGGTCCTAACAACTTGGCATCTCACAACCAGCCTATGTATCCAAAGAAATCTAGATAATTGCCATTAAAAAAATGTACTTGGCGTGGAACTACATTTGGGCAAAAAATGGTGTTTAGTTTGTAAATATTCGTATGATCTTTACTCAAATTCTTCAATGAGCAGGTAAATTTGGGAGCTCGATTGTTAAGCCTAAGTTATATTTGGTTGAGAAATTTGAAGAAAAAAAGTTATGAAATTTTGAAATGAAAGAATTTTAGTGTGAAGCAATTGCCAAGATGTGTACAATAAACCTTTGTGTTTTCGGACTTCACTATTTCTTCCCTCGCCTCTTCTCTGTGTAGCTTTCGCACAATTTAATTGGAATGTGTTCCATATAGTCTATGTCACATATTACTTCAGTTGTTCTGCCTGCTTGATACATGAGCGTTATATGCACTGCATATGAGGTTTGCAGAGCAGCCATACGTCACAACTTCTTCTGTTTTCTTTTATGTGGTTATCTATTTTTACAATTTAATTACGCTTAGTTCCCCTTATCGTGCCCAAAGGCAACAAGCTCAACCTAGACAGCTACAGCAGCAACAACAACAAGAACAAAGCTCCAACCTTGAAGCAACTCCAATAACAGAGTAAGCTGCAGTATGCGAGCAGATTGAACAGACCACCTCCATATGTTGAAAGGATGATTCATCTATGTCTCCCTCCTTATATGCTTTATCCAAATCGGTCGATGTAGCCCTTTGGCATGATGGAGAATTGGTTTAAAGATTTGGACCGACCATATGATAGATTATATTTAAAAGGACAATTATGCAATAACATTTTTTTTAGAGATAGCATCGGTTTTAGCGCGATTATATCCTTATTTTTCCTTGAATTTATAAATCAAGTGAAAAAAAAAAATTTATTACCATCAAAATTATAAAGATGTGCAAATAGGCCCTCCTAATATTTATTCATAGCTTTCAATTATAAATTTCTGATTGATAAAATTGAGCTTTAGTTTGACATTATTCTTCAAGTTCCTTATTTCGTAGGAGATTTTATTTGTAAGCACAAAATCTCTTATTGCTTCATCATAGTAATGGAGTTGTGCTTCAATCACCACAATCCACAAACTGGTAGTTCACTATAAGGTGGCCTTGGGCATTGCCTTTTCCATCAGTGTCAATTTGTCGAAACACGCCTTCGTCCAAATCCAACCCTCCATTGCTGCATTGATCAACAATTCTCACTGTGGCTTGAGTTCCCGTCCCAGTATTTGTCACCTGCACCCAATTGATCAATTTGAGTTACATATATCCTCTTTAATTTCACACCATTTATACATATATGTTTATATATATATATATATATATGTATGTATGTATATATATATATGTATGTATGTATGTGCGCGCGTGCGTGCCATTTGGCTGTTGAGATTTCAATAAACTCTCTAGTATTCTACCAAAGCTCATTTTTTATTTCCACTGCCCAAGTGGTTCTTCTTCCTTTTGCCGCAGTGTAAAACCTACAATACCGGCCCTAAGGTCCCCCCACCCCCACAACCCCCAAAACTCAAAATAATAATAATAATAAAAACTAAAGTAGATTTTGGGTCAAGTTTCAAATCCGACCTCTTTCATTTAAGAGGGTAGTCTACAAGGTCCATGCCTAGTAGAGCTATTATATATATATATATATATATATATAGAGAGAGAGAGAGAGAGAGAGAGATTTAGGATTAGATGACCCTAATTACATAATTTTTTAAATGATTCTTGAGCCGTTGGATATTGTGAAATCCAATGTCTCATAAGTATGTTAGTCTTTTTCTTCTTTCTTTTTCTTTTTTTCACTCTAGTTTTTTACAAACAATAGGAAAATGGTTTTATTAGGTAATTTCTAGATTATTTTTGACACAAAACTAAAATCTTCCTATTTGTTAAGGTTTTGAATAATTTTGATGCAACCTCCAAAACCAACCCCCACCCCCCCCAAAAAAAAAAAAAAAAAAAACTCATTTTTAGATTTTATGAGATTTAACTTACCCAAATGTTCCAAATCTTTACTCCTAGTCGGAAAAAAAATTAAAAAATTAAAAGTATGAAAGAGACTAGAAATTCCACATTTTTCCTAATACTTCCCACTACTGGAAGATTTTATTTATTTATTTTTTTTTTTTTTCTAAATTAAAAGCTAAGAAAACGAAAATGAGGGCTTCAATCTACTCTTAATTAATCTCATCTTCTGAAAACGAAAACAAAATTTTGAAAATAAAAGGAAGGGGAGGACTGAGTGTTTGGGTGGAACCTATCCTATGGGGTAGGGTGGTACCAAAAAGAAAAATGCTGAATTTTTTCAAGTCAAAAGAAAGGAAGAAAAAAAAATGTTTCTATACCCATCGAAATACCCATCAGCTCCGTTCCCATCTAACTTGATAGTTAGCTTGGCAGGTTCCATATTAACAAATTGATTGATGCGGCATGTTATGTAGGGCTACAACATTTTTATCTTTTAGAAAATGGAGCCCTTTATACAACACCAATCCGCATAAGTAAAAAAAAAGTCTGTTAAATAAATTAAAGGACTTTTGGTTCATACACAGTATGTCGCATAAGGTGTTATATTTTGATACTACATATAAGATGTTGTACATAACATTTCCCTTTAGGAATTGACTAACACATCATATAGGAATGATATGGTAGATACTAGCTATAGCATGTTAGAAACTTAGCAAAAAAAGATAAAATGCTGTAGCAAGTTAGAAGGTAAGTTGATTCATTTCTTACCCTTAAGCACTTGCCGCAGGAGGCCTGGCCGCGAGGCCCAACAGGTCCACAAAAGGCCGTCCATCCATATTTGCGACGCCACTCCAAGGGCTTGCTTGCATCCCATGTCGAGCAATAAGCACTCACTGCATTCAAGTCCCATCCATTTTGCTCGGGATTGTAGAAATGGTATGTTGCTCTCACATTGGAAGCACTCTCACCACCGCCGCCGCCTCCACCACCGCCACCAGACTTGCAATTACTTTGACAGTTTTTGGAAGGTGAGCAATAGTCATCAGTTGTCCCACAGTAACCATGTTCGCTACAACAAAGGTTGTTGTCGCAGGTTCGGCCTCCGGCTTGCCGGCCGCACTGCTGGGCGGTGGCGATAGCCACTAGGCAAAGCAAGAACACCAAGCGAAGCTTAACTCTCTCCATTTGAATGGACCTTTTTTGCGTTGTGTGATGAAGGATGGTGCAAGAGTGAATGACTTTATAGAGAGGCGTCTGCTGTTTTAATTACCAAAATACCCTTGAAATTTTTGTGATGAGTTTTATCCCCGCCGTGACTTATGGGGTAAATGAAATCTTGGTCAAATATATTACACGCCAGTCGTCATGGTACGTAGCATTTAATAAGATAAGGTGACCATGACTTATTCTGGTCATTCTTGATAAAAGACAAGTGCATTTTTGCTTGGAAAATTACTTGCCGTCAGGAGGAAAATAACGTTCTCTTGATTGGAAAATATGACATTCATGTGATTATTGAAAACAATGAGAAGTACTGTTGCTCTCTGATTAATGAAATAAAAAATAAAATAAAATAGTACTCCGTAGATAAATGGGCACACGGTATCAGGACCCCGCCAACTAGGGAGAGCAATGGTACCGAGTGATGAAGACTTTTTGATCTTTTTCTTTATCCTTTTCTTTTTGGCATCTAATAAATCCAGTTAAAAGGAAGTTTCCTCACACCCAAGGTATATAAGTAATTTCATTTGCGTAGATGACCTTTTTTTCTTTTTTTCTTTTTTTTTTGTGGATATTTTTGGGTAACATGGGTAACATCAACCAATAATTATCCTAAGATCTGAAGTTAGAACCTTACCCCGCATGTATAGGGGAGACTGGAGAGTCTACGAGGCCATTGACTTGTCTAGATGACATTAATTTGAGAAAGAGAGAGATTGCAGGTTGCTACAAATACGGGGTCAAAATGGGCAACTACTTTTGTGATATTTTCTGGTTTTAAAATGTAGCTTCCAGAAAGCGTGTCGTTTGCTACAAAAGAGGGTAGCAAAGCTGCAAATTAATAGCCTAGATGCAGGTGCAACTAATTTGTTCAATCATGTAATAGATGTGTACTTTTCTGGTCAAAATTATGGCTTGTGCTTGGGCCAACAACCTCAAGCGTCGGAAAAATACATTGGAACATGAACTCCATAGCAACAGCTGGTATTGCATAGAGACTCAATAGATATCCAATCAGGATCTGCTAATCAAATGGTTGATCCATACCGAATTCTGAAAGCAGGAAGGCTTTTCTTTGGTAATGGTGTATACTTTTTTTTGGTTTGTCCTTATAGACTTATAGTCATTTATGAGGTGTAGCTAGGCATGGACAAATTAATATGGTGTAGGCATGGACAAGTATCTAAATCTAGTTACTGGTGTAGACCCTTTTTTTTTTTTTTTTGTTCTTATAGTCACTTATGAGGTATAGGCATGGACAAATATCTACTCATCGGTCCACATTTTAGATTCTACAATAGTGATAGAGTAGAGACTTGAATTCATAATTTATACAATCATTTGCCATCTGAATTATCCTCCAAGTTAATACCTAATACTTTATATTTCTATTAAAGATGACTAAGCTCCCACACTACTGTTCCCATTTAGGTTAGTCAAAGTGGTCAGGGATAGGGATGGCAATGGGGGTGGGTTTGGGACGAGACCCCCTATCCCAACCCCAATCTTATAAAAAATCCCTAAACTCATTCCCCACCCAAACCCTATACCGAACGGAACCCCCTCAATCCCAACCTTGACCCTATAAGAAAATCATGAACCCGTGCTCCACCCATACCCTATAAGTCTCATCCCCATTTGAAAATGAAGAATACAAAACCTATCCCCGTCCCATCCCACAACACAACTGGGACAATCTATTCAAAAAGTGAATACAACCTATTAGCAATACACCCATATTATAATCCAAAAATGCCAATACCACTTCATTAACCAATTCACGAATTCACAACCTGTTAGTAATCTGTCAGCACTTATTTTAAATTAATAGAAGATTACTTTGGTAAAATAATATATAGAAATGATACATGCCTATATGAAATTAAGCAGGGTGGGGCGAGATTATACACTAAACCCAAATCCGTTCATAACCCTAGTCAGAATTTTTTTATAAAATACCAATCCCACCCCTATTCTATTTAAAACGATCCCAATCCCGTCCCAATAGGGGAAGGTCGGGCTGGGCCGGGCCAAAATACCCGGTTTATGTGGCCCATTGCCATCACTAGTCAGGGATAAGTATGGCATTAACTTGGCCATGTCACTTGCATCTTTAACACATGGCCTGACATCTGACGCATTCCCTTGTTGTCACTCAATGAATGGAGCTTGTCACAATGTGGCTCATAGTAACATGGTGGCAAGCTCCCACTGAATAAATATCTTCTACTGGTGATGTGTCACTAGCTAGCTCTCCATCAACCAACACCCATGGCGAATAAGTGCACGAAGAATGAAGAGACGCAGGAAAAAGACTAAATAGAAAAAAACGAAGAAGAAGAGGTCGACGACTGAGAAGATTAGAGCATACACCAGATGGTGATGAAGGAGGAGGAAAAAAAGAAGAAGAGGGTTCAGAGTCAGATATTAATGTGTTTGTTCTGCAATTCCAAGTACAGTTCATGCGATGAGCTCTTGGAGCACTAACGTTCAACTCACCACTTCGATTTTCAGGGATGAGTTAGATTTCAATTTAAGCGCTTTTCCTACTAGTGCAAGAAGAAATTCAAAAGAATCCATAAACGAAATAAAGGATTTTTTAATGAAAATTTTAAAGGAATGAAAGCGGTGTTATTAATAGCGCTTTTAAAAGCGCTATTGCTACCAGTGCTTTTGACCTTTTTTTAATTTAAAATTTAAAATTTTCGTATTTTGCTTGCATTTTCCCTTGAGTCTTCAAATGTGTATCATGAAATATTTAGGTAGAAATATACAAGGCCAAAAAAATGTAACTACTAATATAAGGACATGGCAAAAACAAAAATTAAAAAATAAAAATAAAAAATAAAAAAATAAATTTCAAAAGGCCAGATTTATGATTCTCCAAAAAAATTTAGGTGTGTTTCAAAGGGCTAATCCTTAAAGGAAAAAATAGTTAACTCTTTCGGAATCTTCACTTAAATAAGGAATTCTCCATTGTAACTAGTTCTTTTGGAGCTTCCTTAACTAATTAAAGAAGAAGGAATTCTTATCATACTCTTCAAAGAACGGAAAATATAGCTAACCCTTTCGGAGATACTCTAATATAGGAGTACATGGGTCTATTTCGACACCCTTTTTAGCTACTCAATCCACACCCTTTGTATTAGCAAAAAAAAGTATGAAAAATGGGCCATCTCTTAATATAGTAAAAATATTTTATTACAAATATATAAACCGTTGCAAATAAACCATTATTTGGATTTGCTTTTATAATTAAGCTGAAGGAAGCATGAACAATTCATTGGTGTTTTCCCTTTTATGAATCAAGTTCAAGCCCATTGAGAACCACATTGGTGTTCTCCCACTGTTGAAAGCATGAACAATACAGGACAACGCAGAGAGACACACAAAGGCATATTAGAAACTTTAACAATACTTATGAATTATGATCGATCCAATTCTCTTATTAGTAATACCTTACACAGCAGAAAACTTATTACTACTCAATAATCGAAAGTAAGGAGGGATTATTGATCCCATCGCCACAATTAACAAACTCGTAATTCACTATTAGGTGACCTTGTGCGTTTCCTCTTCCATCGGTGTCTAGTTGACGAAACACGCCGGCGTCCAAATCTAACCCTCCATTACTGCATTGATCCACGATCCTCACCGTTGCCTGGGCTCCCGTCCATGTATTTGTTACCTGCATGCAATTTTTTCAGAATTTAATTGGATAATTATATGAAAAGTGCATGGTTACTTTAATTCATTGTTTGAGCTATTTGTTGGTAAAGCACAATGGCATCGATCAATGCATGTGGTAATACAATTTCTCTGAAAATATTTTCTAAGAAAAATATTTTTCAAATTTAAAATGATATATTCATAGTATAATAGGAAACCTTCCGATATAAATATTGCATATAGTTGGAAAATTGTTTCAGTTCTTACCCTCAAGCACTTCCCACAGGAAGCCTGGCCACGAGGCCCAGCCGGGCCGCAGAAAGCCGTCCACCCGTACCTCCGGCGCCATGCCAAAGGCTTGTTAGCATCCCATGTCGAGCAATACGCACTGACTGCATTCAAATCCCACCCATTTTGCTCCGGATTGTAGTAATGATATGTGGCTCGCACATTCGAAGCACTCTCACCACCACCACCACCACCACCTTTGCAATTGCTTTGGACAATTATTGGAAGGTAAACAATAGTCATCAGTGGTGCCACAGTAACCCCACTGGCTACAACATATGTTGCCAGGGCAAGTTCTGCCACCAGCCTGCCTACCACATTGCTGGGCTGTTGCACCAGCTGCCATATATAGTATCAACACCATGAAAACACCATATTTCCCCATATTAATTTCTTCTCAATTTGGTTATGGAAAGATTGTGTCACAAGGTTTGGCAATATATAGAGGCTATCTACATTTTAGTTACCATAATACCCTTCTATAATTTTAAGAACATTATGACTATGGTAGTGTCAATTTGCTTGTGGGCTCTATGTGCTCCTTTGGTTTGAACCGTGGGATGGTTCTTGGGATGTGTGTTGCGTACAAAGTAAGAAGAACGTGCGGCTGGTGAGTAGGGTGGACATACTCGAGAAGATGATGGATGACTGTCAATGTGAGGTGTGGCGGCTACAAATTAATGGAAATTATGAAGAAGTGGCCAAACCTTGGAAATGAAAAGTCAGAATAAATTAGGTATTCTAAAGTCTAAACCAGATTTTTTAAAATAAAAATAATAAAAAATAATCATGTGATAGAGAACTGAGAACCTCACACACGCATCTTCGGTGCATGAACTTGCAAAGTAATTGCTAGAGAACTTTATCCTATCAGAAAAAAAAAAGAATAAAGAGCTTTATCTCTTAGTCCATTATATAATCAATGTAGTTGAACAACAATAGTCAAAAGGGCGGTTTCTACGGGTCTGGTCTGCTTTTAAGTTTCATGATTCCTTATCTCTTATTCAGGAAAAACATTAATTACAGATTGGTTTGGCTACGAAGAATGACTACTAATCTGTGTCAATATGTAATTATTTGCTCATAACAAGATCAATTTGTAATCCCCTAATTTCGAAAAAGTTGATGTTGATCGAATGCGACTGCTTTTATTTTAGTGTCTATGACTTATTATTTAATAAAAAAAAAGGAAAAAAAAGGAGTTTCGAAGTTGTTCTTATCATTTGCCCTCTAATAGTATGTTTTGAGTATCATGTCTAGCTAGTTTCTCTATTTCTTGATATTCTAAGATTATGATATCCTTTACCTGATTACAAAAAATGGATGGGGGTGAAGGGAAATGTTTAATATAGATTTTCTCAAATTCATTAAAGTCAAACATTTTCTTGATTTAAAACTTATTGGAGGTGATGACTGCTCTCATTGCTGCCGAGGAAATCTTGACGCCACTGGGTCTTATTATTAAGGATATTTTAGTTGATGCGGCTTGTTTCTTTCACGTGGTGTCTTTTTTTCTTATTCGCCGTAATGGCAATATAGTGGCACATGGCCTTGCAAGGCATGCTAGGCTCATTAAAGATTTTTGTGTTTGGATTGAAGAAGTTCCTGATTGTATTAGGGATCAATTTCTTGTTGATCTCAATTTTTGATCATCTATAATATCCAGCTTTTTATCAAAAAAAAAAAAAAAAAAAAAAAAAACCTTATTGGATCTCTAGTTCATCCATCAAATATTATGCCTCTTTCTCCTAATTACTACTTGAGTTAAAATAGACATGGATTGGATTCACTATTTGCTTATTGGCTTCACATAATAATAATAATAATTTTTTGTTTTTACCAAACGTGAGTATTTCAAGCCAACTTCTACTAAGGTTCAAGTCCAAATTAATCTTACGTAATATACCCACCCGGGGGGGGGGCCACCATGGTATTTCATTCATAATATTAACAATAGGTTCGTCTGATGAGCAACCTTGGTAATAGCAATTGATATGTATTTTATTCATAATATTAACAATGGGTTCGGCTCTCTCTCTCTCTCTCTCTCTCTCTCTCTCTCTCTCTCTCTCTCTCTCTCTCTCTCTCTCTCTCTCTCTCTCTCTCTCTCTCTCTCTCTCTCTCTCTCTCTCTCTCTCTCTCTCTCTCTCTCTCTCTCTGGGGGAATCTAACCTCCAAGATCTCCCAACCAAAGTTCCAACGATTTTTTGGATTAAGATAAAGTGCTACAATCAATCAAAGTACTGTTCACCTCTTGTGAGCTAAATTTATGACTTCATCCTTGTGAGGTATAGATGACAAAAATTCTAACCATAAATAATAATAATAATCTATACTACCTATAAAAAGATGAATGTAAGAAAAACTTTTAATGGACTAATATATCCTTATTTTAATTTTTAAATACACAACTACACACCCTTCTGTATATATAGGAAATATAGTAATTCTAAAACACATACCTTAATATATTCTAAAACACATACCTTAATATATAAAACACAAATAAGAATTCAAAAGAAATGGAAACTATAATTCCTATATAATAAATAGAAATATATAGGAATATGGAAACTATAATTCTAAAACACATACCTTAATATATTCTAAAACACATACCTTAATATATAAAACACAAATAGGAATTCAAAAGAAACAGAAACTATAATCCTTATATAATAAATAAACAGAACCAAAATTCCGCTTTCTCCATCAAGAGTAGATTCGACTTCTCCCTTCTCTGGTTAACGGTGACTTTTCCCTCCTCTGGTTAACAGCGACTTCTCCATTCTCTGGTAAGTTTTACTCTGCAACTTATAATATATATATATGTGGTACTGTTAGGGAACTGCAAATTTTATATATATATATATATATATATATATATATATATATATATATATATATATATATATATATATATATAGTATTGTTAGAGAATAAGTTTGATTTTTAATGAATTTATAAGTTAGATAAATGAATTTATAATTATAATAGGTACTGTAATTAAAGAAAGAAAAATCATTCGAAACGAAATACCCATAGCTCTAAGAAACCGTTTAGACTCATTAAACCGAGGAACAAAATACAAAACATACCTCAAGAGTTCCAATCAAAACCCAAAAAGAATGTATGAAACCCAAAAAAGCTAGATGTCCCCTCAATACATGAAGAATCTTTCAAAATTGATTTTCCATTACAAGCATATCTAAAAAAAATTCATAGATTAGTGAAAAAAAAAAAAAAAAACTAATATTATTTAAAAATATTCACGTGCAACGCACGTGTGCTATATCTAGTAATAATAAATAAAAGGGAAATAAGTTAGAAGTCCAAATCCAGTGTCTGTTGAAGGCATAAGTCCAACCATAACTCTTATTTAGTCTTAAGTCTAGTAAAGTTAGAAAACGTTATCGTTTTAGCATTTTATTGGGTTAATTCACTACGGGATACCATTATTACCCTCTCTCTAGATATGGTATGTTAGCAAACTGTTGACATTTAATATTATATATGCAAGATTTTCCTTGCATTTATGCTCCATGTTTTACGTGACAATCACATATATTACCATGTTTATCTCCATCATCATCAATCACTTATATTACCATGTTTATGTCCAGCATCATCAATTGGCCAATTTTAAATTTGATACGTTGGGGCTTCTACCATGTTTAACTATTTTTGAAACAAGTCATCAAGTTGTAACCCCTAGATTGTAAAATAGTTACTGTATTTTTATAACAGTTAACACAAAGTGACATATTATGCAAATGGATAGCTCTAATATTTTTAACAGGAATATGCTAAACGATTGAATCAATTTCATGAGATGTTAGATATATTAGCTTCCATCCACATACTACCTACACTAAGCATCTCCACTAATGTCCGCTCTATTCCATGGAACTATTTTTTGAACTATTAACTAAGATGTAACTCACTAATAGAATAGTTACAATATTTCGTTAATAGTTACACACAAAACAACTATGAATCCTACAAAAATAGATATATTATGCAAATGGGTAACTCTCTTATTTTTTAACAAGAATATGCTAAGTCTAAATGATTGAAACAATTTCTAGAGACATGGTATAGGGCTATTAATTAGCTTCCTTCCACATATTTTAAAACCATTCAGAGTGATGATACACTTTAAAAATTCCTTAATTGTTAAAATGAAAAAGTTACACAAAAACGTTAGGAAACGTTTCATGAAAATCTTCAGCAACAATGGTGAAATCTTTTACAATAATGGGGCATTGGAGAGTAAAATCTTAGGCAATGAATGACCATGATTCATGGAAATTTGGGTATGAAAATCTCTCCAACAATAATGGTGAATTTATTTCAAACCATTTACCCAAAAAAAGAAAAAAAAATCTATTTCAAACGTTTTGAATAGGCAACACTTAAAAGTGAAAGGGCATTTTTGTCCTGACATCAGTTAAAGGACTTCCGGCTTGACAACTTTTTATAATGAGAGTATGGGACTTCCGTGTACACAAGTCTTCAAAAAAAGACTTCCACCCAAATGCCCCATAAATAAAACACAAGGGAAATAAGAGACATATATAGACAAATGTTATGACAGATTTTTAAATTATAAACATATAAGAAAATAAGATCGAGCGTATCTTTTGCAATAACGTTGGTGATACGTACGTTCAATCATAATCCATGGCCGGCAGCGCGCGTCATCACAATTAATTAAAAATAAGAAATGAGTATGCGACAAGGACTTAATTGGTATACTAATTAGGAGTAACTAAGAATTTAAGATATAGTTTAGAAGATATCTATGAAAAGAATTTTATCAACCCTTCCGCATGTAAGTCCTGAAATGGATTCCTTGTAATTAATTAGGCAAAGGAAGGTTCCTACCTTTTAGCACTAAAGTTCCATTGAGACCCATATTGGTCTTCCCTCACTATACAAAGCATAAACAATACGTAGAGAGACGAAAGGCATTGAAAAATGAAGTGTAGAAAAATATTTGTGGGGTGACAATAACTGGTCTTTAACAAAAGACACATTAATACCAGACAATCAGATACGATAAAAATATTAGTTTTTTCATTGCGTAGCTCTCTTGGGCGGAACTTTTATTTTTGTATTTTAAGTTTAATTTTAATTTTTGTATTTGGTATCCAACAATTTAATATATGAAGCGTAGGTAGATCGAGGTCCATATGCTCGGACTCCTCGGATTAAAAATTTTCTTTAGATTTGTATTTAAAAAACGTAAAGGGTCACCACTCAAAACAGGTTCCATAGAGCATTTCAAAGGGTATTACCTATTTTTTTGCTATTTTAGCTAGTAAATTGACATTTTTTAAAATAGCTAGCTAGCTATTCAAATGAGTATTCTAAGGGTACTAGTTATTTTTGAGATATTTCAAATTTTTATCAATAATCTTTTTTTTTTAATCATTTGGTAAAGAGATAAAAAAAGAATGGTGCATATAGAGAGGACAAATGTCATTTTTTTTAATTAAAAATAGTTTAGCTAGCGAACATTTGTTAACTAAATGTAGTTAACCGAAATAACGATAGCTAAAATAACTAGTCATATAACCAGCCCATTAGAGAAGGAAAAAGTGATTTGGCTAGCTAAAATAGATAAAGGGGTTGGATAGCTAACCCATTAGAGATGTTCTTAGGAATGAGTTTGATAATCCCTCCGTCTTACAAAGAGACTCCCTCCGGCTTTATGGGGTCAAACCAATACAATTGTTTCCCCTCTATCCTTTATCAATTAACCAATGACACGAAGTCAAAAGGAAGTTTGATTATAAAAAAAAAAAATGGAGATGTAGAGATGATATATATAGCTAGCTAGGTCTCTAGCGGGTTGCAGAAGAACATATATAGACACAACATGGACCATATATTGATCCAAACTACCAATACAGTTAGCAAGCTTCCTAGATCGAGCTCCCTATGCCAACGTGCCCCATCGTCGGAATCGTGTTTGCTCTGGTTAATGGCTCCTCCTCGTCTCTTAGATCTTTGGGTTATATAATTTTTAATTTTTAATTTTTATTTTAGTTTTGCCATAGTTTTATGGAAATAATTAAAAAATTAAGGCTTAAAGCCTACTTAGGCTTCGTTTGTTTAGCTCAGACCAAGTCGAATGGAATGAGGTTCCCATTGTGAGCTGACGCAATAAGAGAGAGGAAAGCAGAAGAGAGTAGAAGAGAGGAGGAATCATAAGTTTCTTGAGTGTCTTAGGATCTCTTCCCTCTTTCATTTTCTTCTCTCATTTACTCTAACCCCACTTTCAAAATGACATAGCACTAACAGTGATTTAAAAAATTAATTTAAATTAGAATCTCTATATCAAATTGGATTCTCCAAATTTGAATTACCAACACATCATCCACTATTTATCTCCAACTATGATTCAAATTCATGTCAATATCCAACTTTTGCACTCATAAAATAAAGTTGTCGCACATCTTGCTCGTATATTAATTATATTGTAAATTTTAAATCATGTAGGGAGTTGTTAGATTTTGATTTATTTTAATTACCTTTCATACTTCATCATTTGTTTTCTAGATAAATATCTAAAATATCCCTAAAAAACAAAAAATTCTATCCAAAAACCCCATAAAGTAATTTGTCTATAGTATATCCAAAAAACCTAATACCCTAACTTTCATCCAACTCCCTTTAAATTATATAGCTTTTGGACCGACGTACCCTTTTTATAATTGTTTGTTAATTCATTTTCTTTTTGTCTTTTTTTTTTTTTCGTTTTTTGTGATAAATGAAAAATAATCCATTTATTAGATAAACAATATGGTCATACAAATTTTGAATAATTATTTTATATTCTAATAAAAAAATATAATAAGGGTATTTTAGTCAAGAAAATTCATTACTCAAACGGAGTTAAAAGGAAGTTAACTTCTTGGGTTTTTTTGATATAGTTTAACCGTACTTGGGTTTTTTCGATAAGAAAATTATTTTATGGGGGTTTTTGGATATAATTCTTTTTATGAGGAATATTTTGGATATTTACCCTTCTGTTTTTTTTTTTTTTTTTGGTAGATTTCCTTTATGCGAGGTAACCAACATGTTACCTTTATTACGGATCCCATTTAGTCATTTAACCCCCACTCACTATCATGTACATTTATATTATTCATTGATGAGATTTATCTCTCGCATGTTTTTATATATGGTGTATATTAGGAGGTTTTAGAGGTAGATGAACATAAGAGCTATGGAGATGAAAAATCACAACTTGCTTTCTCCTTATTTCCAACTTCATATTTTTATATAATTTTTAGTTATTTGCACATGTTGGTGGGCAATATTATTTTAAGATTTTGAGCATACGGGTGATTAATTCAAGGTTAGTGGGAAAGCCTTGACTCCATACAAAGGTTCTTAGAGAATTAATTAAGTCCCTATATGGATTAAAGCAGGCATCACGTAACTGGTTCTCAAAATTTTCTTCTGCTATACAAGATGCAGGATTTCAGCAATCAAAGGCTGATTATTCTCTATTCACTCGAGCATCTGGGGATTCTTTCACTGCCATTCTCATTTATGTGGACGATATGATAATTATAGGAAATGATCCATCCGCTATTAGCAATCTCAAACGATTTCTCCACAATCGTTTTAGTATTAAGGACCCTAGTGCTCTCAAATATTTTTTGGGAATTGAAGTTGCTCGCTCTAAGAAAGGAATTTACATTTCTCAACGCAAGTATGCACTAGATATACTTGACGACATGGGTGTTCTTGGTGCACGACCATCTGACTTTCCCATGGAACAAAACTTGAGACTCACCCCTTCCGATGGTGATCTTCTTCAAAATCCTTCCCAGTACAGACGCCTTGTAGGTAGACTCATCTACCTCACTATCACTCGGCCAGACATTAATTATTCAGTCCACGTTCTCAGTCAATTTATGCACCAACCACGCAAGCCACATCTTGATGTAGCCTTACGTGTCCTACGTTACTTGAAAGGAACACCTGGCCAAGGACTTTTGTTCCCTGCACAAAACACCTTACAATTGAAGGTTTATTGTGACTCAGATTGGGCTGGCTGCCCAACCACAAGAAGATCAGTAACAGGCTATTGCACTTTTCTTGGGAATTCTCCTATTTCTTGGAAGAGTAAGAAACAAACTACTGTCTCTCGCTCGTCAGCTGAAGCAGAATATCGAGCAATGGCATCTGCTAGTTGTGAGATCACTTGGTTGCGTTACCTTTTGAATGATCTCCAGGTTACTAACTTGGAACCTGCAAAATTATATTGCGACAACCAAGCTGCCTTACACATTGCAGCCAATCCTGTGTTTCATGAACGGACTAAACACATAGAATTAGATTGCCACTTAGTCCGAGAAAAAATTCAATCTGGGATAATTTCAACTGTCTATACTCCATCAGCTACACAAGTTGCTGACATATTCACCAAACCGTTGGGTAAAGTGGCATTCCAATCTCTCTTATGCAAGTTGGGCGTTCTCAACATTCACGCTCCTACTTGAGGGGGAGTGTTAAAAGTCAAGGACATCAAGCTCTAACAAAGTCAAGAAGACTCAGTTCCTTCACGTTGTATAAGATATACAAGATCTGATGTGCCCACATATGTTGACCTTTTATTTAATAGCCTTTCATCTATCATCCTAGTCCTAAAATTATGGGATTTGTCTAATACTTTTGCATCTCTATCATGTGTATATATTTCTACACCAATCAATGAAAAGCAATGCAATTGGCGTTCCAGATTTTTACAATGTCAAAATTGCGTGGCTGCTGACCATGATATAGATATTGACACCCCAAAAAAAAAAAAAAAAAAAAAAAAACCCCTGGAACCATGGTCAAAACCTCGAATTTTGGCTTTTATGGGGTCAAACCTAACCAATGACACGGGAAGGAAGACAAAAAGAAGTTTGATTTTTTTAAAAAAATGGAGATATAGAGATGATTAATTGTTGAATGCTATATAGAGCTAGGTCTCTAGCGGGTACCAGAAGAACTTATATAGATACAACAGGACCATATATTGATCCAAACTACCAATACAGTTAGCATGCTTCCTAGATCGAGGTCCCTATGCCAACGTGCCCCATCGTCGGAATCGTGTTTGCTCTGGTTAGTGGCTCCTCCTCGTCTCTTAGAGCTTTGGGTTATATAATTTTTAAATTTAAATTTTAATTTTAATTTTGGTTTTGCCATAGTTTTATGGAAATAATTAAAAAATTAAGGCTTAAAACCTACTTAGGCTTCGTTTGTTTAGTTAAAATTAGAGCAAGTCGAATGAATTGAGGTTCCCATTGTGAGCCGACGCAATGAGAGAGAGGAAAGCAGAAGAGAGTAGAGGGGAGGAGGACTCATAAGTTTCTTGAGTGTCTTAGGATCTCTTCCCTCTTTCATTTTCTTCTCTCATTTACTCTAACCCCACTTTCAAAATGACATAGCACTAACAGTGATTTAAAAAATTAATTTAAATTAGAATCTCTATATCAAACTGGATTCTCCAAATTTGAATTCCCAACACATCATCCACTATTTATCTCCAACTATAATTCAAATTCATGAAACTATCCTTGCACTCATAAAATAAAGTTGTCGCACATCTTACTCGTATATTAATTATATTGTAAATTCTAAATCATGTGGGGAATTGTTAGATTTTGATTTATTTTAATTACCTTTCATACTTCATCATTTGTTTTCTGGGTAAATATCTAAAATATCCCTAAAAAACAAAAAATTCTATCCAAAAACCCCCATAAAGTAATTTGTCTATAGTATATCCAAAAAACCCAATACGCTAACTTTCATCCAACTCCATTTAAATCATATAGCTTTTGGACCGACATACCCTTTTTATAATTGTTTGTTAATTCATTTTCTTTTGTCCTTTTTTTTTTTCTTTTTTTGTGATAAATGACAAATAATCCATTTATTAGATAAACAATACGGTCATACAAATTTTGAATAATTATTTTTATATTCTAATAAAAAATGTAATAAAGGTATTTTAGTCAAGAAAATTCATTACTCAAACGGAGTTAAATGAAAGTTAACTTCTTCGGTTTTTTTGATATAGTTTAACCCTAATTGGGTTTTTTTCGATAAGAAAATTATTTTATGGGGTTCTTGGATATAATTCTTTTTATGATGGATATTTTGGATATTTACCCTTTTTTTTTTTTTTTTTAGCTTTCCTTTATTCGAGGTATATAACCAAGATGTTACCTTTATTACGGATCCCATTTGGTCATTTAACCCCCACTCACTATCATGTACATTTATATCATTCATTGATGAGATTTATCTCTCGCATGTTTTTATATATGGTGTATATTAGGAGGTGTTAGAGGTAGATCGATGAACATAAGAGCTATGGAGATGAAAATCACAACTTGCTTTCTCCTTATTTTCAACTTCATATTTTCATATAATTTTTAGTTATTTGCACATGTTGGTGGGCAATATTATTTTAAGATTTTGAGCATACAGGTGATTAATTCCAGGTTAGTGGAAAAGCCTTAACTCCATGCAAAGGTTCTTGGAGAATTAATTATTGTATCTTGAGAGTAGAGTGTCAAGTAACTTTATGCAGAAAGAAACATTTCTTATCGAAGGGGAGCATTTTTTCTAGCGTGTCTCAATACATAACACAGGCTATTCTACTGCACTTTATTTTCTGATTATGTTATTATAGTTTTTAATTTTAATTTTAGATAATAAATTAATAGAAATTACCAAAATTATTTCCAACACAAACTCGAACCCTATTATTTTTCAAACGTTTCTGCCGGGGACATTTTTTTAGTTTCTTGAACTTCATAAATACCTATTCCAAATTTTTCCCACTACGTACTATTAGTAACAAAAAATACGAGTAAAGGAACAATTAATGCGTTGATTGATTGTTTTGAGTGTTATTGTTGTGTGCCCTTCACCAGTGAAAGGAGCTTAAAAGGGGTGGAATACATTCCTGTACTTGGTCAGCGAATTGAAAGAAAGGCCCACTTTTCATTTGAGATGAAAAATGATAAAAATGCAGGTCAGGATACTAAAAAAATGGATGTCGTCTCAATTGAGATTGATGAACTTCAGAATGATACTGTGGAAACTTCCATTACAAGACAATTAGAAAGCTTGTCTCCCCTGTCATTGGAGTGTTGTATCTACAGAATTCCCAAGAAACTTCGTACACTAAATTCGGAAGCATACACACCTCGCATAGTCTCCATCGGCCCTTTCCACCATGGTAAAAAAGATTTGCAAGCGATGGAAGAGCATAAATTGAGGTACCTACAGAATTTCCTTAATCACACAGATCGAAGCTTAGAGGATTGTATTGAAATTGTAACAACGTGGGAAGGAAGAGCCCGCCGTTGTTATGCAGAAACTATTGAGCTAACCAGTGATGAATTTGTAAAAATGATTCTAGTGGACGGCAGCTTCATTGTCGAGCTCCTATTGAAGTACTGTTTTCGTCAATCGATAGATGATGGTGATCCCATATTTTATCAGCGGTGGATGATGGCCGATGTGCAGCGTGATATGTTACTGCTTGAAAACCAGCTTCCCTTCTTTGTTCTTGAAGGTCTATTTAACTTGTTCTCCGTCCCTACCCGAGATAAAACCCCCTCTATCCTTAACTCTTCTCTCGAATTCTTCAGTTATTCATTGGGAATCACTAAACTTCCTGATACAATTCTCAGTCCTGGAATACAGCATTTTATTGATTTTGTACGTTGGTGTTACCGGTCCTCATTTCCAATCATGCCCGAAAATGAGGGAATCCATATGACCCCACCCAGTGTGACAATGCTTCAAGAGGCCGGCATCAAGTTTAAGACGAGGGAAAACTCCTCCTTATTCGACATAACATTCGCAAACGGGATTTTGGAAATTCCACCTTTGTTGATAGGAGACAGGCCAGTGACCTTGTTCCGAAACCTCATCGCTTTCGAGCAGTCTCACTATAAGGACGACTACTTTGCTCATTACATGGTGTTGTTACATCAGATGATTAACACTTCCAAGGATGCAGATATACTCATTCACCACAGGATTATAACGGGCGTGGTAGGCAGTAGGGAAGAAGTCTTGGAGCTATTCAACACTATCAGTAAAAAGGTCACCATAAGTGACCAATATTATTTCTCAAACCTGCGCAAAAATCTCAACGCATATTGTAGGACCCCTTGGCACAAGTGGAAGGCAGCTTTGAAACGTGACTATTTCAACAGTCCATGGAAAGTTATTTCTGTAGTCGTTGCAGTTATATTCCTCTCACTCACTATCATACAGGCTGTGTGTTCCGTCATATCCCTGTAGGGATTTTTTTATTTATTTATTTTTTTTTTCATATATGTATGCTATACGGGTTTGATTCTATGAAGCATTGATCTAATATATATTCTGGTCTTTCCTAGTGAAATCTTGCATGTGGTTCTACCATTTAATTTCCTTTTACTGATTTTACATATATGACTCCTAGTGCTAATAGTTTTTTTTCTTTTTCCTTTTTTGCTCCAAACTTCTAGGAGTAATTAAAAACTGAAGATTAAGGGCCTGTTTGGGTATCCGACTTGAAATTAAACAATTAAAGGTATTTTAAATAGTATAAAAGGCACAAATCCATAACCTTGAATTGACAAATTTAAGAAAATGATAGTCATCATCATAAATATGAGTAGAAATTCAAATAGTGGTATTCCATGAATTTCTAAGAATTGATCTTTAACATCAATTATAGTGATAACTCCAACTTTTTAAAATATTTTAATTTAAGGAGATGAACTTGTGCCTTTGATACTTTGTAAAATTTATATAATTATCTAATTTTGAATTGGGCAAGCAAATAGGCCCTAAATAAGTGAAGGTGTCCTGATTAGCTTCACAAGCCAATCCTTTGTCATAAAGATCTATGGACTAAAAATCTTACACTGTATTATATATATATATATATGCTTACATGTCCCGGCCATAATGCAACTAGCTTAGATTAATATATACTATACGGATTTTGGAATCCATGAGAGTGATAAAAGTCATAAAACTCTCGAGAGATACTAAAACATGAATTTGATTAATAATCAATTATATCGGTTTGATATGATTGCGCAGTGGACCTCCGCCTGGCAAGAAGAGGTAAAGAAAAAAGAGGGAGAGAGCCTTCCATATTTGAGATTCCGTTTAAAATTTTAAATAAATTATAGGAAACTTTTCCAATGTTTAGTCTTATTTTACATAACTCTCTTAAAAGAAAAAATCGATGCCATGTTTGCCTTTGGTTAGGTTTCAAGGTAAAAAATTGAGTGAAAATTTGGTGGAAAAACATTAAAAAAAAACACTAGATCCCTCTTATGCATGTGCTCAATATTCACTTATTCCTATAATATTTTTCACTTAATTTCTACTCAATTTTTTACCCCAAACCTAATTAAGAGGCAACATTGTATCAATTTTTTTGTTTAACGAATTATGTTAAAAAAGGTTAAACATTAGGAGGGTTTCTAATAATTTACCTTGTAAAAAATAAAAATTCAAAATTAAATTCCTACTCACATAGTCACATCTCTAGAATTGCCATTAATATTGTTCTGTTGCCTTTTTTTATTTTATTTTTTTAAAAAAGTTATATTAGAAGTGAATTAATCCCTAAACCTTACCCACCCTATTAGGCTAGTACCACCAAGGCCGACCATAAGCATAGTTACCTAAAGTAATGGCTTTGAACCCCCAATTTAATGAAAATTGACATGCAGCATGAACTTTATTTCTTATTAAAAAAACATATTACTACTCAATAATCGAAAGTAAAGGATTATTGATCCCATCACCGCAATTAACAAACTCGTAATTCACTATTAGGTGACCTTGTGCATCTCCTCTTCCATCGGTGTCCAGTTGACGAAACACGCCGGCGTCCAAATCCTAACCCTCCATTACTGCATTGATCCACGATCCTCACCGTTGCCTGGGCTCCCGTCCATGCATTTGTTACCTGCATGCAATTTTTTCAGAATTTAATTGGATAATTATATGAAAAATGCATGGTTACTTTAATTCATTTGTTTAAGCTAGCTATTTGTTGGTAAAGCACAGTGGCATCGATCATGCGTGTGGTAATACAATTTCTCTAAAAATATTTTCGATCTAAGAAAAACATTTTTCAAATTTAAAATGATATACGGAATCTATTCATAGTATAATAGGAAACCATCATATATAAATATTGCATACAGTTGGAAAATTGTTTCAGTTCTTACCCTCAAGCACTTCCCACAGGAAGCCTGGCCACGAGGCCCAGCCGGACCGCAGAAAGCCGTCCACCCATACCTCCGGCGCCATGCCAAAGGCTTGTTAGCATCCCACGTCGAGCAATACGCACTGACTGCATTCAAATCCCATCCATTTTGCTCCGGATTATAGTATGATATGTGGCTCGCACATTCGAAGCACCCTCACCACCACCACCACCACCACCTTTGCAATTGCTTTGGCAATTATTGGATGGTAAACAATAGTCATCAGTGGTGCCACAGTAACCCCACTGGCTACAACATATGTTGCCAGGGCAAGTTCTGCCACCAGCCTGCCTACCACATTGCTGGGCTGTTGCACCAGCTGCCATATATAGTATCAACACCATGCAAACACTATAATTCCCCATATTAATTTCTTCTCAATTTGGTTATGGAAAGATTGTGTCTCAAGGTTTGGCTATATATAGAGGCTATCTACATTTTAGTTACCATAATACCCTTCTATAATTTTAAGAACATTATGACTATGGTAGTGTCAATTTGCTTCTGGGGTCCATGTGCTCCTTTGGTTTGAACCGGTGGGATGGTTCTTGGGATGTGTGTTGCGTACAAAGTAAGAAGATCGTGCGGCTGGTGAGTAGGGTGGACATACTCAAGAAGATGATGGATGACTGTCAATGTGAGATGTGGCGGCTACAATTAATGGAAATTATGAAGAAATGGCCAAACCTTTGGAATGAAAAGTCAGAATAAATTAGGTATTCTAAAGTTTAAACCAGATTTTTTAAATAAAAATAATCATGTGATGAGAACCTCACACACGCATCTTCGGTGCATGAACTTGCCAGGTTGCCATGGTATGGTTTGAAGCTTACGGTAATAGAAAACTTTATATAGCTTATGGTAATAGAAAAATTTATCCTATCAAAAAAAAAAAAAAAAAAGGAGCTTAATCTCTTAGTCCATTATGCAATCAACGTAGTTGAACAACATGCAATAGTCAAAAAAGGGCGGCTCCTATGCCTTGCCCCCAGTTTACCAAAAGAAAGAAAAATGAAAAAGAGAAAAAGGGCGGTTTCTATGGGCCTGGTCTGCTTTTAAGTTTCATGATTCCTTATCTCTTATTCAGGAAAAACATTAATTACAGATTGGTTTGGCTACGAAGAATGACTACTAATTTGTATCAATATGTAATTATTTGTTCATAACAAGATCGATTTGTAATCCCCTAATTTGGAAAAAGTTGATGTTGATCGAATATGACTGCTCTTATTTTAGTGTCTATGACTTATTATTATTAAATAATAATAACAATAATAATTTTTTCTTTTTACCAAACGTGAGTATTTCAAGCCTGCTTTTTAGGGCTGCAAATGAACTGAGCCGTTCGTGAACAACTCGTGAACAAGTTCGATAAAGGCTCGTTCGAGTTCGTTTGATTAATAAATGAGCCAAGCCTAAACTTGAATACGAGGCTCGTTTATTAAACGAGCCAAGCTTGAGCAGACCATAGCTCGGCTCGTTTATGTTTGTGAACAAGCTTGTTAAGGGCTCGTGAATAGGCTCGTAAATAGGCTCGTTAAAAGGCTCGTAAAATAGCTTATTAGTAGGCTCATTAAGGGGCTTGTATAAATACCCGAATTTATTTTTGGTTTCTCTTAGCTAAGTGGACCAATTAACATGAAAGAGATAATACTTCCTTAGTAGTTATATCTTGTACTTATCCAAGGAAGATTTTTAAGGTCTGTGTACTTTTATCTTAATGTTTAAAACTCACATTCGCGATATCAAACCAATCTTGAACATGAGCTCGAGCTCGAGCTCGGCTTGTTTAGTTAAACGAGCCGAGCCGAGCCGAGCCTGAGCTTTTCTAAATCTTAGTGAGCCGAGCTTAAACACAATAAATTAAGCTCGTTTAAAGCTCGGCTCGTTTATAAATAAACAAGCTTTTAACTGAGCCGAGCTTGAACACTCCAAAGCTCGGCTCGGCTCGGCTCGTTTGCAGCCCTACTGCTTTTACTAAGGTTCAAGTCCAGATTAATCTTATGTAATATACCCCACCTGGAAGGGCCGCCAAAGTATTTCATTCATAGGGGCATGTTACGATCAGCTACGGCGATCAAACCGTCGCGCGCTGATTGGTACATGTCTTGAAAATTTATACCAACTTGTATGATTCATTACTTTATTTTTTCAATGTGAAATTATTACTATTAACCCATTAATTTCAATAACCCCCTCACGATTTTTGGCCTTTTAGTCTTCTATTGCCAATTTCCCATAAACTTTGGGCGTACAACCCGAAGATAGCCCAGTCCAAGCTGATGATGTTAGGGGATAAGCTGGGCCGGTTGGTACAAGTTTACTAGATCGGAATGGAAGTGGGTTAACTTTGGGGATTGGGCTAAGTATGATCCAATCCACACAAGCCTAAGCCCATATACTATATAAAGACACATATACTGCAGTAATGGCACTAAATGGGTGCCCTCATGCCCCTTCCCATGGGCACTCACATTTTTTCAAGATAGTTTTGACACGTAATCCTCATCAACGTATCACATTGAAGTCGTCCTATTGATAAAAATTCAATCAAATACTCCGTATGTCTAGATAGGGATTCGGATCTGGTGCAATTGGCTACTTTTACTGCATGGTGCAATAAACTGTAAGATCGATGACATATGGGTAAGGAGGAGAAATGGAGGGCTGTTAGATGTTGGACATTAAATGCGTCTCTCGAATTTCAGTTCTCCATTTCTTCTCCTTGCCACATATCATCGATCCTACATTTACTGCACAATGCAATAACTGCACCAAATCCAAATCAGTCTAGATGGTGTCACATGCAGCAGTCAAAGTCGATAAAAAATTATAATAAGAACTGTTATGAGATAAAACATCGATCAAATCGATAGAACGAAACCACATTGAAATTTTTTTACAAAATATTACATGTGGATCCCTTGTAGGGTCCTCCAACATGTTCTACAAACATGCATAGAAGCACATTAGCAACTTGAGTGATTTAATTTGTGAGCAGCCACATTGTTATTCAGCTTTTGTTGCCACAAAAGAAGATATGGTGGTTGTATTCTCCTATGCAACAATGTCAGATCCAAGATATGCAAGTTGATAGCACTAAATTGCTAAATAAAGAAACAAAGAATTAAATAATCCCCATGAAAAAGTTAATGATTTTGATAGAGATCTCCAAAAAGGCAAATCATGTTCTACAAATCCCTAGTTTCATGTTGGAGATCCTTCACAAATAATACCCACCATCACCACCAGCATTATACAATTCCAAATCCATTAAAGGCCATGAATGTCTAGATAGACCATATTCACTAATCAAATTGATAATGGATTATTCAAATCACACACACTACAACGCGTGCTGAGAGAAATCTTTATGATGGGACAGTGCCCCATCAAAATTGATAGGCTCCATCACTTTACAGCAAAATAGGTGGGTCTACATAAAAATCAAAAGTTCCATTGACACTAGACTGAAGGCCTCTCTTTTTTGGGTAACAAATGAAAAGTCTAGATTAAATGATTCCCTTCATCTAGAAGGTAATATAAACTAAAAATTTACATCATTCATTCTTGTCAAAAGATGTATATTTCCATTCTCAATGTGGTTAAATTTAAATAAACAATTTAGATCTATACGCTGGTCCTAATCAATTGTGGTATATTGGGTGAGCTCAATGGGGCATGTCCCCCTCATAGATTGTCCCATCAAACAAGATGGATTTAATAAAGAAGAAAAATAAATTAAAAAGTTTCTTCCCTTAAAAAATAATTTTCACATTTTTTTTTTCCTCAAGCACATAGCTATATTATCACGATCCAATCAAATAAAAATAGAGATATGTAATATCTTGTGTCATTGATCTATGTGAAATTAACAAATATATGTTAGCCTTCTATCAGTTATGTTGGTTGAGATGTTATAACATTTCTCAAATGTTTTAGTTTCTAGTCTTAGCACTTTCCAATTAAACCACCCAAAAAGCCAAAACAAATATATGGCACCGTTTGGTTGCATTTTTTAAAAAATCTTTTTTTAAGTAGTAAAAGTCATTTTTCACTTTCTTGCTTTTTCCTTTTAAGAAAAAACAACAAAAGCTAAAGCGCGTTTGGTAAAATTGATTTCGTCGGTAATCTTTTGGATGTAATGGAAAACTTTCGTCGGTAATCTTTTGGATGTAATGGAAAACTCTACCAAATCATTGTTGCCTAAACGGAAGCCTAGAACAAGCACACCTCTCTCAATCACAAATTTTTCAGAGTTAAAGTCAAGTTTGTCCAAAAAATAAAAATGACTTTTAAAAGCAAATCTTCATTGCTTTATCTTAAAATCAAATATTTTGATTTTTTGCTTTATAGAAGTCCTTTTTATTTCCTTTAACTAAACAGTGCTTTTTGCTTTTACAACTTTTTGCTTTTAAAAACAAAAAAGAAAGCAACTTTTTGCTTTTAAAAACAAAAAAGATCTTAAAATAAGTGTAACCAAACGGTGCCTATGTATTTCAATACAATTAGATCTCTTTCAATGGTCTTGATGTACATAGTTACACCATTTACATACAAATTGATACTATCCATTACTCTAATGGGGTATTATCCTATCATAGTTTCACACACACGAGTAAGTTTTTAGGGTTAGAATAACTGTAATACAGTTACGTAATGTCACAAGTCAACGTAGGTAAAACAGAATGGGATTGTAAAATCAAAAAATATTCTAATTACTCCACTTTCAATAACTCGTGATACCACCTCAACACGAACCACACACATACTGACACAAGGGCCTACAACTGCTCATCATGAACCACACAAAAGAATAGTGGGATAAACCATAAAGGCTGAATGATCCCAACAACATCCACCCACATGGCCTTGCTCCCCATAACAACTTGATTCATGGACCTTATTCATTGTGTCCTCCACCAATCAGATAAGATATATAATAACAAATATATATAAATAAATAAAATAAGGGTATACATGATGAAAGAGAATCTCATTAAAATAAAATACATGCCATAAAAAAAATTGGAGGGAACAAAAACAATCAAAGCAACTAGAAAAAGAGGCTATTATTAAACAAGCCATTAATATAATAGACAAGCTACATGCACCAGCAAAGTCTTATGAACAACTGTTTTTTGTTTCTTGTCCTAGCAAATTTCCAAATATTTTTTTTTGCTTATAATACTTATATATTATCAAAACCACAATACAGACACATCCAAACTTCGTGCTCGGTCTGCTTTCGGTTGATTCATGGACACTAGGAGATCAAAAGAGCATGCTGTGAAAGCTAGGCTTCTTAGCTTCTGTTCTTGCACTTCTCCACTGCTCTTGGTGCTGCAATTTGGATGAAAAAAATGTCACATTAATGATGTTTAAAAAGAACGGGTGGGGCTGGCAACACCCAGCTAAAAAAGTGAGATTTAATTAACAAAGGAAAAAAAAAAAAAAAAAAAAAAAAAAAAAAAAAAAAAAAAAAAAAAAGAAGAAGAAAGAAAAAACACACACAAGATTTTGACCAAAAAAATTACCTAAAAAAGTGAAGGGAAATTTTTTTTTTGTTTTTTTTTTTTTACACTAGGTCTTTTAGGTTATTTTTGCATAAACAATCTGCAGATATTGTGGGATGTTACTATGAGAAATTAGATCCAAGGATAGGTAATTAGAGGTACTAACCAAGTCCAATTGCCTCTGATCCCTTCATAATCCGCAAGCGCTTGCACGAATCGACAAACATTCTAAATGACAATCAAAGAATAATTAGCAATGCACTTGTATTGAATCATATGCCTTGAAAGTTTTTAATTTTATCTATAGAAAATGAAGAACTTACTCCCATGGCACATCTCCCACAAGCATCCAATCTCCATCCTTGTCTTCGTATGAGGGCACGTATTCGGAACCATTCAAAAGGTCTATCAATTTACTCTCATTCATGAAATCCTTCATTCCTTGTGACCCACAATTACCTTCAATTAACAACAAGATTTATCAATCGTTAAGATCAAATATTAAAAATTAATTTTTTTTAAAAAATATATATATATATAATTACAACCCTAGGTGCATATATGAGGTTGTTGTTTAATTACCAATAGTGAAGGAGCTGAACATTTTGCTAAGGGCATCAGATAACTCTTGGTAGCTTTTGTACATTTTTAAGTCCACCTTACGCAGATATGGTGCACCGTCCATGCTAACCTTCACAAATGCTGCACTGCAGCTAGCCTTCTCGCCCTCATCGGTGTTGTTCTTCGGGGCGGCCAGGATGTTCTTTCGGAATGATCGCACCGGTGGCCAACCCACAACTTGTGCCCTGGAATTTGAAGTGCCCTTTATTATTATTCACCTCTTTTTTTGCTTGGTTACAAATATTATTCACTCTTAACTATATATGGTGAATGAACATTTTGATCAATTTCAAAAAAAAATAAAAATGGAAATTTACCAAAGAAATTAAAGAATAGTAAAAATAAAATACAAGGGATAAAAATATAAAATAAAAATAAGTTATTGAAAATTAGGATCTTATTTGCCGGTTGATCGGTAAAAGAATGTGACAAAGTGGGTCTCATTTTTCCGCACGTGTTAAATAATTGTCTTGGTTCCACCCTTTCATGTCCAGACATGCAGTAGGGAAGTCCCATGTGAGCCCACTTAATTAAGGAAATTATTATATTTAAATGTAAATTATTTTAGGTGGAGGCAGGGTCTTCAATAATTTGTTATTATTTTTTTTAAGCTGTTGAGGAGAGCAAGATTCCAAATGTTTTTGTACTTTTCCTCTGTCAGCTAAACAACCAACCAGATCCTCAATGTATTCAATTAAAATGTTTCTACGGCTATGGGTGTGATGTACGCACAGACATGTTCTTTTTTTTTCTTTTCTTTTTTTTTATTTTTATTTTTTGTTGGTTTGATGATAAAGGTGTCTGAGCAAGCTTGTATGGGCGATCTTAAAGGCTCACTTCCTCACATCGGCCTGATGCATTCAGGAATAAATTTTTAGAGTACTCCCCAAAAGAGCATAATGAAAATTGAATTCCAAGATGTCCGAATTTACGACTCATCTCAGGACCATCTGAGCTAACCCTCTTGATCGGTTATACAAACATGTTCTTCAAGATGCCTTCACGAATGCCACAAAAAATATTTAACTTTTATAAATGTCAATTTATGGAAAATATTAAACTCTGTTGCATTTTCTCCTCTTTAAATTCAATATATCTTTTTCTTTTTTCTTTTTTAATGAGATTAAGAGGTTTGTGGATACAATCATCAATCCCACCCATCAAGGGCAAGAGCAAAGATGAGGATATAATTATGATGGAAACTTATGAGGAGGAAAAAAAACAAAAAATAACTTAAAAAAAAAAAAAAAGAAACAAAGAGAGAGAACAAAATTAAGAAGAAGAATTAGAAGGAAGAAAAAAAAAAATTAAAAGTGACCGACACTAGAAAAACAGATAAATTTATCAAAAGTTTACTGGATAACATGACTTGTCACTTCAATTTTAGATAAAAAATTTAAAAGTATCATCACTACAATAAGAAATAACTTACAAAAATTTAACTAGGAAACCTTACTAGCTAGCTTTTTTCTTTTTAAATTCGTTACTCATGAACATTCTTCTTATTCGGCCTAAAATCTAAAATCCATCCCTCTTCGCACAATAGAAGAAATTGTGTAACTCATTACTCTTTTTTAATTTTTTTTTGGCTGTGAAAAATGTAACTCATCAAACATATAAAGGGAGAAAACAAAAACACCTAATACATAAATGAAAAACCATATAAATCCCAAAAAAAAAAAAAAAAAAATACAAAGAATTGAAACTTACTTTGCAGGAGGTTTTGCGGGATCGTTGGAGCGAGGAGCGACGTTCTTCTCCTTCATCTTCTCCACTTCGTCCATTCCTGCCTCTTTCGACAACAAGTTGAGCTTCAAATCAACAGTTTCCAAAAACCCTCTCTTCCCCCCGCTCTTCGCCGCCTCGCCGTCATTTCCACCTCCTCCGGGCAACCCAAGGCGCAACTCCGTCGCCTCGAAATTCAAGATATACTTGTCACGCTCCACGTCCATAATGCTACTCATTTTTTCACTAAATTCGGCCAATTTTTCCACAATAAACCAACTTCAATCCTTCCTTCTCTCTCTCTATATATATATAAATAATTGTATATATATATATATGTGTATATCTTCTCTCTCCTCTTGTTCTCTCTCTCCCTCTCTCTCTCTCTCTCTCTCCTCTTGTTCTTCTTCGTCTTGATATTGAGATAATGAGAATTGCTAGTGTTGGTTGAAAGAGTGCATGTGGTAAGTAACGAGGGACGTAGGAAGGGTGTATTTAGTTGTGGTATATGCTGATATTATACGGTATGTATGTGGGAATGTTGTATTGAAGGGAGGACTCTTGACCGTCAAGATGTTGACACGTGGAAGATGAGAGTTACTTGGACCGTCCGAGGATTGTCGGGAAAGTGACGTAATGGATGATGTCAATTCTCAGTATGATTGTGGGCAAGGCTAATGGACACGGACCAGTTGGCTTTGTTGGCCTTTTTCCGGGTTTGCTTGGCTCCACCAAGGCACCAATAATGCCTCGTTATTATCTCATCTCTACCAAAAATAAATAATAAGAAAAAATAAATTTATGGTTCTTTTCTCTATATGTAGTTCATGATTTTTCTTATTTACTCTTACCTGTAGTGCATGAATTTTTCTGAAGGGGAAAGAATTGGCAAAGGACAAAAATACCCATAGACTGGTGTGTATGAATCAAAAAAGGTGTGGAAATAGCACATCTTTTTGCTAAACAAAATATTGTTACTCTTTATTTTTTAAAAAAATTATTCAGTCTACTACTCCAGCTCCATCAAGTGCTCAAAGATTCTTAAGTCATTACCTCCTTGTTCCCTATTACGGGTGTGCACAAAATTAATTTGACCCAAAATTAATGTTGAGCATGGGTCCAATGTACATAGAAGGTTGGATATCTTGATGCCTTTTGGGAAAATTAATTTATCATACAACCTAGGTACCATTCTATGTTTTTTATGTTTTTATTTTCCTTCCTAACAATATTTAGAACCATTCATCAAGAATCCAAAGTGCTCTTACTAATAAACAATAAAAGATGTTAACCATAGAAACTTCAGAGATTAATATTTTTATTTTTATTTTTTCCAGGTTGGTGTTTGTGTACTATTATTATTACTAGTGTTTTTTTTTTTCTTTTTTTTTTCAGTTGAACACAATCTTTCTCCAAAATTTAGAATACCCCATTGTGACAAAACCACAATTGTTTTTTCCTTCTTATGCAGGTGAATGGTGATCAAATAATGCCTAAATTACTTTAGAATCTTCAAAGAAAGAATGGAATTAAGAAAAGTAGTGTAAAAATTGAATGGAGAATTTTGAAGAGTAAAATAAGTACTTCCAAATTGTGAGTAAACTTCATACTTAATTAACTCCTATCTTAACTTTCTCATACATGATTAAGAACGATATTTATTCGGTCGTTAAAATATGAAATTGAAACCTGAGGAATGGCCGGATTGAGTGATCCCGAGCCTCTTGCTAAATCAGAGCTTTTAGGTTTAATTCTCATCACTCTCTCTCAATATCAATTTTGTGAACTTTGTTTTATAATTAAACGCTATGTGTGTGTGGAACTGAAACTGCATATGTTCAAGAAGATTAGTTGAATTTAGAAGAATCTTAAAACCTCCTGAGATCAAAAAGATAAAAATTAAAAAATAAAATTAGTGCATTGTATTTTTCTTATTAAAATGCAAGCCACGCATGTAATATTTAAATTTGGCTTGAGAAATTTCGAGGAAGGAATGGAGGAGATGCGGTGGAATGGTTATGGATCCACGTGCAGAGCGCGTGGAGGAAGTCAACTGAGGGAAGGCATGTGCTCGGTCTGATTGGAGGAAGAGAATACGGTATATATGGGACCCCACGATTCCACCAATCGTGTTTCATGTCACCCTAGTGTCGTTTCCTACTCCCATGTGCGCCGTTTCAGGACGTCACTAACTTTCCCAACATGTATGATTTGTATGGTGATGGTATTTTCCATCAAAATTGACATGATTTTAGTATCCTTTTAATAAATAAATAAAATGATTTATAAAATGGTGGCTAAATGTAACAATTTAGAAAATTTTTTATTGAAGAAGTCCTTTTATAGAAATGACAGAGAAATTTTCTGAATTAAAAAATCTTTTCATTTAAAAAATAAATTTCACTTTTTTTTGCTCATAAGTTCTTTTTTAAAAAAATAGAAATCTTCAAATTTTGCAAACCCAATGAATTAGAAATGATATAAAAAAAATTTTGTATTTTGTGTGTATATATATAATGTATACATGTATATATTCAAAGGGGTGTTTTCACCAACACCTTGTTTTAGCATAACAACAAGACAATGTATATCTTCTTGCTTTGTTTTATATATATATATATATATATATATATATATATTTAGTGTAGGGATAAAATGTAAGCTTTTCATTTTCAAAAGGAGGAAGAACTTTTGACTTTTTGTCAATAAGTTGAATAAAAATATTTAATGATATGGTATTATCATGTCAACTAACATGTCCATTTATGATGATACTCTATATGAGATTAATGCAGTGTTTGTTACATAAGGCAATAAAAAAGAGATGTTCAAAGTGATAATTCATTTGGTAACACTCCAAGTTGAAAGAAACTGCATGTTAAGATTACAAATTTAATTGCAGTGAAATTTAATGGTTGGGGTGGGGAGGGCATATGAGAGATTGTTGATCCATTGACCAATTGATTTTCAAATTAATAAGGAGAAAAGGAGCTTCGAGTGTCCAAATTGCTATACCTCACACAATATTTTTTCCCCACTTCAAACAAATTAACATCCAAATATCAACATGAAATTTGTGATTTTAATAAGAAATATAATTCCATCCTTTTTTGTTTTTTTAACCTTTTTCCGTTTTTGTTTTATTGGTTGGTACCAACCTTGCAATTTACTTTCAATAATGATAAAGTATTGTTATTTAAAATAAAAAAAAAATGTAATGTGTTGGAGTTGTCATGTTTACATGGTCACTCTTATTTGGGTTTTCCAAAACTTTTGCTAATGAGATTGTGATTCGGTTTGTTTATTTGTCTGTTTGTCCTTTTAAAATATATATATATATAAATTTGACAATAGATAGAATTTACCCAAATCCTTAGATCCCTTTAATACCAACAAATGAGTATCAAACTATTAATGTTTTTCTATAAACTTGAATTCGAGATCGCTCACTTAGTAAGTTAGGAGAACGATACTAGGTTATCATATCATTAGCATGAGCTAATGATTTTGTTACAGTTGAACTATTTTTTAAATTATTCTATATCCTAGCTTATCAACATCTTTTACTTATTTAGTAAAAGTAGTATTTTTTTGAATTTTTTTGGTTACAAAAGTAGATTTTTGTAAGTACCTTAGAGAGCATTACATAGCTATTGAAAGGGTTCACACAAAAAATTAATAATAATAAGAATAAGAATAGAAAGTAATGTTTTACATGTGATTATGGGTTGAAAGAAAATATTAAACGAATGATGCACAACAGGTATGTCTCTTTCCGGTGTTTGAACTTTTTAAAAGCATGGGAAATCTTATCTATTGACCACCTTATCACATCAGAAGAGACGATAAAGCTAATTGTGACCACCCTATCAAAATGAAGGCTAATTGTGACCACCCGATAAAAATGAAGGCGACATTTTTTTATTTTGGTCAAAGAAATGGACGTGCAAATAGGCTACTTCCCACAGCCGCTAGGGAATATTGCCCGTCTTGCCCACAACGCATCTACCCGCAGCTTCTCCCACCGCATCTATATTGGAGTCAAAGCTAAGGGTCACCATGTGACTGAGGGCCCGACTAGGTAGGTTTAACCTCAACAAGGGGCTACGATGACTTGAACTTAGGCTTAGACCCACCAAGTTCAAGAACTCCACTACTGAACCAACCCCTTGTTGGTGAAGGCGGCATTTTAGTATACATAAAAATGAAAAAATGAAAAAAAATGCGGCATCTTATTCTAACTTTATTCTTTTTTTACTCCTATACTTGTGTGTGCCTAAGGAAAACTAAAACGCGCATACAATGGAGGAAGAATCAAGTAGCGAAGTCTCAAAACCTAAGGCACTTAAAGCTAACCCACATACTTCTTCTATAAGACTCTTGAAAGCATGGTGAAGCCTATAATACACCTAATAATCTTGGTGTTGCTACTTCTCATATAAGGACCTTACTGTTGAAAGGGTGGTGAAGCCTAAAATACACCTCAGAATCTTGGTGTTGCATTTTACCTAATAAAATATATTCTAATGAATTGTAAACCTACCATAGACCTTGATACGAGAGATATGACAAACAATTACAATTATAATTACAATTAGTAGTCATTTTTAGTTAAGTTAATAGTCATTTATTAGTAAGTTAAAAATTACGGGCAAACCTATCTGTAATTCTCCCAAATTAATTCAATGTAAAAATTGATAACATGATAATATAATAAAAATCTCCTTACTTGTTAAACTCATATTTCGAGTTTGATCAAAATCATAGAGGAGCATTCATACTCATCCCTTGATGCATTAGGCAATCATGGATAAATATAAATTTTATCTATTTTTTTACAATAATAAATAAATAAATAATCATAACGAAGCAAAAACCAAGCTACAAAGCCCACTTGTCATGCCATGGCCATAAAGGAAATGACAGTATGGCATAGCCAACAGACAGCTAGATTTGAATTTATTTCATTCAAAGCTGACAAACACAGAAAGCAAGAATGATAGGGACTTGCCCTCTACTCCAAACAAGAATGGGGCCATTGAGCCAACCAATCCACACTCATAAGTCATAGGCCCTCGTGCGGGAGGATGGGCCCCCCCGCTTACAGCCCACTATCAACATCTTGGGCCCCACACGTGTGCCTTGATAGGAATGGTTTCCACAACTCCCTATCAACAACTTAGACACCACACGTGTGACATTAATGTAGGTGATAGTTACTTTTCAGCATCACCCCTTGAATCTCTGACTCGGTTCCTCTCGTGTGTCAATTTTAGTTTTTACATAGATATGGCCACAACTTATCCTCCTAAGGTCCTAGGCTTGGAAAGAGTACCATTAATCCGTACTGCCCAATTTGAAAGTTTCCTATATGTGTGGAGCCAAATTTCAGAGTCATGAATTTGGCTGCTATTCCCATGGGTGAGAGTACCTTTACTGAGTTTTTTTGTATTTTCACTCCATCTCAGCATAAATTTTTGGATGGTCACTTTGGTAAAATGGTGAGGTGGGGGGTTTGGATTGGTTTAAGGTTTGAGTACTTCCATTGCAATTTATAAAATTTATGTATGATGGTCTATTTTGTCATGGCCTTGGTACAAAATTTTATGATTTGTTTTTTAGTGTTTAATTCAAAATTAAATAATTTAATAAATTTTACATAGTATTAAAGACAGAAATACATTATGTTAAATTGATAAATTTAAGAAAATGATAATCATCATCACAAATAACAATGATTTAAATAGGTTTGTACCTTCAATATTATATAGAATATGTTGAACGCCTCTGTAAGTTGGTCAAGTGGGTATGCCTTTAGGGGTCATTAATTCGACTCATTGAATTTATCATTACCTATGTGGGTATGGGCCGCTCACATTAGTGATATCTCTAATCATTAATCAAATATAATATATGAAGAATAGCTTAATTTCAAATTGGACATTCAAATAAACCCTTACGCTATGTTTGGATAATAAATTTTTTTAAGTAAAATTTGTCTTAGAGATGAAATTTGTAAAAATTTTGTAAGAAACTTGCTTATAAAAATTTTACAAATTCTATCTTTTATATATATATATATATATATATATATATATATTTGAAGGATAGTCTCCTATCATACAAGCGACGACCCTTAAAACTTCATAAGCCATAGATGTCTGAAGTGGGACTCATCAAATTGTACCATTTTTCTTTTTTATGTAAAACATTTGTACTGCAAAAAAAAGAAAGACAGGGACGATGTCTTGATCTTGGAACTAGAGAAGATGCTCTTTTAATTAAGCCAATTAGTGTCGCGCGAGCACGTTAGGTCTCTCGAGTTGAACCAACAAGAGAACATGATCCAAGGATTCTCTATCAAGTACGCGCAAATAGTATTGGACCTAATTAGATTAGGTGAAACTTAACGACTGATTAGGCAATGCTTAACGTTCTGACACACAACATTAATTACTCAAATCACTTTCACAAAATATTTTCTTATCCTCAACGTGTTGTCATCAAACCCCACACACATCTCCGCAATCAAAGCCTAAACGTCGCGACATTGAGGACACGAGCAGAGTGTCCCCTTCCTACCTACCAAAAATTTAATGGGATGTTGATAAAAAAATGAGAGAGAATAAATAAATAAATAAATAAAATTGATAGGATGATGAGGTTAAAATAAGATATTGAATGAATTGTCGATATGCCTTTGTTTTTTCACCATTAGGGTTAGAGTTTTACAATGAATCAAATTTAGTACAGAAGTTCAGATTCCTCGTGCTGCTATGGTTTAGATGAACATTTCTTCCTTATGTTTTATAAATTCTCTTTTTTCCCATTGTTGCACTTTGGTAAATCAATTATAATAATAATTATAATTATTTTGGTAAATGGGCAAATCCAAAATATTGTTAATTTTAAAATGAAGATGACAAAAGTACATTGATTTATGCTCTCCCTAGAATAAGAAGGATTTATATAATAATATAAAACGAATATATGGACCGTGTTATAAAAAAAAAAAAAAAAAAATGATGCGGGAATCAATTTGTAATGCATAACTATCTTCGCTTATAAATAAATTGGAAAAATTTACAAAATACAAGGGATACTTTAAATTATGTCAACTTGCAGGGGGCACAAATTAAACTTGATATTTTTTTTCTAAAAAAGGTGTTTATTTATTTTGGAAAAAATGGTGCTTATTAAGGAATATATATATATGTGGAAAAGGTAAAGATGATCATGGTGACCTGGATTTTGGCCTTCAAAAGGACACATTTGGTCGGGGAACAACAAGAATGGGTCCACATTGTTATAGGGTGGGGTCATGATTGGCTGGCTATAATTGGTGGAGCGCTACTAGCCAGGCACTTGAGAAAGTTCATAATGTTGTGTCATCAATCACGAGAGTTGTGGACCATTGTGTCTGTGGTCCTTCCAAAGATAGGGTTTTGGCTCTTGTGGGCTTCAAAGGTTGCTTTATGATTTAATTAGAACCATTTAAGATATGTACATTTAGCTCACATAGTACAATATTATTGGGCCATTTTTGTGTAAGGTGACATTCATTTACTTACCCACAAAAAGTAAACGTAAAAATAAAGGAAAACATTCTCTCTTTTCTTTTTTTTTTTGGGGGGGGGGGGGGTTGTCCATAATTGTCCGGTCTAAGCTGTAAATTTTGCCACCATAGAGTCGATGGTGTGGTTTTAAATTAAATTACCTAATGATAAACAAAGTGAGTTGGTTAGCATATGTATGTGACAAACTGAAGGTATCTCTTATTTTCCTTCGATTAAGGTGTAAAATTTACACTGTAAATGTAAGGTTGAGTGGATCTATATCTACAACACAAAAAAATAAAATAAATAAATAATGAATGTATATCTGCTGCCAATGGCCGCTTGACCTAACAGCACTTTTCCCTCTCTCGAAAGGGTTCTTATTTTCCTTTGATTGAGGTCTGAATGCAAAGTCTAGCGAAGCTATATCTATCGCCAGTGGTTTATTGGCCTAACAAGGCTTCTCCCTCATTTGAAGGGGAGGCCCTTGTTTTATGTAGTACTAGAATAAATTTAAATAAACTAACCTATTAACCAAAAATAAATAAATAAATAAATAAATAAATAAATATATATATATATATAAAGAAAAAAAAGAGAGGCTATATCTGTTACGTTGTTGAGGGCTATTATGCCTATTAGAACAATTTCTAAATTCTAATAATCTCTCTAGCTAGAGAGTACATAGTTTGTGTAACTTTGATTTTCCATTAGAAAATAGAAATTACAAATCACTGCAGTTGTTTTTAAGTATTGGTCACAACATGAAATCTAGAATTTCTTTGAGCACATTTGGATGTTCCATAGAAATTGAATTGCACCATTGTGTTTTATTCATAATTTAATGTAGAATTCAACCATGGGGAATGGAGCCATTAGAGAAAATGTTAATCATTCTCATGAACAACCATAAAATTTTTTTTATTGTGTCATTTAAAGAAAGAAATCCTAAAGTTGGTCCAGTGGCATCAATTGTGTTGAAAGCACTTTCTTCAATTGACCAATTCCAAATAGTGGTACTTTTAGCTTAAAATGCTATACAGAAGATGATGGGACCATAAAACTTTCACTGCATAGCCAGACATGCCCTTTGTTGCGTAAAATTTGGTACCACTCTATCCTAAATGGGCTTTTTCATATTTGTGAAAAAATATATATAGATTAGGACCACCCAAAAAAAAAAAAAAAAAAAAAAATGGAGAAGGAAGACTGAGAAGAAGAAAAGGTGAGTATGTATGGCTTCTTTATGCATTACCTTAATAATGATAGCATACCATCATAACCATTAGAATATAAGTGTTTCATCAACTTTGGTATACTCCTTTTCTTAATTAATCATTTTAGGTGAATAATTAATTTTCATTACCACTTGATGGATGTGGACTTTGCATTCATTTTTGTATTAAACCACTTGATTTATTTTTAATGAAATGATTAATTATGTAATTATTTTGTCATTGAAAATGGTTTGCTATGAAACATGAATACAAAATTCAACATTCCATTCTTTCCTTGAATAATTGAGTGGGGGGCAGAATAGGCTTGTATAGCATTTTTATTCTAAATAAAAATAGTGTTGAATTTGTGAATAATTAGTTTATTAAACACTTGATTAAAAGTTCTAATCAACTTCTTCTAATAAAATTTTAATAATAATAACAATAAAATATATATATATATATATATATATATATTGTTGTAGTTGACATATTAATTAAGGCATATCTAACATTTTCTATTATTTGTTACAAATAAATATAAAGTTTAACCTAAACAAATGCAAGTCTATCTTGGCCCAATTATTGCTCACTAGATACTCAAATGTTTTTCACTCAGCATTATATAGAGCCAAATTGCAATAGTTAAACAAATAAATAAACATAAGAGAAGTAAATAATGGAACTATTCCAATAGAATTTTTCTCTTTTATCATTTGATTCCATTCCTTTTAATAAAGGGTAGGAAAGTGAGAAGGAAATGGCACCATCACCACTGCCACCGACTTTCCCTACAATGTTCTCCCTCTTGCACCACAATCAACTCCCATGCCATATATGGATGACCCTTAAGTACGTGACCACTCTCTTTGTTCTTCTTCACTTTCGGCTGGCTAGCTTTTGCTTTTATAAACATGCACCCCCTTTTTTTTTTTTTTTTTTTTTTGCCTCAAATTCATTTTCTCTAGCATATCGAATACTTTTCCACATCATTCACAAATTTCTAATTTATTTTGATGAATGATAATTTGAAAATCAAAATAATTGATTTGTTATAGTAAAACCTTATTTGTTTAGCCGGAATCGGGTCATGGGAATAGAATAAGATTTCAATAGTAAACTGGCACAATAAGAAAGAAAATTAAAAAAAAAGAGTAGGGAAGAAGTGGAATCTGTGGTAATGGGATTGAAGCTCTCAAGAGGTTCATTTTTCCACCCCTCCTTGACTCTCTTTTCCTTTCCTCCCTCTCATTGCAATAGTTCATTATTGAAATCTTATTTTGTCTCGATTCTGACCAAATAAATAAGTCATAAGTGCAAATATCAATCAAATCGAGAACTAATATAATTGTTATTAACCATCATAACGATAATGACAATTGAAAGACAGTTTTGCAAATATTTATAGTTTTGAAATACTAATATTACAACAACAATGTGCGGTAATATTTTAAACTTATAATTAATTTTAGAGTATAGTGATAAGATTATGGCATTAAGTCAAGCTATTATGAAATGTTAGCTCAATTGAGTTAAATTCTTATACCAAATAGAATTATATTTTTTTTTTTCTTCTATTTTCTGACCAACCAAACTAGTCCCATTTTATTATACCTCTTAATTCAATAGAAATTGGGAAAACCCCTCGAAGTAAGGTGATGGCTCACGAGGCTGACCATACCCACATGTAGACTGTCCCAATTGTAAAAAATTTAATAAAATTAAATGCTCTAGGCCATACCCTGCCCATAAACTATAACCCCACGTGGGCCCCATTCACATACATTGCATCCTCCCCTTTCTTGCTCCAACGATGCTCGTTTCTTTTCCCATAGAAACGTTCACCGCATCAGGACCGTTCATCGGGAGTCCCAGTCCTTAATATGGGCGGCTGAGGTTTGTCCCAACCTTGTCCCCTAAATATTGGGACAACTTCCTCAAAGGTGCTGCTCTTGTGATAGACACCCTTAGCTGCCCATGTCCAACTTTATGCATTGAGTCACGCTCTTTTAATGCGCGTGGAGGACACTCTCTTTAAAATAAGGATTAAAATGTCATTTTCCAAAGTGTAAATATAAATGTGGATCATAGGAGAATGAATCTGTATGATGTGTAATGCACGCGCTAAGTGAGCGTGTCATAATTTCAATTTTATTTTTCTCGGCCTTGACTGTCTCTTTTCCCCCTAATCTTTCTATCTATAAAATACCTATGAATTCCCTTTAGGCTTACACCCATTTCTCCATCACCTCACAAGAATAGTGAAGTATTCGTTGGAAGGTCGTCGGAATCCTATTCTCATTTCTCTTCTAAATCATATAGGCAATTCTCAGAGAAGTGGTATCGATCTGTTTATCGAATAAGGATCGAAATTTTATCAAATTATTTAGCTAGTAATCGAAAGCTCTTGTGGTTGGTTTAACAACTGTGAGAAAAAGGTTTTGATTTCCATACAAGGTAATTGGAGGATGGAAAGCATGGTAACATACGAGAGTGATCTCAACCTCGAGGCTACAAAGCTTAGATTAGGGTTGCCGGGTATTGAGGAGTTTGAGAAACAGACACTTCCTAATGTTCGGAGTAACAAAAGAGCATTACTTGACATGAATCAGGAGTCTGGATCTAAAAAGAGTTCAGATGTGTCAGATGTCAAAAAATGTGACCAAGAAATTGCTCCGGCTCCCAAGTAAGTAATCTCGATCAATTTGAATGTAATTAAGTGCTAGTGTTGTTAATAATTATATTTGTGCATATAAATATAGTACTTGTCTATGGCTAATACATAGAACTAGTTCAATTTAGGAGGGTGACATAAATTTTTTTTGAATTATGGACTAACAAGAAATCTTGGGCATGTAAAATAATAGGGCACAAGTTGTGGGGTGGCCACCAATTCGATCTTACCGGAAAAACTGTTTACAAACAAAGAAAACAGAAGCTGAAGCAGCTGGAATTTATGTGAAAGTTAGCATGGATGGAGCTCCTTATCTGAGAAAGATTGATCTAAAGGTCTATAAAGGATACCCAGAGCTCCTTAAGGCCTTGGAAGACATGTTCAAATTCACCGTTGGTAAGCATCACCTTCTTTTGCATATATCTGTTCATGGTGGTGGTAAAATTTATATATATATATATATATATATATATATTTTTTTTTTTTCTTTTAAATGGTTGGAATCATGATTTTGATAATAATTTTTTTTTTCTTTTTCAGGTGAGTACTCAGAGAGGGAAGGCTATAATGGGTCTGAATATGTACCAACTTATGAGGACAAAGATGGGGATTGGATGCTGGTTGGAGATGTTCCATGGGAGTAAGCTCTCTCTCTCTCTCTCTCTCTCTCTCTATATATATATATATATATGTATGTATGTATGTATGTATGTATGTATGAAGACTTACAATGATAATTTTTCTCATTGCAGTATGTTCATCTCATCCTGCAAGAGGCTGAGAATCATGAAAGGATCAGAAGCAAGAGGCTTGGGTTGTGTTGTGTAAATCTTTATATTACAAAAAGCCAATTACTCACAAAATTAATGATGTAAGAAGAAAAGAAGATTCATGGAGAGAAAACCCTTTCAGCTTGGGCTCTCCAGGAGGAAATTTGGGTCTGGATTTCCAGGCAAAGAACTTGTATGTATAGTTAGGTGTATTTGCTTGAGAATGGAACTGTACAAAGGGAGGAAAAAAAAAAAAAAAAAACTGTCCCTGACCTTTTTTGTTTTTTTGGTAGCAATTAAGTACCTTTATGCAATATTAAGGAAATTATCTTATCATACCACTTCATAAAGGGAAGAGGCCTACTTTTGTTGATTTCAAACACTTTATTTCAACTCATATTCTCCTAGAAACAACACTTTATTTCAATTCATATTCTCTTGGAAAATACACCTTGTTTCAACTCAAATTCTCTTGGAAACCTTTGATGTAAATTGATAGCAACCACGAGTGAGAAAAAAGGGTCAAAAGACAAACGACCTTAAGACCAGCCCGAATCCCCTTTGAAATCTTGGAAAAAGAAGAGATCCATTAAGGTGAGGGGAGAAGATATCGAGAAGACATGTGATAAAAGATGTTGCCTGAGTGAACCCCTCAATGAATACTAATATGAAAGAATATGCTTAATATATATCTACCATATATGCATTCTGTTGATTTCCTTCACCGGCTGGCGGCCGATGTGGAGACGGTAAATTTTTTTTTTTTCCTTCAAAACTAGAAAAAGATTGTGAAAGTCACACTAAATAGTGAATGAATCCGGGTAAATTTACCCAGTAGATATAGCTACCACATCACAAAGATTAGAGATTTAATACGAGATGGGATTTTTTTTTTTTTTTTTTTTGGTTGTTGGGGTGGGGGGTGTTGTTGGCATTGTATGGGGCCGGGTTTGTCATTGATAAGAATGGAATGCCTAACTCACACCCGTTGCTATGCTTGTTGTAATATGCTGTAACAACTTTGACATAACATGTTGCAATCCTGATCCAAAACCTTAATCATATGAGGCCAAAATATTTATCTTGGCAATTTCAGATTTTTTTATTTTATTATTTTAAAAAAATCCAAATTTAGGAATTAAATTATTAGAAAAACAGTTTGTTGAGTTAAAATCTCGGTTAAATTGGCTAAAATATATTGAGTTTATTACGGAGTCATCTCAACAAGAAGTTGTTAACTCGCAACTAAATTGGTGGTAACAATTACGAACGCTTTGGTGAAAGAAAATGAAATATATTTTCATTCTGCATATGTCTGGGTGATAATCGATTAATCCAATCACAGTAAATTTGTGGTCTGCAATCTGCATGAAGGTAGCCCTATGGTTCCCTAAAACTCTTCTCATTAGTGGTAAATCATTTCCCAGAAAGCAACTTGCTGTTCTTCATACATTTTCCTAAGCCTTCGTCTATGATACATATATCATTTTCATTATTAGTTTTTTTTTTTTTTTTTTAAATTATTAATACTTTATTTTTACAAAGAAAAAATGTCAATGGACCAAATAAATTCGAACCTCAATGGTAAATTGGATGGAAAAGGTTGCTTGTTCCAGAAATTTGTCAAGAGTAAATTAGAACAATGTAACCAAACAAGGTAGTGATTGAAAATGGCCGTCTTGTGGGCCTTGTGGCTGACCCATTTGGGCTTCTTGGTTTTGTGGGCAGAACTCGGCCTTGTAGTATAAACTAAATGTATTACAAAAATTGCTCTGGCCATTATGATTGTCATGCCGATGTATTAGGATTTGGGGCTGTAACTACATTGTACAGTGCACAATCCAACGCATTTGGATTTAATGCTGACTTGATAAAATTCAGTACCATGCTAAGGTAATCCACATCTTTGAATGAAAGATTGCATGAATTGGATTGAAAGTTGAAAAGGTTGCCTAATGAGATCATTTTGGTCACTTTAGTAGCACCTTTTCAACTTTTAATCCAAACCATCTAATCTCTCATTCAAGGGTGTGGATTACCTTGGTATGGTGCTAAGTTTTATCAACTTAACAATGAATCCAAACCCCAATCCAATGATTGATGTATTGATAGTCGTGCAATGTGCACAGTATGGTGTTGTTACAGCACCAAACCTTAGCTCCATGTCGATATCTTTTTTTTGGTAAAATCATGTCAATATCTTTGTTGGCTAAAAAAGGAAAAAAAAAATCGTGGTCATGCACGTATGCTATAATTTGGGATTAGCAATTTTTCCGTTGTTCGGTAAATTCTACACGTCATGCCAATCTCTCTCAAAACGAAAAAACGAAAAACGAAAAACGAAAAACTTCCACGTTGCCAACTAAAATTGGGCTGAAATCCAACAAAAGCCCATGATCCTAACTATGTACAGCCCAGAAGCCCTACCTTGGGCTGAGTTGCCAAACCAAACTGGGTCGGGTTGGTTAAGTTAACATGGAGTGGAATGGTTATCTTTGATCAAAATAATTTAGTGGATGATTCAATTCAACAAGAGCACTAATGGTACGTTTAAATGAGAGATTTGTAAGAGAGATTTGAATTAAGATGGAATTTCAACTTGATTCGCATTTACTGTGGTCGTCATAATTTGACATTGGAGCCTCAACTTAATCCAAACCCCTCCTTTAAATCTTTCATCCAAGTGCACAATTAATGAATTTAGCTAGACTTGATACAATTTTGAATTTTCAACATCAAAACATGATAAAAAAAATTTATTACAAGATCAAACTACTATATATTGTTAGAGAGATCGTAGCCGCAACCTCTTTGTCCACCTTATGGAGCATGGTACAAAAATAATACTATCGGACCCCCCCTAGCAGCTCCCCAAAAAATTCCCCATGATGTGGTGTGAAAAGGGGAGCTTTTATTGGCACCCCAAGACTTGCTTTTTATCTTCTACTTATTTTATATTTTAAGGTTTTATGAAAAATATAAAAGGTTTTCATGAAATTTGACAACGTAATCGATTAGAAAACATCATTTTAAACAACTTTCGCAAAAAAAAAAGGAACAAAAAACTTGTTTTTCAAATTCTATCATTTTAGTGGATTTTTTTTTTATTCATTTATAAAACAAAGACCTGTAAATGGCAAAAAAATCCACTTAAATAACAGATTTTGGAAAAACTTTCTTTTATAAAGTTGTTCAAAATGACATTTTCTAATGAACAGCATGGCCAGTTTTTATGAAAACCTTTTGTATTTTCATTAAATCCTTGAAGTATAAAATAAGTGGGGATGAAAATTAAGCAAGTGTTGTGGGGTACCAAAAGAGGATTGACCTTAGCGTGAAATTAAATAGAAGTGGAATAGTCGGGTCCCAATAGCATGAGCCACTATCTATTTTCTTACCACATCATAGGGGGTTCTTTTGGAAACTATTAAGGGTGGTTCAAAAACATTTCCCCTATGACCAAGCACCGAGTATAGTGTCACACCTCATTTTTGCCACTTTTTTAGGGTCCACATATAGTCTCAATTTTTCTTTTTTCTTTTTTATTATTAATCAACAAATAAGAATATATTGATAAAATGAACTCAATACACCACATAGAAACAATCCTCCACTATAGTCAGCTCTAGCCAGGTGGGAGGAGTCTCTAGCCCTTCTTCTAGACTCTCTACCCAAGAGCTAGCACAGTTGTAATCCATTTTTGTCGTGTTTTTTTTTCCTCTTTGTGTACTTTAGTGTTAATAGTTTAATACAAGCTTTCATTATTACAAGGGAATTGGAAATGGGGGGGAAAAGGAAAAACTGACAGATGAAGAAAGTGGCGAGAATCACGCAGGCAGGGTGGGTGGTGGAATATGAAGCATAGCTAGCTAGCTAATCCTCGATCCTGTCCTTCTGGTTTGATTATGGACATATATTCATATATCCCACTTTGTTTAACCAGCTCATCAATGAGCAAGACACCAGCTAGCTAGACCTTACTTTCTACCACCTACTCTAAAGAAAAAAAAAAGAAAAAAAAAAAGCATTAACATGGCATTACAGAAAGTCTTGTCAAACCAATGCAAGCTTTTGAAAATAAAACTGATAACAGAAAGTCCTTTCTGCATGTAAGAAAATAATGCATGCCACCTTCTAGCTTAACAAATAATATTTATGAAACTTCGAGAGTAGTTCCCCTAACCCATCTTTCTTCTTCTTCTTCTTCTTCTTCTTCTTTTTTCTTTTTTCAATGAATTTCATACTATAAATGCATGACACAGGTGCAATGAGGATGGTGGGTGAATCTTTACTATCATATAGGAAAATTATCATGACAAACAAATCTTTACATTTTTTGCGCTTACATTTTTACTTGTGTGAAACTTATATGAACAATACTTGGGTTGTAAATCCTTTTCCGCGACATGGTCACACAAGAATTTGTCATGTATGTGTCACGTAACATGGACACATTTAGACACGGGACATGTATGTTCTTATGCAACCACATCTATAAGCAAGTAAAACCAGATCCCGATCGATCAAGAGTTAAGTATATGTTCACGTATATGTATCTTTGCATATAAATATTGTAGAGAGGAACACTAAGGACATATCCTAAATGCAAGGATGAGAGCATTTTTACTAGTAATATGTTTATTCATGAAATTGAAACCCAAAATTCACTAATTTTATAAGTTTAAAATTGTAGGAACCTTTTTATCCTAATCCTTATCACATAGGTGAGGCTCCTTCCCCCGCCATTTGGTGGGGGCTTAGGTGTCAAAAGACTTTAAACCCTTAGGGGCAATTTTGGGGACAAAATTTTTGCAAATTCAAGATAATTAAGTTTTAGTGGTTTTAATTTCATTGCTATATAATAAAATTTAATCAATTTTGCCTATCATTTATAGTTTAATTGGCACATGTCTCTCTTTACATACGAGGATTGTAAGGAGACTATGATTTCTAACTCTGCTTGAATGTGTGTGTTGGGAGAAGGCGTAATGAGAAGGGAAATGGACTATCTCCCCTTGTGTAACCCAAAGGCCGTTGAACTCTCTTTTGAACTCCCTCCCCCTGCCACCAAGAAAGAACAAAAAATATTGATTAGTTTTGCATAAAATGATTTTTGCATAGAACAAGGCACTAATACAATTACTTTCAAACAAGCTATGAACTGATTACGCTACAATAAGCAACTGACCTCTAAAAGGATGCTTATGCTTATAATAAATGTATACATTTGGAAAGAAACTCCCATTGCAATTCAGATCAAAGACCCACCAACCCATAGTACAAACTAACCCCTTGCAGGTGTTCTCAATTTTTTTGTTTTCTATTTTTTATATATTAAACATAAAATTATTTATAGCAATATATTCTTAAAATATCTAATTACTTCTTAGAACATTTTTTTAAAAACAAATTTTTTATTTTGAAAGGTTCGGATTTTTAGTCTAACCTATTCTTTTTTTGGTCGAAATCCAATGTATCCCTAAAACTTTCAACTGAAGGATTAATTATTATCAGTGGCGGGCGGACAAAACCATTAATCCGGAGAATATTTTCAAAATATTAGGATTCAAATTCAAAATCTTTTACCATTCACTCAAATCAACAATCCTGAGACCAAGATACCTTACCACTTGACTAACCCACGGGTTTAGCCTATCCAATTCTTACTCTTTACGGAAACCCTCCCTCGCTAGGCCTAATGGCTCCGCAGAAGCCAATCTCGCGGATTAATTAAGCGACAGTGGCATATCTTCAATTTTCGTCAGAGAAATGCGCGAATATAATGTAGAACTTTCTATTTCAACATCAGCGTAGACTTTCTCTCTCTTAAGAGCTCCCCTCAGCCCTCTTCCTCTCTCTAAAAGGGTTTATTCTGCCTTAGCAAAGGCCACGAATAAGAGGGAGAGAGAGAGAGATGCGTATGTATGTATAGTTCTCATTCTTTTTCCTCTTTTATCTCTCATCGAACACCCGAATTGGCACTTTCTCTCCAATCCCTGTCTTTCTCTTTCATCAAGGCCCTAGTTTCCATGACTACGTAGATCTCACCTTTTGTCTGTTTCACTCCCACCATATCAAAATGGCCGAGCTAGGGCAAGAAACGGTCGAGTTCTCGACTCTGGTGAGTCGAGCCGCCGAGGAATCGTTCATTTCGTTGAAGGAATTGGTGGAGAAATCCAAGTCCTCGGAGCAGTCCGATTCGGAGAAGAAGATCAGTCTGCTCAAGTACCTCGTCAAGACTCAGCAGCGCATGCTCCGCCTCAACGTCCTTGCTAAATGGTGTCAACAGGTTAGTTTTGTGAGTTTTTCTTTTTGTGAAAACGAGTAGCGTTAAGTCTTCAACTTGGTGGCGAGTTTTGGATTGTTAGGGAAGAATGTGAAAACCCTAGTTATTTGTGTTTCTGAATTTACCCTTTTGTTTGGTCGCTGAGAAAACGGAGGAAAAGAAGGGAAATTGTAAATTGAATCTAATGTCTAATGTGGGCTTGGTTTCCGAATGGAAACACGATTAATTTAACTCAATTTGGACAAATGGTTATATTAGGATTAATGTTTGGTTGGTGATTAAACGGAGGAAAAGAAGAGAAATTATAACTTGAATCTAATGTCTAATGCTGCTTTGGTTTCCGAGAAAAAAAGAAAATGATTAATTTAACTTAATTTGAACAAATGGTTATATTAGGGTTAGTGTTTGGCCGCTGATAAAAGGGAGGAAAATAAGAGAAGTTGTAATTTGAATCTCAGGTCTGATGCTGGCTTGGTTTCTGAGGGGGAAAAAAAAAGATGATAGCTTAACTCAATTCGGAGTGATAGTTATATTTGGATTAGTTGAGTGGGTTTTTGATTTCTTGGGTCTTAAATTATCTAAATTTTTAAGATTAAAAAATTTCCTTTTTTTTTTTTTTTTTTCTTTTGCCTTTTGCTTCATGGCTTCATTTACTTTGGAAACAAACACAGTGTTAGTGTTTTTCAGCAAGAAAACAAAATATTGAGAAATCTAATAACTGGAAGTCTTGGTTTCGAGTCCCTTGCTTATCTGAAACCTGTGGTTTGGGGGTGATTGCAGATTTTCAGGTGTCCAGGGTGTTTACCCCTGGTCCCACGAACAGCAATGATGGGCTTTGGGAATTCCAAATTATTTAAAAATAAAATTTAAATCTTCATAAATTTTTATTTAAATTATTCATATAGGTGCTTTGTTAATGGCCTTTTCCACATTTGTAACTTTTTTTCTTGATTTTTTTTTTCTTTTTGCTAGAAATTTCATTATTTCCATTTAAGAAATTACCTTATTTGGACTGCTAGGAAATGTTGTATCTCTGCTTGATTACCTTGAATTCAATGTTTAATAACCACTTAGAGTCTCATTGGTTGGGTTGTTGTATTGAAAGTCGTTAAATACCATTGTATCACTGCTTGCTGATACGAAAGAGTATTTAAATTTGTCGTATGATTCCTGCATTATAAGTTAAGAATTTAAAAAAAAAAAAATTCTTTTCATAGGAAAAGAGTAGAATATTATTAGAGCAAAGGAAAGACAATCAGACCAGGGGTTCGACAAACTACAACTTAGGCCGCCACCTAAGGCCTACAAAACCAATCCTCTTCCACTTAAGACCCAAAAGAGAGATTGTAAACCAGCCTGTGTTAAATTTTATAAAACCTTTCTATCTAGCATACCAAGTATTTATAATTCTTAACTGCAGTTTCTTTTGTTAATCTCTGGCTTTCAATCTGCAGGTTCCATTGATACAGTACTGTCAGCAACTTGCATCTACTCTATCAAATCATGACACATGTTTCACTCAAGCTGCAGATTCACTGTTTTTCATGCACGAGGGGCTACAGCAAGCTCGTGCTCCTATTTATGATGTTCCATCTGCTATTGAACTCCTCCTTACAGGAACTTATCAGCGTTTACCAAAATGTATTGAAGATGTGGGTATCCAAAGTACATTAACTGAGGATCAACAGAAGCCAGCTCTGAAGAAGTTAGATACACTTGTACGATCTAAATTACTTGAAGTTTCACTCCCAAAAGAAATTTCTGAAGTCAAAGTTTCAGATGGAACTGCACTGCTCTGTGTGCATGGGGAATTTAAGGTTCTAGTTACTCTTGGTTACCGAGGATACTTATCAATGTGGAGGATATTGCATTTGGAGCTGCTTGTTGGTGAGAGAAGTGGGCTTGTGAAGCTGGAAGAATTGAGAAGGCATGCTCTTGGAGATGATTTAGAGCGCAGAATGGCTGCAGCAGAAAATCCATTTTTAACTTTATACTCAGTTCTCCATGAGCTTTGTGTTGCACTCATTATGGACACTGTCATAAGGCAAGTACAAACCCTTCGGCAGGGGAGATGGAAAGATGCAATTCGGTTTGAGCTTATATCTGATGGTATGGGTCAAGGAGGGAGTGCTGGTTCTGCGCAAATGAATCAAGATGGAGAAGCTGATTCTGTTGGTCTACGAACTCCTGGTTTAAAAGTTATATACTGGTTAGATATTGATAAAAACTCTGGCACATCCGACTCAGGATCTTGCCCATTTATAAAAATTGAACCAGGACCAGATCTGCAGATAAAGTGTCTTCATAGCACATTTGTCATAGATCCACTAACTGGCAAGGAGGCAGAATTTTATCTTGACCAAAGTGTCATTGATGTTGAGAGGTTGCTGCTAAGGGCCATTTGTTGTAATAGATACACCCGTCTGCTTGAAATTCAGAAAGAGCTTGCAAAAATTGGTCAGATCTGTCGAGCTGCAGGTGATGTTCTTCTTCAGTGCCATGCAGATGAACCTGATATTGACTATAAAAAGGTTTGCCGATTGAACGAAGTGTTTTCCTAATTATTATGAGAATGTTGATTTCTATAGTTTAATCGAATGCACTGTTAGATGAAGTTGCCATACATGAATGGTGATGGATCCCATCAATTGGGTTTTCAACTGTGCTGAATTTAACTAGATAAACTGAGCTTCTGCCACCCATCCTCCTTTGAATTCCAGAGGAGGATAGGAGAAATCACTTTTGTACAGTATCTAATTGAATTTAATATCTGTCTGCAGTGATCCATAAATTCAGTTTAATTCTGTATTTTCCTGTGTCAAAAAACTTTCTGTGGTTTACTCTATTTTGCACACATTTGGACTGGATTGAACAATTAAATCTATCTAAATTAAATTTGAAACATCTCTTGTTTTAATGTTGGTTTTTTCTTTTTTACATAACATTTTGATCTTGAGTTTTTGAGGGGTGGACCGAGTGGTCCTAGGGCCTCTTGCCAAGCAAGAGGTCTTGGGTTCAACTCTCACCACTCCCCCTCAAGGCTACCCCCATGCACTTTGTCTTGTAATTGCTTGGTGCATGTGGGAAGGGGGGACTGCGTGCGCCCAAGGGGATTAGTCAGGTGCAAAGCATCTCGAACCTCTTGATATCAAAAAAAAAAAAAAAAAAAAAATCTGAAAGGGAAAAAAAAAACATTGGATTTATTTTATCTTGATTGGATTTGTTGCATAAGCAAAACATTTTGGTGCTCAGTCACATGTCCATGCATGCGGACACTGATTTGGGCACTGAATGGTGGTTTAATCACTTTAATGTGTGTGTGTGTGCACCACAGAGAGAGAGAGAGAGAGAGAGAGAGAGAGAGAGAGAGAGAGAGAGAGAGTTTGTGTACGGATGTTAACTATTTCAGTCACTGCCGCATTAAAAAGAGGTCGCTGGGCATAGAGCACATCGTTAATTGGGAAAGATGTGGTTACAGGTTTTGATAAAACCCCTTCTCATTATATTTTGGGCATCTGTCCTCAGAGTTCTTGGATCTTGTAGATTTAACAGCTGTTTATTCTGTTTGGCATCATTTGATGTTGGTTGCACAAACTTGGCTTTCCCCTCCAAGTCTCCAACAAATAAATCAAAACCCGACTTTGATGGTCACTCTGTTTACAATCTGGGTTATACTGGTATCTATACACATCAGGGATCTATATTCACCTACTTGAGTCTGGCTGCGAGTCTGCGACTAACAATAATGTCACTTTTATGTTAACTAAAGGATAGATCTGTGTACATAGTTACGTGTGTGGAGATAACATAACAAAATTACCTAAAAGATTTATTTGGAAAATGAAAAAATAAAAATAAAAATGCAAGAGGAGAGGTTTAGTCTAAACCCACCTCCCACGCCTTTTTCTTTGTTTGATAAGATACAAAACCAGTCAAGGAAGAGAGAATAAAAGCAGCAAAGGAAAAGATGTCCGTCAAACAAGAAAGCAAAAAAATTGAAAAAACCAATCAAAACCAACAAAAACCAAACATGACTACAAGCTCAACTAGAACATGCTCCCTATCCAAGCACCAAGGAGGGTAGAAATATATTCTTTGAAACCTTCCACCATTAGAACACCCCTCTCTTGCCCTAGAAATCAAATTCCTCACTGACTAACCTAAAGACCGAAGAGTACTCAACAAGTAGGGAGCTGAATAGATTAACAATTCCATGCAACAGATGAGCATACCTCTTGTGAAGACTAGAAGTATATTAAAAAACATGTGTCCTATGTACTTGATTTCTATTTTAGGGGTCATTAACCCATTCCTTTGCTCATTATTGATTGGTCATTTTGGGGAACACCATAGGTTACAATTTCTTTGATGTCATTGGCATGCATTCCTGTAGAAATCCCTAAAAGTACTATGTATTGTTGAAGGTGTAGTTGCCAGATGAGGAGACTATTGCCACTGGAGGAGGGGTTGATCACCGCTGGATATGTTAAAGGTTTCTCCAGTTTTAGGGGAAAATGGGTCAGAATCGGTTTAATCAGAACTATTTCACAATATTTTGGGGGTTTTGCCAAAACATTGTTCCTATGCTATTGTTTTTTTTAATTTTTTTTAATTACTTTTTTTTTCTTGTGTGTGTGTGGGGGGGGGGGGGTTGTTTGTGTGATTTTATGACAGGGCTCACACTTGAATTGAAGTGACACATGAATTGACATATTGTGATTTAAAATAAATAAAAACGATGTCTCCAATGTTCTTCACTTTATTTTTGGGGTTTGCCAATTGGGATCCTTATACCATTGCCAGATTCCAGCATATAAACTTATTCCTTTGCACACAGGTTGGTCATCTTTGGGGACAGAGCATTTCGTTTGATGGAATTGGCATGTATTCTATGACAGTAGTGCGAAGTAATTTTCTCCAGATGGATATGTATGGAACACTTCTTGCATGATATAGGCTGCGTACTAATTTCACTAGCTACAATAAATGAGTCATTTTTATATTTATTAAACCCATCTAAATCTTCTCTGTGCTGGTTAAGATGGCTATTTTTGAGTCTAAATCATCAGTGCTCCTTGGATTGTTTTATATCTTCGTACATATTAATTACAATGATTTAGCTGATTGAACTGTACATAATTGACATCAACAAGACCTGATGGGAAATCCTTTGTTGGCAGAAGATTGAATAGCAATGGGCAAAGTTTCATTGTAGTTTTCTTGCGATGTTAATCAGTCCTCTTCTTTTCTTCTTCTTCCTCCCGCTTATAATGTATTTTTTCTGACTTTAGTGGAGCCAGGAGGTTATATTTTTCTATCCCATGCATGTGCTTTATGTAGGTTGTCATATTGAGATTATCAATCCCACTTGAATAATTTCTTGTTTTGCTAATACAATATCTCATTTTGCTTTGCCAAATTTATGCCTGCAGAAAGATAATAAGTCCAATGCAAGGGAATATGAAGGGCAGGAAGTATTACGTGTGCGTGCTTATGGCTCGTCATTTTTTACTCTGGGAATAAATATAAGGTTTTTCTTCTTTACCTGTGCAAATTAACCGTATGTTTCATTAATATTTGCAATTTGTTTCATATATATATATATTTGTATTAGTTTGGAATGTTAGTTTTAGCCAATTGAATGGAAAAGCTATGGATGTTAGTGGGAAATGTAACTTACAATGACTGTATATATATATATATAGGATGATGATCAAGTGAGCACGTGTTGATATAACTTATATCAGTCGCCGCATTGGGGGTTACCTCAGTGCATTAGTGCGTTACAGGGTACATTGGGCCAATGCATGGGCTAATGCATGGTGTTGATATAAGTTAGGTGAGCACGTGCTTACCTGATTAGGACTATATATATGGTTTAGGATCAATGAAGACAAGTTTTTAGACACATTTTTATAACTTTATTTGTGATTCATATTTTACAAAATCCACCATTGGATTAGATTGTCTTCCCATGTAGGCCATGCATGCCAAAGATCAAATCGACTTGATTTTTGGCATGCGTGGCCTACATAGGAAGACTATCTAATCCAATGTGGATTTCGCACATTACAAGTCATAGATAGGTTATCTAAAAACTTGTGTAAAAACTTGTATCCATTGATACTAACCTTATATATATATATATATATATTTAATAAGAAACTTATCACGTTAGTTTGCTTATAGAATTTTAGAACTTCATCACATTTCTTGCATACTGTTATATATTGCTACCTCAATTACAAGTCATAGTTGTCATACAATTTAATAGGACTATGACCAATTAAACTGGAAGTACACACGAGCAGGAACTATATTTGTAGTTAAGCTGCTAGGTATGAGAATTTAGGGTTAGGTTTAATGGAAGCTTAAGGAGAGAGAAGAGAGAGAGAGAATAAGAAAGAAAGAAAGAAGGGTTGAGTGCTTAACCTGCCTCTCTTCCTTAGTATTAAATATATAAGAGAATAATAATGCAATCACAATAATACTGTTAAGGAACAAAAAGACTAACACTCTAATACCCCCCCCCCCCCAAAGGGCACCTTGCACGGGAATCACAAATTCCCTAATTCCCATTCAAATGGCCGCTTGGACGCTCCCTCCTATATAGCACAATTTTATACAGTGAACCAACTGTCAAAAGGTTGGACAGTAATTGGAATAGCTCCGCATTGGTCCACCCTAGTACCACAACCTTCCGCAACCAAGGATCCAATCCTGGTGGTATGCTTCTCAAGATCCTTGGGAAGGATGGACAAGGCTTTGTCTATTGCTAATATTTTGGAACTTTACGAGAGTAACAAGGCTAGAAGTAGAATCAATCATTGTTCGTCTCTTTAGTAATGGATAGCTGGCTCATGAGTATGAGAACCGCCCTTTTTAGAGATTGTGTATAATGAAAGTCCCCCCTTGGCAAAACTAGTTTTGTGATAATCACAAGAATGAATCCCAAATGAGAGAAGAGCACAGAGTTCATTCAATTGTGGGGTAGATCATAGGAGCAAAGTTCTTGACTTCTCAGAGTCTGAAGGCTGGGCATATCTAACATTGATATAGTTCTTGTGAGTCTTAGTTGTACACTTGCAGTCTTGAGCTTGTGGATCCATGATATGCCTTTCCTTTCATCCCCAACACAACATCACTCGATCCTTCACCAACTATAAAGGGATTTTTAAAATTTCACCTTAGCTCTTAATTGTTGAAACTAGGAACTTTGCCTTTTCATGCCTACTAACATTACCTTGAAGCTTCCACGTTTCTGACCCTCACCCTTAACACGAGTTCTCTTCTCTGGAGCAATTCTAGCAGCCTACATGAGAATTTCCTTTGTAGCTGTCACCAATCCTCTCTTCTTTCTTGAAGAAATTGGAACTAGCCATGACAATATAGAGCTTTTTTTGCCATTTATCAGGGGACGTATCTTTTGTCAAATTCCTTACATGTGTCCTTTCATATCACCTTTAGCCATGTTTTTGGATATTCATCTTGTCCTTTTGAGACCTTTAACTTGAATCAGATCACCCTTCTGTAGTGACGCGTTCTTAGGTGTTCGTTGTATATGGACAAACTACCTAAGACAATTTACTCTCATCTAGTCGTTAATTGCTACGACTTCTACCTTCTTACGAATGCATTTTTTTTTTCTTGTATTACTGCTTATCCCTCTCAACATCCTCATATTGGCCACACTCATTTTATGAACATGGTGAACAGAATTTAAGCTGGTTGAAGATTTTTAATTTCTGTTTCGTTATATGTCTTTCTACTGATTTTGTGTCATTAATAATATTGCTACCTGATGCCCCTTTCCCCCCAAAACTTTAAAGTTTAAACCTTTGTGACCCCCTTTTAAGAAGTTTCTTTGGTTCCGAGAATCAAACAATCAAAATTGAACAAAATGGGCTTCTAGGAATTATACTCGGTGTTCTTAAGTAAATTGTTTGATTTCATTTTTTTTGTTGTTGGATGGATTTGTTTAGATTCTCTTTTGACTTGCAGAAATGGGCGCTTTCTTCTTCAGTCATCCAGGAATATTCTTATACCTTCGGCACTGTTGGAGTGTGAAGAAGCTTTAAACCAGGGAAGTATGACTGCTGCTGAAGTTTTTATAAGCTTGAGAAGCAAGAGTATATTGCACTTGTTTGCATCTATTGGCAAGTTTTTAGGCCTTGAGGTAAGGAATTATTTTCTTTTCTTTTATTATTCAAAAACTAATGAAGAATAAATTTATGGCTTTGTGGATCTCCTGTTAGATATATATCAATCCAGTAGTGCTATGCAGAATGTGGAAACTTAAGAAATGTTATTATGTTGTTATTTCTGCTTAACCTATCAAACTGTACCAAGCCAAATTCAAGAAATTTCTGCTTGCTTTGGGTCAGTTCCAATATGCTGATAATGTCAAAAAATTTATTCATTTAAATTGTTAGCATAAATTGAAAGTTTCTAGTAGTTGCCACATAGCCTAAGAAATGGAATGAAATTTTAGAGTGGGATCACCAATTATTACATGATGGCATGACAATTCTGCCGTAAGCCCATAATAGAAAATATCACTGACCTTTGATATAAATATATAATACACTATCCCTATTATTTATGAAAATATGAGCTTTAGTGACTAAATTTTCTTCTGCCGCTATGCTACTAAAACGAAGCTATGTGAAGTTAATTGTTACTTCGTACAGGGTCTTACTGCTCAAGCCTCAACGGGTCCACTCAAAAATTTGTTAAATGAATTTAGCATTACTCATTAGTCCATTACTATACTTGCAATTGTTTTATATCCATCGAGTTCTTTGAAATTTTAATTACCTTATTTTGCTAATATGCCCAATTGGGGACCACTTTTAAATCTTGCAGGTGTATGAAAATGGTTTTGCTGCAGTTAAGGTACCCAAGAACATTTTGAATGGTTCAAATTTGTTGCTAATGGGATTCCCAGACTGTGGGAGCTCTTATTTTTTGCTTATGCAACTTGATAAGGATTTCAAGCCCCTCTTCAAATTGCTAGAGACTCAGCCAGATCCATCTGGAAAAGGTCACTCTTTCGGTGACATGAATAATGTGATACGAATCAAGAAAATTGACATTGGTCAGATGCAAATGCTTGAGGATGAACTGAATTTGAGCCTTCTTGACTGGGGAAAAGTACTTTCCTTTTTGCCGAATGCTGGGGTTCCTAACCAGACTTCTGAACATGGTTCTTTTTCGGAATTCAGCGTTGAAGGTTCTATGCAGATTACAGTTCCATCTAGTTTTTCATCTATTGTTGATGAAGTGTTTGAGCTTGAGAAAGGGGCCTCTGTACCTTCTTTCTCTGTTCCAAATCTCTCTTCGTCGTTCAGTTCTTCTCCTGCTTCTCATTTTGGCTCTGTGCCAATGAATATTCATAGTGTAAAAGTTGGAACCTCCTCTCCTAAGTGGGAGGGAGGCATGCAGATATCACAGATTAATAATGTCACGAAAGTTTCAAGTGTATCCCCCCATTATAATGGTTCTTTATATTCCTCAAGCAATTTGAAAGGCTTAATACAGTCAAGTTCAGTCAATTCGCTGTCTTCTGGTTCTGGAAGGAGCACTGCTGCAAAGAAACTATCATCTTCGAAGTCTGATCAGGACTTGGCTTCGCTTAGATCTCCACATACAATGGAGGGTGGTTCTTTTTCCACAATGGATGAAGATCAGCCGAGATTGCTGAATGATTCTACAAGGGAAGTAGTTACTTCGACTCGGACATCTCGACTATTATCTCCACCCCGACCAAGTGGCCCTCGAGTCTCTGCACCAAGTGTGAAACCTAACGGACCCAGAAGCTCACCTTCAGGGGCCTCTAGCTGGATCTTTTAGAGTTTCTGGATCTAGTTCATGGGTTCCGACTCCCATATGTAAGAACCTACTCTGAGTTTATATGTATTAACTGGGATATTCTGATTTCCTGTTGAGACATTTTTCCTTTTACTTAACAATATTTAACTGGAAGATGACCCTTTTTCAGCCCAAGCACCAGAATCTGCAATTCGTCATGAGGCTGTTCCTAAACATGATAAAAATCCACGGAAGCGTACAATTTCGTATATGTTGAGTTTGATTCCATCACTCCAAGGTCTAGAATCCGATACAGGACTTTGTAAGAGAAGAAAAATCTCAGAATCAATTCGCGCTCAACAGCCTTCATCACACGTGCTCAGCCCATCAGAACTGATCTGTAAAAGTGAAGGATATAGTTATGGGAATCTAATAGCTGAAGCAAATAAAGGGAATGCACCTTCTAGTATTTATGTTTCAGCTCTTCTTCATGTGGTCAGGCACTGCTCACTTTGTATCAAGCATGCCAGGCTAACTAGCCAAATGGAGGCACTTGACATTCCATATGTTGAAGAAGTTGGTCTAAGAAATGCATCTTCAAATTTATGGTTCCGACTCCCATTTGCAAGAGGTGATTCATGGCCACACATATGCTTGCGACTGGGAAGACCTGGAAGCATGTTTTGGGATGTCAAAATAAATGACCAGCACTTTAGGGACTTGTGGGAGCTTCAGAAGGGAAGCAATAGTACACCATGGGGTTGTGGTGTTCGTATTGCCAACACCTCTGATGTGGATTCTCATATTCGTTTTGATCCAGAAGGTGTTGTTCTGAGTTATCAATCTGTTGAGGCTGATAGTATTAAGAAGTTAGTGGCAGATATCCGTAGGCTCTCTAATGCTAGAATGTTTGCCCTTGGAATGCGGAAACTGCTTGGAGTAAGATCAGATGAGAAATTAGAAGAAAGCAGTGCAAACCCTGATAGTAAAGCACCAATTGGAGGAAAAGGTGCTGTTGAATTAGCTGATAAGTTATCAGAACAGATGAGGAGGGCATTTAAAATTGAGGCAGTTGGACTAATGAGTTTGTGGTTTAGTTTTGGTTCGGGGGTCTTAGCTCGCTTTGTTGTTGAGTGGGAATCAAGCAAAGAGGGCTGCACAATGCATGTTTCTCCCGACCAACTTTGGCCTCATACCAAGGTTCGTTTATTTTTATTATATTTTATTGTTTTTCTGGGTCATATTATTGCTGCTCTGTTTTGGGATATTAAGCTTGAATACTTCTGTATTGCTGTTGCTTCTCTTTTTACTATGATGGTGTTGAATTAGTGCTTTGTACATGCCCTGCCATTTGTGTCACGACCCAAATTAATTAAGCCGTGATCAATAGTAATAAAACAAGCTTTATTTTAATAAATCCTTTGATAAAACGTGGATAACACGTGTCAAAATTTCAACAATTTTGAAAATTTTCTCTTTTTTTTGGGCATGATCCTATCCATAGATAGGGCATATCATCATAAAACCTGTTATAAAAATCCACACATAAAAATTTACTATCATCCATGAAAGTGGTATCATCCCATGCATCACATTCCACGTATACACAACATTAAATAATTAAAATTACAACCTTGATTAAATTTACATTTACAATAGTCATTGGCCCAAATAAAAATTAATGAAATACATTCATTTATCCTATGAAAATACATTAATAAACCACATTAATAAATCCCAAGTAAGCGTGCCTCTGCATAAATTTCATATCATATCTTGTAATACTGAAAAACATTTAAGAAAATAGGTGTGAACTCAATAGATACAATTTAACATAGTAAACTAAAGCAATGATATAAATAAAATCCAATTATATCATTTAAAGAAAATATACCAACTGCGTATATTAAAAATTCAAATCAAGTTATAATCCATAACTTAAAATAAATAATGTATAATACCCAATGCATGTGACTCATGTCCAATTTACATTAATTTCAATAATTACCCAACTTCCCCACAAAGGGCCATCGCACGTGGAATGGAGGAATCACAACCCAACCTCCAAGAGGACAACACAGCAAAACATCCCTACCTAGGACCGCAGTAGGCTCATCCTGGGACAATACAGCACGACATCCCTACCTGGGACTGCAGTAGCTCGGATTCGGAACAACACGAAATAGCCAAGGACTAAAGGATAGGAAAACACGGCACGTCGTCCTTTTTTTTCGGGACCGCAGTAGTCCTAGCTCCAATAGCCCTCAACATTACCAAGTTGATTATTAAGTCTATTTATGCATGGTTATGTGTCAACATGCAACACAATAGACCATAAAATGATTTTAACCAAAATCATCTCCAAAATATGCCATGTTGGTGCGGACACCAGACCTCGACCACAGATCACACAGGTGTACGAGCGCTGCCGACGTCGCCGGACAGCACACCCGGTGACCTTATGGCTGGATACGATGGATTATTAGAGAGCTAGAAGATTTTATTACCTTTTTTAAGACTATTTTAATTTTATTTGGTTTATTTAGATTTTCTTTTTGATTATTATGTCTTATTTCCTTAATTAGATGTAATGGGCCTATTTAAGGTTCCGAATATTAGGGTTTGAGACTTACTTCATTATTATCAAAAGAAAACTTACACGTTTGGACTGTGTTCCAGGCAAAACCCTAGCTTCTTTCTTGCTTCTTTACTGCTTCTTCTTGCTTCTTTTACTTTGCTGATTTAATCGTGAGTATTGTGTTGTGAACTGTGACCTTGGTGTGGATGTCCTACATCACATGTAAACCATAATCAAATGATCTCATAATTATACTAAATTATGATAACAACATAAATACCTGTTTATGATTACAACCTTAAAATCATAAACCAAAAGTATCAATTATCCATATAAAAATACCCATAAAATCTATGCATCTATAGTTCCCAAAAAGCATGGGATAACCCATAATTCTCAATTTATATCATCAATTACCCAAAGTTCCATATCAAGATTTATTCCATAAATCATCTATACACATATTCTAAATGCCAATAATAACAAATACTATGATAATATATACCATAATATCATGTCAATAGTTTAAATCCATGTAAATTGTACCTACCTTCCGTGAAACGTGTAGAAAAATGCAATCTTGATGTTGTGGGTGTATAGATCCAAGCCTAGGGTGCACATCCAAACTCCGTAAGGCAAGCCCTAACTTCCAAATGCCATGAATGATAAAGAGAATGGAGATTCCAACTCCAAGATGCAACCAAATCTCACAAATACCATGGATAAACACAAAATGTGAGGATATGATAACTGAATCCCAAAAGAAATGCAAACCCTAGCCTTATACATGAAAAATTACCTCTCAAATGCAAGATAAAGACTACCCATACTTCCAAAGTGCAACCATGAGTAATTGAGGAGCCGATCTACTCCACAAAGATACATACAAGGGCCGAAATGGGTGAAAAACCCTCCATCTCTCTCCATCGTCTCCTCTCTCTCCTATTCCCCCCCTCTTTCTTCTCTCCCAAATAGTTTAAAGACTAGAAAATAAGTGTATGGGCCCAGGGTTTGGGTGTTTTAAAACACCCTAAGGGTACATGCTGTCATTTTCCAAACATATATAAAAACTGTTTTTCGCAACTTTCAAACGTCTAAAGGTGTACATCTGAAGAACTGCTCTCTGAAATTTTCAGACATCTGAAAGTGTACATTCAGCCTGCTGAAAGTGTACATCTGCTGAAAATTTTCTAAAAGTCCCAAAATTGATAAAAATGGAATCTCCTTCCGTTCTAATCAATTATAACTTCAAAAATACTCAAACCCAAGCCATAATAACACATTCAAACATTCCTCAATCACAAACAACCACTCAAAACCACCACAATCAAACAAAGGACCCTCAATAACAAAAATTCAATCATAACATCCTAACATCATATACATGTATTACCTATACATTTGGTCATTCAACAAATCATGGGATTAACTATGTTAACCATAGATTAAACCCTTAATATCTTATTTAAAATTACGGGTGTTACAATTTGCATCTACATTCTCCAATAGCCTACATGAGACGTTAGATGATTACCATTATATACAATGCTTGTTATTTTGATTTTAAATCTCCATGAAATTTCCTTTTAGATACCATTATTAAAGTGATCATATGCTGTCTGATGATGGTGCCATGTAAATATTGTGGATGAGGTTTATGGCAAGTGGCTTTTGGTCTAAAGCATGTACAAAGTCATGGAAGAGAGAACAACAGCAAAATGATGTAGTTTGACTGAGACATTCCGATACATGTTTCCCTTTTAGTTTAGATTAGATTTTTCCATAACAATTTTATGTAGCGTATGTATGTATTTTCTTCAGATATATCACACATGTGGTTCCAATCTTATAAATTTTGTTGTCCAATATGGTTTGTCTAATGGAAATTAACTTTTTCCTTGTCGGTGCAGTTTCTGGAAGATTTCATAAATGGAGCTGAAGTTGCATCTCTTTTGGACTGCATTCGCCTTACTGCAGGCCCCTTACATGCTCTTGCAGCTGCAACTCGGCCTGCACGAGCTGGTCCTGCAGGGGTCCCTGGGGTGGCAGCAGCTATCTCTTCTGTTCCAAAACAGAGTGGGTACATGCCTTCCCAGGGTCTCTTGCCAAGCAGTTCAACCAATACAATCACAAGTGTTAGCCAGAATACATCTGGCACCATAGGGAACCCTGTTGCATCAGCCACTACTGGCCCTCTTGGGAATCATAGCCTTCACGGCGCTGCAATGTTGGCCGCTGCTGGGCGAGGTGGCCCTGGCATTGTTCCTAGCTCACTGTTACCCATTGATGTCTCTGTTGTCTTACGTGGCCCCTACTGGATACGTATCATATATCGCAAATATTTTGCTGTTGACATGCGCTGCTTTGCTGGAGATCAGGTTTGGTTGCAACCAGCCACACCACCCAAGGGGGGGCCTTCAGTTGGAGGGTCATTACCATGTCCACAGTTTCGGCCTTTCATTATGGAGCATGTTGCTCAGGAATTGAATGGTTTAGAGCCCAATTTTACTGCTGGTCAACAGACTGTTGGATTGGCGAATTCAAACAATCCAAACCCAAGTTCAGTTTCACAGTTGTCAGCTGCCAATGGAAATAGAGTTAACCTCCCAAATTCTGCTGGAATATCTAGATCAGGAAACCAAGTGACTGGTTTGAACCGTGTAGGAAGTACTTTGTCAGGATCTGCAAATTTGGCTGTGGTGAGCTCAGGATTGCCTTTACGTAGATCACCAGGCACAGGTGTTCCTGCACATGTGAGAGGTGAATTGAATACAGCTATTATTGGCCTTGGGGATGATGGAGGGTATGGGGGCGGATGGGTTCCTCTTGTTGCTCTTAAGAAGGTTCTAAGAGGTATCCTTAAGTACCTTGGAGTTCTATGGCTATTTGCCCAGTTACCTGATCTGTTGAAAGAGATTTTGGGGTCAATATTAAAAGACAATGAAGGAGCACTCTTAAATCTGGACCAGGAACAGCCTGCCTTGCGCTTTTTCGTGGGGTAAGACAGTAAGAGTTAGATCTTTTAATTTCACATGTTACCATTATCTTTAAACCATATTTAGAAACAAAATTCCATTCTCTAGCTATTTTCTGCTTCCTTATGTTATTTCATGATTTGAGTGCGTGATGCTTGGGCTTGGGTAAGGCCTTTGAACTGGTGAGCTGTTTTGTGACTGGTATCACTTTTTTATTTTTATTCTACATAGCTGGGGGATGTGCTTAAGCTACCAACTAGCTGGGGTGCTCATATTGTGCACTGGATGATGAATGTATTATGAGTGTACAAAAGATTGCTGTGTTACATAGGCTTGGGTGTGGGTGTCGGGTGCAGGGGTGTGACCAGGTGTTGGATTCATGTACTTTCTAAAGATTTTCTACTTTTTGAAGTGTCCTGGCAGAAGTACCCACACCATGCTATGTAGTGTCAACACAAATACTGTGGGTTGAAGTGAAGGATCCATTTAACATACAAAGAATGGAGTAAATGGTAAAAAGTTCTAAATCTGTTTAATATGATTGAAAAAAACTTGTGTATGACACTGCCTCATGTTGTATATGGGGATTATAGTTATGATAGAATCACTGTCAATGGTCCACCCTTCTTTGAATTTATTCTTTTCGGCGTCAGGTCAGTGTGTGCATATGTTAAGAACAATTTGTTGTTTTCCCCATTTAAAAATTCTCCCTTTGTTGTTACATCACTCTCCATTCCCTGCTAATTCAAACCATGCTGCTACTTATTACACTACCTGAAGGATAGAAAGTTGGGTAGCATACCAATTTGCAGTGGGTAGGACAGTAGAATTATTATGTGTCTGTATTCTTAAGTCTTAACTATGTATACATTGCAATTCTTTTTTCATATTTTTTGTTATCTTATTCATAATGATTTTCCTTTTTAAACTCTCTTGGACATTATTGTTCTTAACATCTGCTTTCTATCATTATCATTTTTTATGTTGTATATCATACATGTTCATCTTAGTTTTTGACATCAATTCTTTCTTTCAATTTTTTTTTTCCCTCTTCCTTCCTAAAGCTGAGATACTTAAGGGTTGGCTGGGATAACTTACAGATTGTCTGTGTATGGTTTATTAAATTTTGCAAATAGGTTTTTTCTTTTCCCAAACATTGCAACAAGATTTAGTAATTAGTACGATAGTTGGTGATATATGGATGTATGGATTCCTATACAGATTGATTTTCCTAAGTGGGTAGGGGAGTTACCATGGTCATGCCCAAGTAGAGTTTCCCTCCTTCAGTTCTACGATTCTACCCTTTTTCCCTTGGTAAAAAAAAAAAAAATGGAAATATAGACATGAGAGACCATAATTTCGTTGTTAACAAGTTTCATAATCATGTTTCCATTTTCCTAAATGAACCACATATATGCTGCTTAGAGTCGCCTCCAGGCTACTAGGCTCCGTATGATTGTTCTGCGCTGGCAGACTTATGGTTGGGCTACATGGGTACCGCATGTTGATGGTGGATGGTAATGTTCTTTTGGGCTTGCAATGCAGTTGGATTATGTGTACTTCTAGGTGGCTATGTTGTGTGGTTCCTACATTTTGAGTGTCAACTCTATTTGAACATTACTAAAATATATGGTAAATGAAGCCCAAGATAGTGTGGAATGGTGAACCAAGATTCGGTGTAGTACCTCAAATAATTTGGACAAGGTTCTGTTGAGTTGAAGTACATGCCGAGATCATTTTAGAGAGGGAGGAGAATTAAAAATTTAATCACTTGACTTGGAAAGAATAAGAAACTGTAAGTAGGGCCATATAAAACTCTACTAAACAATTGATTCTTGATTTCTTCTTTTGTGGTTTTTCCATGGCCTGAAATTCTATTTTAAATGAAAGGAAAAAATGAGTCATGAATGAATTGAAGATGAAAAAACATTATTTGGAAGGGGTATAAAAGGTGAAGCAAATTTAATTTTCATTTTACGCGAGATTTTAAGGGAAAGCTCATTGATGAGAACCCAAATACTCTATTTATTGCTTATTCTGATTGTAGAACTGGCCCTGACAGTATTATACTATTCTTTATTTTTAGTTTCACCGGGGCTTATTCCATATAAATCCATCTGTAATCTTTTTCACTGTCGTCATAGGTATTATTTTCATCATCCAACCATTATTCCAATTGTATTTGACTTAACCGGATGGATCCTGTTCTGTCAATCCACACTGTATACTCATAACTTTGGTAATTTTATTGCAATTCTATGAAATCATAAGAACCCTACTAATGCTCACTTTTTCTTTGTTTTTATTTTTATCATCATTATTTAATTATTTTTTCCCTTATAAAGTTAGATCTTATTAACCCACCCTTGGATAGCCCAGTTGGTAAGGGCGAACTTGTGATTGTGTGGTTAGGCGCACGGTCACGGGTTCGATTCCCTGCTAGGACAACCCTAGATTTAAGTGGGGGGCCGTGGCGGTGGGTTGCTGTGCTAGTCTTCCCAGGGGTTTAGGTTCCATGGGCGGGTCTGAAGGGCCTGCTGTGGGATGGTTCCACTGTTGTAAAAAGAAAAAAAAGTTCGATCTTATTGTATTGTGTACTGGAGGCTCTGGTTGGACATTACCTGAACAGATATTCCTTTTTGTTTATGTATGGGCGTGGGTGGGGTGTGTACATACCTGAACAGATTCTCTAGATGCTTTTTCATAGAATTTTGATATGCTTGTTTTTCCCGTAGTTCTTGAGTTACACCCTGGAGCTGTTCTATTCCGTTGATTCCCAAGAGATCCGTGTGTTTCTTGATCTGATTACATCCATTTTGCAGGGGCTATGTATTTGCTGTAAGTGTCCACAGAGTTCAACTACTACTTCAAGTCCTAAGTGTGAAGCGCTTCCATCATCAACAGCAGCAACAGCAGCAACAAAACTCAGCCACTGCTCAAGAAGAGCTAACTCAGTCAGAAATAGGCGAGATATGTGACTACTTCAGCCGCCGCGTTGCTTCGGAACCATATGATGCTTCTCGTGTCGCATCCTTCATTACTCTTCTCACCTTACCCATTTCAGTTCTAAGAGAATTCTTAAAACTAATAGCATGGAAGAAAGGGTTAGCCCAGGCACAAGGTGGAGATATCGCCCCTGCACAAAAACCCCGTATTGAATTATGTCTTGAAAATCATGCTGGGTTCAATATGGATGAGAACCATGAGAATTCATCAGCATCAAAAAGCAATATCCATTATGATCGACCCCATAATTCGGTTGATTTTGGGTTGACTGTGGTTCTTGATCCAGCTCACATACCCCATATAAATGCTGCTGGTGGTGCTGCTTGGTTGCCTTACTGTGTTTCAGTGAGGTTGAGATATTCATTTGGTGAAACCCCTAATGTGTCTTTTCTCGGAATTGATGGGAGCCATGGAGGCCGAGCTTGCTGGTTGCGATTAGATGACTGGGAGAAATGTAAACAGAGGGTAGCTCGAACTGTGGAAATGAATGGATGCCCTGGGGATCCTGCTCAAGGGAGGTTGAGAATAGTTGCAGACACCGTGCAAAGAACATTACATATGTGCCTTCAAGGGTTGAGGGATGGTGGTGGGGTTACTGCAAGCTCAGGAGCAACATGATTGATTTTTCCATACTTGGAAAGAAACTTAAATTTTAATAATTGGGATTTGGGAGAAATCTGGTTGGGTTATGCATCGATTTGTCGCTGCCTGCCTTTTTTTGATTCAAGATTCTTCTGCCATTTTGCTGCAGGAGGAACTTGCAGTGATGGAGGATGATGACGAGGGGAAATTTGATGGTAAGAAATGATGATTTGAAGATACAGTTAGGAAGTTATACTTGCAGAGATTGCAGGAAGCCACGACAGTGTATCAGGGGCCTTATATTTATATTAGCTGACCTAGATTTAGTGAGTAGAGGTGTATTTGTTTTGGAAGAGGGTACTGTATTTTGGTGAAATCAGTTCTGAGGTGGTGGTTTTCTTTGTACAGGTCACGCTTACTGATTGGACACGAAGTTTGTAAAAAGGAAAAAAATTGTTCTGCTGAAGTTGTTGTATACCAACTGGACACCGGCAAGATGCCCAAGAATGTGTTTGGAAGCTATTCGATGATAAATGACCCCTACGTACGCCTTTTCTATAGCCTTTTTTTTTTTTTTTTTTTTTTGGGATAATAGAAGAAATTTTATTAATTAAAATGACTGAGTACAATGAGGTAATGTAATAACATAAGCATCTTTACAAATATTTCACAAAGCAGAAGGAAAATGATTTTCCAGGACGACATGATTGCCTAAGGGTATGACCAAGCAGAGCTGTATAATCTACTATGCAAAGTATCAGGCTGATCATTGGGCCTCAAATATAATCTCACATGACAGTCTACAAAGAGTTGAGGGATTAGGTAAAATAGTAGAGCCATGCATATAAGAGTGCATGTGGATGAGGCATTTCTGAGCAATCAAATAATGAAATGTGCTTGAGTAAGGAGCATTCTCCAGTAAAGACCAACTTAATGAAATAAGTATGAACTACATGAAACCATTGAATGGTGGCTCGAAACCCTGCCTGTAATTTAGCATTTGGTTATGCTTTTCATTAACTCGAATATGATACAGGACCCAAAAACGGGCTGGCTCCAAACAAAGAATGTGATTGTACAATTACACTAGAAGAAACATAGCAAACTTGGTAAAAGAATATCATCTGAGAAGTTGAAATTCACATATAAGCAAGCAAACTATGTGTGCCACCTCTTCATCAAAAAGGTGAAATCTCAAGTTAAAAGATCAAATCCTCAGTCAACACTAGTCCAGCGAAGATTGGAAGAAGTCAGAAGGAAAATCAGCCCCAAACTTCATTCTACATTTTAGACTAATCAGAATGGACTGGATCTCCACCCAACTGGGATGCCTCTTATCGGCAGCCACAAACTCGTGAATAACTCCATCAACAACCACACTACTGCAACCAGCAGTCTTCTTCACTCCTTGGGTTTCCATGATTTCTCTGATCTTGTCTGAATAGCTCCACCTCCCAGAAGCAGCATATATGTTGGACAACAAGACATATCCACCCTCTTTCTCAGGCTCTAACTTCAGCAGCTCTGTCAAAGCTATCTCTGCTATTTCCACATTTCCACGAGCTTTACAACCACTCAGTAATGCCCCCCAGATGGACTGACTTGGTTTCATTGGCATCTTTTCAATCACATCTTTTGCCTCAGCCAGCCTTCCTGCTCGCCCTAAAAGATCCACTACACACCCGTAGTGTTCAACTCCAGGTTCAATACCAAAGTTTTCTTTCATACTATTAAATATTTTAAGCCCTTGATCAACAAGTCCACTGTGACTACAAGCAGTAAGAACAGCAACAAAAGTCACCTGATTTGGCATCACATATTCCTGCATCTCAGATAAAAGTTCCAATGCCCTGCTTCCATAACCGTGGAATGCGAGTCCACTTATCATTGTTGTCCATACAGTAACATCTTTTTCAGTAACTCCCCTGAAAACCATGAGTGCTTTTGCAATGCTTCCACACTTGCAATACATGTTGATCAATGCTGAACCCAAAAATGCATCTACTTCCAATTGCATTCTAAACACCCAGCCATGTATCCACTTCCCCTCATCCAGAGCTCCAATTTCCGCAGCAGCAGAGACCAAGTTAATAACTGTGACATTGTCAGGCCTAAAATTCTCTGCAACCATGCCACTGACTAATCTTCTCACCATCATATAATCACTCCTCTGGGCATATCCAGCAATTAAAGAATTCCAAGAAACAAGATCTCTGCTTGGCATATCATCAAAAAAGGTGTGAGCTCGTTCCAGTTCCCCACCCTTGGCATAACCTGCAATTATTGTGTTCCATGATATGATATCCTTCTCCGCAAATGCGTTAAAAATCCTTTGGGCAGGCTCCAACTCCTTGCATTTCACATACATATCTAGAAGTGCGTTACCCAAGATCAAATTCCTAAAAGTAATTAAATTTCTCCGCCCCATCCATCCATGAACTGACCTCCCCAATTGTGCATCTCCTAGTCTCCCACAACATATAAGGAGACCTAACATGGTAAACTCATCAGGTTCAAGGCCTAAACCCAACATTTCACGGAACAACTCCAGCGCTTCTAAGCTACATCCTTTCTTGGCATATCCAACAATCATAATATTGAATGAAACAGCATCAGGACTCGGCATTTGCTGAAACACCTGGTGGGCAAAACCCAATTGTCCATATTCCAAATACATCTTCAAAAGGGTGTTTTGCAGGTAACCATAGGAAAACAAGCCCATAACAATGGCATTGCAATGAATCTGCTTTACTTCTAGTAAACATCTGGAGGCTTGGAGAAGGTAAAGGAGGGTGTGTCTATCCGGGTAAATGCAAGACCAGAGCATGGAATTGTAGAGAGCAAATGATTTGGTCAGCGAGAAGGACAAAGCGGAGATCATGGTGTTGTAAATGTAGAGATTGGGACGAGGAGTATAGTGATCAAACAGTAAGATGGCCATGTCCAAGTTCTCAGGGTGTGTGATGGCTGAGGATAAAATGAGCCTGCTCATGGGAAATGTTTGACCCACAAGATCAATTCTCATCATCTGTGCCAATATCTGTTTGAAATGATCCCTTGTGCTGCATTTTTCGAGCAGGACAAGGGTCGGGTGCTCAAGAGCAAGAGACACAGTTGGATCCCAGTTGGTCCTCTTGCTGGTTGAAGCAGAACCGAGAAAGCGTACACCACGGCCATAACGGTGCATAGATTAAGACGCAGGGAAATGCCCAAAGCACTGTATGCACCACACTGAGAAAGCGGATACCACGGCCATATCGGAATCTGCATGAAGAGGTCCCCTTTGTTTTTTTAAGATGCTTTACATCCTACTAATCTCTCGGGCACATGCAATCCCGTCCCACATGCATTAGGCAATTATAAGACAAAGTTTATAAGATAAAGTCTATAAAAGTGACTTTGAAGAACAGTGATGAGAGTTAAACCCAAGACTTCTTTTTTGATAAAAGACTATAAGACAACTCGATCTACCCTTCAAGGTTATGAAAAGGTTTTTCATGTATACTCTTGGGACTACATGAAAATTGAAACATCACATATCATGTATCATGTAGTATACTCTAGGATTTGAATTTGGAGTCTCCCCACATAGGAGGGAGAGTGCCATTTGGCCACTAAGGCCATGGGCGATTTTATTGGTTGTTTTTGAAAAATGATGAGGAATTTTTCCATGTTAGAATTTGTCCCCCTTTTCGGTAAGTTTGGCAAATAATCATATGAATCATGGTAATTTCTCTACGTTAGTTTATGTAATGTAAATAGCAAATTTTTTTGAGGAAAAAGATTTGAAATTATGTTGAATGAACCTGCAAGCTAGGGGCTTTCTATGTAATAGTGTGGTGTGTTAAAAAACATTGGCAAAAGGACGCAAGTAGAAACTATTGTAGAATCAAATCAATTGACAAATTCAAGCCATAGTTATCAATTACTGGGAATCCATTGTCTCGTGGAAAACGTATTGGAAACACGTTCAACTTGTAGTCATTCCCATTTGACTCTAATTTATTTCTTTGTTTCATCATTCCCACATGTTTTTGGGTAAGGTTTTTCACTTTCCTTTCCCTGTCGTTTTCTGTTCCCACTTTTTCTTTTTTTGCTAAGAACTGTTCCCACCTTGAGCCCAGATGGGTTAATTTCGTGCTTATGTGATGCACGTGGTTTGTGGGTTATTGCATGCATTTACAATGACTAGGGTCCCTCCCTTTAATTAGGGGACTGACTAAACCTTTTTGCTTGGGAGAAAAAACAATAATAATATATAAAAAAAAATAATATTGTTCATATAATTACAATATTGGCTGTATTTATTTATTATATGTGTATAGTCATGGGAGATCAAACTGCCATTGTGTGAGGAATCGTCTCCTCTTAATGTATTTGAGGTGTTTTGCATCTTTGTTAGGGACAAAAAAATCGACAGGGAGTAGGGAGTAAGAAGCAATGGACCAAACCCAATTTCTGAGCATGGATAATCCAATTTAGAGAAATGCCAAGACACCTTTGCTTACATTGGAATGCCCTCATAATATCTTGATTTATGTCATGCTGAATTCGGAATGGTTTTCGAACAACCTATTCTTCAACCTTCATCATTTCAATGATCTATAGGAATGGAAAGACTAATGCACTTACTAAAATTTAACTCGTTGGTTTGTCTTTTGGATTGAGTTTCTTAAATTCTGTTCTGCATATAGGCATGCTTTCACCATAGATCAATCTCTCGATCAAACGGTATTTTCAACTGATGCATGAAATCTCAATCAAGCTACTGATCAGACCCAAACACACGACGCCTTTGATATTCATGTTTAATGTTAAACTTTTAGAGCTTCAATCAAGCTACCGACTAGAGACCCAAACAAACGATGCATTTGGCATTCATGTTTGATGTTTTAAGCTTTCTAGAGCGGAGCCTTGGAATTCAGCCCTGTAACCCATGATAATTCAGTAGATGCATGTAGTCTGCAGGACCCAAAAAACCAAGTTCATCACTTTCTGATCTATAATTGGAAGAAAACTGCTGAATAAATGACTCACAACATTTGGCTCCGTCCACTTTTGGCTCTCTGATTAGTTCAGCACCTCACCAGAAACGCATTACAAAACACCTCTCTCTCTCTCTCTCTCTCTCTCTCTCTCTCTCTCATCCTTCAATAATCATTCAGCTAAGTTTACTTTTATAAAACACTACCAATTGGTTCCATAAATAAATGAGCAGCACAACTATTTTTTTCTTTCAAAAGCAGAAGCTTCCAATTCAACTTTTTAAAGACAACCAACCACTATCCATTTCAACTTGCATTTTTAAAGTTTCTCCAAATACATCATACATATATATACCCATCCATCCCTTTTACAAGGTCCTACATCATCCCACTATCTGAAAAAGAAAGGAAAAGAAAAGATAGAAGTTTCCACCATCAATGTTTTAGTCATCCACCACTAACCCCACTCCACTGATATTTAGAAGAGGAGGAGCACATCAATAGGGCTTTTGACAATCTTCCTTTGACCTGACCATAACAAAAACATCAAGTGCCTGTTTTAAGTTTTTTCCTTCCAAGGCATGACAATCACTCCTTGTTTGATTAAAATTGGCAAAAAGAAGAAATGCGGAAGTGCGGCTATCACATCTGACTTTCATTGTTTTATGATGAGGAGTTTGAAACTAGACCCAAGTAAGATATACACATTTTTGTCGGCCAGAAGGGACAAACGATTAAGGGAAGCAGGGGACCCAGAAGCATGATCGGAGTTGTCTATGGACATGTGCATTGCATATTTCTTGTTTGGGTTTTTTACGAGGGGGTGTTTGATTCGGGTTTGATGATAGTTGGTGGATCAGGTTGGTGGGTTCTGAAGATCGCAGAGGCAAGTGATATGGGCATGATGCAGAGTGCCTTGGACTGAAGGAATTGCATAGCAGCTCCAATGTCTTCTTCCATTAGCTTCGCCACTTGTTGCTCTGTGCCGTCGGTCGACCACTTCTCCCAAGCTTGCTGGCTGGTTCCACCTTCGATCCCTTCCCCCTTGGTTACATAAGATCAAAAGTAAATAGGTTGAAGAAAAGACAAAATTCTGCAGATATAAATTCTATAATAATGACATGTAAAAAAAAGCATGTGTAGACAATAAAATACATCATGCATAAGCAAACATACTTCCATTCAAACATTACTTGACAAAGAACTTTAAAATTTAAAAATTTTAAAAATGTTTGTATGTGCGCATGCGTGCGCAACTGACTGAAAATTTACATACACAAACATGATGTATATATTAAGATATTATACATATACAAACAAAAGATAATGCAAAAGGAGTAACAACATTCACAGTTTAGAATTTTCCAGAGTTCTTAATTACCTCTATTGATGATATGGGTACATCAGCTACAAGCTGAGCTACTGCACCCTGCTCCACCCAATCTACTCATGCTCAAAACCTGGATAAATTCATCAATGAAATTATGTAAAATATGTAGTTAAAAAATAAATAATTTCAGAAATTAAGAAGTGGTAAAAGCAGAAAAGTCCCCATCTTTTCCTGCCCAATTATGACTTAATTGCAGTTGGGAGATTCGGACACCAGACAGAATCTATTTGCACTTGACATATAACTACTACATATAAATAATGCTTAAAGGTCTTAATGATGTCTAGGATCATTGACATGATGGGCCCTTGAAAAAATTTATCAAGAAACTGTTTATCCTACAAGTTTTTGTAACAATGATAAGTACAATTATTTTTAACAAAATAGAAGAAAAATAAGGGACTTGCTTACAAAAATACATCCATGAAAATTTTTATTAAAAAATAATTTAGAATAAAATAAAAACTCTGATAATGATTTTTACCTTACTATTCTATGAAAATAATTATTAAGCATATATGAGGTACAATAAATCTTCTATAAAACGATTTTCTTGTGGCTGCTCAAAAATAATTCTTCTATAGATGATGAACCTATCAGGAATTTGAGGAAAAATACCTTGACTTGGAGCCTTAAAAACTTCACGTAATCCACAATTTCATCAAGCATGGCTGCCCTATCCGCCTGCACAAACAATTGCAGCACATCAACACTTCTAGGAGAACAGTGGCTACTACTTCAATCCATATCCTTGCAAGGTTGCAATTAGGAAGTCCTAGACCATATAAAATTAGAATGACAGCAATTAAAGATAGGAAAGTTGCTACTATTTTTTTTATTCCCTGTTGAGTGAGGCAAATTGTTAAGACCTTCATTAACAAGACTGAATTTTAAATCCTTAACAATAAGCAAATAGAATAGTTTTCCAAGCAGAAAATGGATCTCTTTTATTCCCTGTTAAGCAAGAAAATGTTAAAAGTAATGCCCCACTCAATGCAAGAATTGTCTGCTTCCTTCACTTTAAACAGTAATGTAATATATGATGATGTGACTGAATTTATAAGATCAACATACAAAGTTGATAGTCTAGATTCTCTGACATTCCTCTTCAACGTTAATTTTCAAATCTCTGATATTCCTCTCCAAAGTCAGTTTCAAAGCTTGTGCGTGGCTGTAGGCTTGCCAGAGTATTTTGCAAGAAAATGACGTTGGAGAAGTGATAAAATCTGATTGTCATCTTTCTAAGTTGATCATATATATAGCTCTGCATCATTATTAGAAAAGCTGTTATTTGAATATTGATGGAATGCAAAATTCCTAAACTTTTCTGCCCTTGACAGTAGGTATTCATTTCCAATCTTCAGTCTGTAAAGATCGGTCTCCTGCAACTTCTGTTTCTGTTCTGGTATCTCATATATTACGCCTCACCATCATTTCTCCCATCCCTAATTGTGCATAATGTTCCCTTTTTGCTCCTTATCTTCCACTATCATTGATTAAAAGTAATGTTCTCTGACTTATTCAAAAAGTTAGATGGGGTTTTTTTAAATCCTATAGAAAAAGGGCACCAATTCATGTTTCTAGAATCCTATGAAATTACAGAAGGAATCAGCTTTAATTATGATTCAGAAACTAAAGTCCAATTTATAGGTGTCATAAATACTATATTTGATTGGAATTCAAATATGGAAAACGAGTGTTAAATGCAGTATACATGTTCAAAATATAAAGAAAATAAAAGAAAATCATGTCTGGGTGGTTAGAAGGTTACAGTCCACAACCCCCAACCCCCCCCCCCCCCCCCCCCCCCCCCAAAAAAAAAAAAAAAAAACAAAATCTGAATTGAGAACATACTGACCTTGTTGGCTACAGGAACCAAATCCTGCAAAGCCCGCATCCTTTCTGCTATTCTTTCCCTACGTAACTGCATTCAAGATAAAACAGAAAGCTAATAAGCTTAGCAATAGAGAAACAGGTAAATAGTGAAAGTAACAATATTGATAAAGTATTATTGTGGGAAAGGCAAACGAAACCCTGATACTAGTTAAAATAGCAAGGTCTTTATTAAAACTTCATAAATATGGTCATCGATAGTAATATTTCTTGGCAAAGGAATTCTCTAGAACAGCACCTATTTCTGATCATGTGTCAACTAATAATATGTGATAACAACATTTTCCATGTTATTATGAGCTGAGCAGGGCAGGGCCCTTTTGACATTCTCTGTCATGAGGAAAAGAAAGCCTGAATTTCAAAATAACTCCCACATCACTGACTTCGAAAAAGGAGAGCACCACCATACATTAAGTAGTTTCAGCATTTTCCTTCTGATTCAAGCAGTTAGTTTGAGCCATGTTTTTCCCAACAATCCCTATCGGTCTATATATATAGTTCACAATCCATAAAGTGAATAATGACCAATCATAGCCAAAAAAAGAAAAAAAAGAAAAAAAAAAAAGGGAATAATGACCAAAACCTTTAATAACTTTAAATCTGGAGACTTAGCTAAATAGATATTGCACAGGTAGTTCTGTTTATTTTCAATGAGAAGGAGCTTACTGCATAAACTCGAAAATATTACCCACAGAAGCATGACATTATATTGGTTTGGGTCTAAGGACAGAATTCAGGTTTACCCGCTCGGCAATACTATGTGGATCTGTGGCTTGCCCTCTTCTTGCTCGCGCCCTTGGGCGGATAGAAGGTGGATGTGGAGCAGCAGAAACTGTTCTTGGTGTTGGTTGACCATGAAAGGGCTGCATAAGGATTCACCAAAACATGTGAAATTGAAAGTAAATAATATAAAGCAAGAATATCAAGGAGAGTCCAATAATCCATAATTATGAGCTTTATAAAGCAGGGGGAAAAAAGAAAAGAAACGAGGAAGAATAATATATTTATTTGAACTTCTTTTTCAGGCATAAAGATACCCACTGGTGATTTTCCACATCATAATTTGTTGATTATGTAGAGGCTACAAACCAAGTAATTATGTCACGATATTGTGCACTTATTGTATAGTGTACTTTAGGACTATGTTGCAAATTATGTAAACCATGGTTTTAATGCACATATACATATATATGTTATTAAAAGCTTTGGTTCATAATTATTTGAATGCTGCAGATTTTGAATGATCTGAATGCTACTTTGGAATACTATATATTATGAATGCATTGGGTGTTTGACTATGAATGATACTGGTTTTGAATGCTATGAATGAATCTTACAGGTTCTGAGTAAACAGATAAATAAATATATATATATGAGGTGCAGAACAATGGCCTATCTGTGCCTTAGCGATGGTTTAAGACCGTTGGAAAGTAGCGACGGTTTAAGACCGTCTGCACTTAGCGATGGTTAAAAACCGTCCCTATTGAGCACCATATCAACAGCTTTTTACCAATTCCCGACGGTTTTCCAATCTCCCTAACTGTCGCTAAGCTTACTGCCAATGGCAAAAACCCATTGCTATTCATGGTCGCCAACAGTCTCCCTAACTGTTGGTGAATAGCTGATTTTTTGTAGTGAATGTGCATGACCAAATAGAGACTCCCAAATGGTTTAAAGCATTAATTAAGACCTAAAATAGAAACATTTCTTTTTCCTCCAACATTCCTATTAACTAAGCTTACGAAAAATTTGGTTAAGTCATGCTATGGTTAAAATTTTGTAGAATTGAATTAGCCCTAAGAAAAAGTGCATAGGGCACATATTAGACAATAATATCAACATAAGGAAATTAAACAACAAATTTCAACATAAGCATCTCACAAGTTAGTTTCAACATTCTATGGAGGAAGACATCTTTTGTGGGTTATTTTTTTAGGATGATTTAAAATTCGGCATTGGTTGACTAAGGCCGGCCGAAAATAGATCTAGAAGGAGTGCCTAAATGATATGAAGTTAAATCTAGATAAAAAAAAATTTCCGTCTATTCTTTCTTTTTCCTTTTTTTTTTATAATTCAAGCTAATAACAAAAAAATAATGAACCAAAATGTTTGAATGTCCAAAATACAACCATTAATTTGTAGATTTGAACAAGTTTAGAATAGGGCCTAACACATATCGACGGGAAATTAGCAAATTAAAAAACATGGGTTTGACATAATCAAGCATTACAGCCATTTACTTTAGTCAATATATTTAGACCTGGTCCATTTTCTAAGACCATTGAAGTGCTAGAGTCAACCCAAAAAGAATGGACAACTACTCGTGTTACCCACGCGCTTTTCAAAACTGAAAAAGCGGGTAGGAATGGATTTCTGGTCTGAATCTCCAAGCAGTAATGACACTAGTTATCCCTACATATGTTCAAAAGGACCACTCAGTCCCGTACGTTACGGGTATGTACCTGAAAGACTGAAACACCCCGCACGTGTGAGAAACACGCACGTGCACCACATACTCTGTGGTCAGTAAAACCAGAACTCATTCATCGATTCCCACGCTCCCTTAAGCGCGTGGCAAAAACAGCTGCTACATTCCAATAATTAATTAACCAAGGACCCTTTCATTGCTTTTTATCAAAAGAAAGGTTTTTTTTCTTTGGCTAGGAAAAAAGGGTTGAAGCGGTGGCCGAAATGGTTTTCCTACCTAAAATGGTTTTCTTCCCTAAGGAGAGTAGAAGATTAGAGGTGCTTTCTCAAGTCAGTTGAGTCATAACCTGATTCAACTTCACCTAAAATACTAGTAAACACTTAACTGATGACGTGACAATAATCCTGAGTATTACTCATTGCGAGTTTTAACTCCAAGACCTACCACTCATCAAATCATTTGAAAATAAACCAAGTGCCACTAGACTACTATCTTTCGTGGTTTCTCGTCATCATAGTTACATGTAAGTTTTTTCCCACTTTCAGAGCGAAGAGATGCAACACGTATCAAACTAAGGGTATGTCATAAAATAATTTCTTGAAATTAGAGTGAGGAATTTTTCTTAGCACCATAAGGATGTTTTTATCATTATAAATATATTGAAAACAATTATATATACCTTTTTTTCTTCTTCTTCTTCTTCTTCTTCTTCTTCTTCTTCTTCTTCTCTTTTTTTTTTTTTTTTCTTTCAAACATCTATCCAAAGCTTGGACTCTAATTACTTCTCTTCCATGGACAAAGGTACTCTCCACTTATGCATCATTTAACATTCAAGAAAAATTTGACTAGTAACCAAATATTAATAATAACTTAAAAACCATTAACACTGAGTTCGAATCTTTAATCCTCACTTTTGGATGCAGGAACTTATAGATAAATTATGCATCGCAAGAATCGTCATGAATACCCACATATGGCTATTTAAGGGGGGGAAAAAATGGCAAGCAAGCAAGCCCTAAGAGAGCGTTGGATATCGAACTGGAGACCTTCTGCTTTTTGAACCTCTAAGTCCCAAAAATAACTGGTCGACCCCAAATGATTTATGCATAATTCAAGTATATCGTGGATAAGCGCGTGTACCTGAGGGAGTGGAGGAGGGCCAGGTGGAGCCGGGGGTGGTGGCGGTGTAGGCCGGACGGATTGAGTTTGCAAGTGTCCAAAAGCTGGAAACAAACTTGTCAGATGTACCGATTCTCTTTCCTGCACACAAAACAAATATTTGGACCAAATTACCCTTCCACTTCCTTTTATTTCCAAAAATACCCCTCTCTCCTAAAATAAACACATCGGTTGAAGCGGAAAAATGAAAACAAAAAGTGTAAAAATATATACTCCGTACTCCGTATATTTTCCCCTTTTCCCTCCCTCATTGAAGGTAGATGTAAAATTGTCCCCATGCTTGGTCACAGAACACCCACCAAAACGAACTTAAAACTGAAGAAAATTTTCCCAGAAACTTCTTTCTCCATGAAAACAAACAGAGTTTTGAGGGGATATCCCACTTTTCCAAAAACAACAAACAAAATCTCAGTATCGCAGAACATGGCAATTCTACCCTCAAACAAATACAAAAATGACAACCCCCCATCCCAAAATCAACCAAAACCCATGGACAAAAGAAACCCACATTTCACACACCCTACTGGAAAAGAAATAGCATATGCATAGAGAGAGAGAGAGAGAGGCTTACGTTAATTCCAGAAGTGGCAGAAGAAGAAGAAGCATAGGTATTGGCATCAACCTCCGCTCTAAACAACCTACCCTCCTCGGGCTTCAAAAACGCATGCTCCAAGTTCAACCCGAGAGGCATACCCATACCTATACCCATACCCGGCCCCATCCCACGAAACCCACTTCCCTCAGCCCCAACGGATCTCAACTGTAAACCCATGGACGACCCTCCTGCTCCATCACTCCCATCACCACCGAAAGACGGCCCGCCCAGAATTTGCTCGAAGAAGTCGTCCCCTAAGCCCTCTGGTGGAGAAGAGGGATGATGATGATGATTACTCGCCATATATGTAAGTTCACAGCTATAGCTAGCTCTAAAGGTGCATATACTATGGAGGTTATTCAAAACAGTATTTTTACGTGTTGTGAGGTATGTGTGTGTATATATATATATATAGAGAGAGAGAGAGAGAGAGAAGGGAGGGTGTAAGCGGCCGGCGTGTCGGTGAAGGTGGCACAATAGACGACACGGCGACCCCCGAGAAACCGGAGAGGGGGTGTTGGGAGGTGGGGAGAGGTGGGGTGTGGGTTTGTGGGCTAATGAACTTTGTTTTTGTGTGTCTTCACTCTGTTTGCTTTTGGGTCTGACTTGGTGAGTGCCTTTTTATATAGAAAGAGATAGAGAAGTTGTGTGAGTTTAGTTTAATGGAAAGGGCCAAATGGGGAAAAAGGTTGTTTCTTTATGTGCGATTAGGGAGGGTCACTTCGCCCCCACGTGATTCCAGAGGGCGTGTTACACACTTCTCAATTTTCTTTCTCTTTTTTTATTTTTTTTAAACTTTTCCCTTTACCTGTATTTGTTTTTTTCTTATTCGCGATTTGTGTAGTCGCTCTTATCTTGCCTGTGGTTAGAGTTTGATCTTTGATGGAAAGAGAGCATCCATGGCGCGTGCACCTATCGTCCCAAGGGAGTAGCCTTGATCGTCAAACAACTTTGATACCCACTGATTTTTTATTATTTAGGTATTTGTTTATATATATTCATTTTTAATATAAGTTTTTTTCTTTCACCAACTTTTGCCCTTGGTCTTTCCCATCTCTCTTTCATCATACTAAAATTGAATTCAAATGGTGCAAATGTACTCATCATCCTCAATATCCAGTTACAACCCATTGCTCTTTAATTTTTATATTTGTTTTACAATTTTTTTTTGGGTCGAAGTCCTTTTTTTTTTTTTTTTCGGGAGAAATTACATATAAGTCCCATTATGGTCAAATAGTTACAATTAATAATCATTCTTAATTAAGTTAATAATAATTTACTAGGAAGTTAGTAGTTATTTGTGTTAATATATAACTCTTTATCCATAGTTGGACCTATACGTAATTCCCCCAAATTTTTTTTTTCTTTTTTGTTCCCCTGTTTTTTCTCGAACCTAGGACCTCGGACCCTCATTTTGTTTCAAATGTATGTTACGATGCTTGTACCATTGTGCTACAATAGCTTTAACATTGATCTAGCATTGTTCATAAATCAAATTGATAAAAAAAATTTCGAGTTCCGAATTTATTTTGTTTCCCACTCTTTTGGGAGGTAAATTTTTAGGTTCAAATTCAGAAGATCAAAAAGTGAGATAATCATATCATGTTCCAAGAAAATGAGGCTTCATCATTCTTAGCAAACCTTCAGGACACGTGAGGACGTGTCCCATAAACCCAACCCATTGATTTGGTCTAGCCGATAGGGTGGGGTCTGACCTCTTGAAATTCACCATGGCCCAGGAATCACAAAAAATAAAAAAATTGCCTGATTGTAATTTTGCGGCTATTATTTTGGCGAGTTCTTCACTTTTTATGATTCCATCTTTTACCAAAAAGGGGATGAAAAGAGATGTCATGCTGTCCTTTTTCTCTCTTCATCTTTACGATTGGGTGAATTGACCCTCACTATGAATACAGGTCAGGTAGGTCTGGCTGGTGGTAGAATGGATGATTGGGCTCTTGCTTTTTCAACCCTTGTTCATGATGCTAACTTTTACATGGTGTCACAGCCAACAGAATTCTCTTAAATTTTTCCTCACTTGGGGCCTATGTACATAGTAGTCGTGACAATGGGGATTGCTTTCTCCTGGTAATGTCATTTCACTTAGTATTAGACCCACCCCTGGGCCTGCTAACACTCTTGCTTCGCCCTTGGACTCAATACAGATACTCCCATGGATAACTCGGGTCTAGATGGTAAAGGAGGTACAAAAATGCGTTAATTTTTGAACCCACAGGAGGGTTAACCCGCCTCCCAATAGGGGTAGAGTTAACCTAACGCTTTTGAACCCACATACGGGTTAACCCACCACCCAATCAGTGGGGAGGTTACCTGCATGTGGGTCCAATAGCTCTGCTATTTCCCAAATAAAATGTGTCAAGTCTCTATGCTGTGGAACAAAAACAGGTTTCTCAGGCTCTACAGCAGAAAACATAGCACATGTATTGAGAGCAAGATTAAAAGTTGATATGCCTCCTAACAGACGTAATCTTAAAATCAACATGATCATACATTAATCCTATAGCAAGTTGGTAGGCATAGGAATAGTGAAATAATTGTCAAAACACATGATAGAAATACCAAGATTGCCAAAGAGATCTCCAGGGACCCCTGTGGGCTGTGGGTATACCATAGAAGCTTGAAGTGAATGTTGGGACAGCAGATATGGACCCAGTATGATTGAACATAAAACTTGGAGCACTTTTACAGAGGTTCAATAAATGAACCAACATGCAGGGCTCCCATCCTCTTTAACGAAGAGCGAAAAATGGTAATTTCGCCTGAGGTTTAATTCTCAGTTGACCTAACTATTAAATCTCCTAAACAGGCTGATCATCTTACTCATCTAAAGAATAATTTCTCACGTAACTGATCTACATTAGAAATGAACAACTGGTTCTAAACTTCTCGGTACAACAAAGGAAACATAGAAAATGCACCAACTGAATTGTATTTCCACAAATCATGAACTCTCCTTTGAGCTTGACACCTTGATATCTTCTTTCTCCTCCTCACTGACTGCTGTGAGTTTCTCCCCTGGAGGCTCTGTTACAGAATCAGGATCTTTTTTAATTTCGGACTCGAATTCCTTTGCCGCCTGAAACATTCAGTACACAAATCATACACTCCTGAATGGAATATGGAGAAGCAGCAAGTGTGGAATCATATAGGAAAATATTGTTCAAAATAGTCAGAACTCAGAAGCACTGAATGTTCAAATCATTTAGATGTATCACACAGATTTTTTTAGTGCATTTATAAGCAGTATAATGATTTTATAATCAGGTTAGGACAAAGACACACTAACAAGTCAAATAATTCGTAGAGGAGAGCTTCATTGAAGTCCTATATTATTGTTTCTCTCCCCTTTTTACATTTTTGTTGGTTTTTTTTTTTTTTTTTTTTTTTGGGAAACTGGACATATATAGCATTAAATCATAGAGTTACAAACGTCACGAGGATAGAAATCCCCTCTACTATCAGCTTCAAGCTGAGCATACAACCATATAGGTGTAGAATAAAAAATATTACAATTGTAGCCCAAAAATAAACCCTGTCTAGCCAAAATATCTGCAAACTGGTTAGCTTCCCGATACGTGTGCTGCAGCTGTATCTCCAAAAAACGGTCCATAAGGCACCTGCAATCAAGGATAACACTGCTTAGAGGATGAGTAGGAGTCACCTCCTTCTGGATAAGAGCAATTGCCACAATAGCATCCATATCCACGCTTAGCTTTGTGATGTTACACTTCAAAGCTAGTTCAAGGCCATCCCGAAGAGCCCAAATTTCAGCTGCAATACTAGTGGCAGTTCCTAGATTACGGGTAAACCCTTTAATCCAATGACCCATATGATTGCGTAACAGCCCACCAGCACTAGCTTTCCCCGGGTTTCCGAAAGAGGACCCCATCCGTGTTAAGTTTAGCAAAAGTCCTGGTGGGTGGTTCCCACTTAACCAAAATCTGCTTGGTTATGCTAGGGATTTTGAATTTACTAGAGATATGGAAATATTCAGTGGCCTTTAAAAGCATAGCTTCACAATTATCTTTTGGCAATAACAAGTTTTGCTCAAACACAAATTTATTTCTATTATGCCACAAGGCCCAACAAGCAAATGGAAAGATCACCGAAAAAAGAAGGGATCTAACCAAGCTACCCCTTTGGCTCCCCACGTTATGGAGGATCCAATCATCCAGAGGCTGATTATTATCCACATCAAGGGTTGGATGAACAAAGGACCAAAAATCTTTAGCATACTCACAATCTCTCAACATATGCTCAACAGTCTCAGGCTCATTGAAACAAATTGGACAGCTTTCAGAAAAGGTAACCTGACGTTTATGTAACACTGCATTACAAGCAAGTTTCTTTTGGCAGCAAAGCCAAAGGAAATTACGAATTTTGGGAGGGGTGTTAATTTTCCAGATTTTTCCCCATTTAGGATCAGGTGGGGAGCAAGAAATTTTATGATCAGCAATGAAGTAAGCTTTTTTGGAACAAAACTCACCCGATTTAGAGCCAATCCATGAAATACAATCCTCAGCATTAGAGAAACGCTGAGTAGGAGGAGGACCAAGTAAATCCAAGATCATAGGGGGTAAATCAAAGGATAAGTTGTTAAAGCACGAAGTCCCATTATCATTGAGTAAATCATGAATCTTAATGGACTCTTCCCCCATCTGGAGCAGACCATGAATAGTGCTTCTAAGAGGACTAAAATCATTCCAATTATCCACCTAGAAGCAAACATCTTTACCATTTTTGACATTCCATATTGTGCCCTTTTTAAAAACTTCAAAACCTTTTTTAACACCCCCCCAAACACAAGAACCCTTTCTTCTACCTTGGCAAGGATCACTCTTACCTCACTTATATTTAGCCTTAATGGTATGAGCCCATGGCTTATTCTTATGAGCTATATTCCAATTCAATTTGGCTAAACAGGCTTTGTTGGCCAACTCGGTGCACCGCACACCTAGGCCACCAGAAGTCTTAGGTTTGGTCACATTATCCCACCCCACTAAGTGGATTTTCCTTTGGTCTACTGTTGATCCCCAAATAAAGTCACGACTGATTTTATCAAGGTTATTACAGGTAGCCACAGGCAAAGTAGTGGTTTACATGTAATAATTGGGAATAGCAGCCATCACAGAAGTAACAAGGGTAGTACGTCCAGCCATAGATAATAGGTTAGCTTTCCAACCAGCCAGCTTATGTTTGACTTTATCTTCAATGAATCTATAGTCAGCTCCAGTCTTCCGTCCATGAAGTATAGGAATCCCAAGGTACGTATCAAGGCAACGAGTACTAGGAATTTCCATGGCTTCACAGATGGAGTTAATCAAGCCAGATTTAGTGTTAGGGGAGCAAAAGACTTTAGATTTAGCTAGACTAACTTTAAGGCCAGATAATTTGCAAAATTTGTCCATAACTGTTTTAATAGCAAGACCTTCCTCCACAGAGGCTTTAGCAAAGAATAAAAGGTCATCGGCAAAGAAAGTGTGTGTGAAGGCAGGACCATTGCGAGAAGCACGAATGGCACTCCATTCCCTATTTCTATGGCAACCTTCAATGGAGAGGGACAGGAATTCCATACACATAATAAAAATGTACGGGGACAAGGGGTCCCTTGTCTAATACCACATGAAGGAAAAAAGAAATTTGAAGCCTCCCCATTAATAAGAACCGCTGAGCTAACAATAGAAATACAGGACATAATCAATTTAACAGTTTTAGGAGGAAAATTGAACCAATCTAAAGTTTTTTTGACAAAGCTCCATTCAAGTTTATCATAAGCCTTCTCAAGGTCAATTTTGATGGCCATTACACCTTTGGAACCCTTTTTATTCATCATGGTGTGAATGAGTTCTTGGACAATGATGACATTATCCACTCCTTTTCTCCCCGGAATAAAGCTAGCTTGGTTAGGGCTGATGAGTTTATCAAGAAGGGCCGGATACGATTAACAAGAATTTTGCAGATCACCTTGTAAACAGTATTACACAGGCTAATGGGCCTAAATTGGGCAATGTAATCAGGGCTTTGAGTTTTTGGTATAAGACAGATCAAGGTTTTATTTAATTCAGGAGGAATAACACACTTTTGAAAAGCCTCACTGACAATCTAACAAACCAAATCCCCAACCATCTCCCAACAATGTTGGAAAAACCCTGCATGCAAGCCATCAGGGCCAGGAGCTTTAAAAGCTTTAATACCCCAAAGCCCATCTTTAATTTCTTTTTGAGGAGGAATAGCCTCAAGCCACTGATGATCAGCATTAAGTAGCAGAAATTTCTAGGGGCTCTCTGGTCATTTTTTGGGGAATTTACAGTCCATTAAGTTTTCATGATTCACATAGGTTTTGAAGTGAATCCATTGTGTTTTTTAAGCCATTAACGCAAGACGTTCTAGTTTTCTTAAAACTTGATTAAAAACACTATCAACTCAAGTGTTTAAATGTCATAAAACAATGGACTGATTCAATATCCATGAAAAGATAATTCCACCTCAAAACAAGAAATGCACACTGTGCAGCACACCAGAGAGTGCAGACTGTGTCTCACAGTGTCATTTTGGGTCAATGAATGGCCCAAAACAAATGCAAAAGTTGGACAGAAGTTCACAGCCCAACCACCCCCAACCAAAAAAAAAAAAAAACCATGATTTAACTAGAACAGCATAAATTTGAATCCATAAAAACAATACCCATTGCATTGCCACATAAAAGCTACAGAGGGCTTCCAATGCACACAGGTCTACTCAAACCTTTTATCATTTCATTGCCAAGGACCATATAATCATTATTGAATAAACATTTAGTTCATTTATTCAGTGGAAACTTTTTCTTGCTAGAGCAGGATACAGGAAACTACTTACAAATAGCAACTGTTAAGGGCATCTATCTGCTTGACTTTAAAACCATGATTGGACAGACTAGAGTCAACCAGAGGACAAAGTCGAAGGAGGTTCAGCTCAATTGTAAGCAAAATTTCCTAGAAACCAGTGAACATGAGTTTGACAAATTGGATGAGATGGTGTACTGCCTTTTTTTTTTTTTTTTTTTTTTTTTTGAAGAAATGTTTGAGAGATGCATCACTTATTGGGGCTCACTTCACAAGAACTAACTTTGAAGTGTTCCTCGTTATTTCCACTATAGGAGACATTTAGGTAATCGCTTAGGTGATTTTCTAAAACCTACACCCGATCAATTCCTCTTTTGTTAAAATTTGTTGATGCAAACAGAAGTCTTTTTTTTTCCCTCTGCTTTGTGAGTACAATTGGTAGAAAACTAGCGGATGGAATTCCTAGTGGATAGATTGATTGGTCATGAATCTTTACAAAAACATAGATTGTTGAGAGAAACATTAAGGGGAAATGATGGGCTCGGAAAGTAAAAGGAAAAAAATTAATAAAATAAAGAATCACAAGTAGTATGAAGATTCGCCAAAAGGAAGAAGCGAGGAGTTAGGGTCAAAGGAGGTGTCTAGAAGAAGGGGCTTGAAAATGTAGTCTAAAAAGCAATTTGGGAAGAAGAAATTAGCTGATTACAGAGAGAGAGAAAGAGAGAGAGAGCAAACAAGTGCACTTGGGGTAAAAGCACTAAACTTATTCATAAAGCTTCTAGTAAGGATACAAAGGGCAAAAACTATTATTCATGGTTTTTTATTTTATTTTGATGAAGTAAAAACTATTACTCATGGTTATATTGGGAATAGCTGTTCAGCTAAGCAGGGAGGAATTAAAGACAGCCATAGACCACAGTCCACAGGAGATCGTCTTACTCCCAGTTTGTTGCCTAATATGGACAGAAATGATCCAGATTAAACTGTAAAGAGTTAATGCTACAATGGAATTGAGGGCAGATATAACTCCTAATCCTAATGATTCTAGCATTACTTTTTATAATACATACTGACACAAATGCCCGTCTATTATTTATTTCTTTAATTCCAAATGTAGGGGCACAAGTGATATTAAGGACCTTACACTAATTATTTTAGGCTACATCCGATCTAGAAGGGGTCTCAAGAGAAGATGAAGACAACTGATGGTGACTTGTTACTCATTTACCACATTTTCTATTCCAAACAATAGTTGTCCTTCCATTTCAAAATAATCCAAGAGATATAATGAGGAAAAACTACCTTTTAAAGTTTAGTGGAATGCAAATATTAGTGAATCCTATTCTCAGTTCACCAATATGATCATCATTTTTTACCTTACTTCATATCAATCTTTGGAAAAGCAAGGTGATTAGTCAAGAGATATATAGGATCATAAATTGGGGATTTGTTCAGAACATAAATAATAACCCTATTATAATCAAATATTCAAATATTTTGGGCCAAGGCTTGGGCAGGGAGCAGTTGCAAGTCAATCTGGAATGTGGTAAATTTAGTTGTTTGTAAAAGTATGAATTATTGGCTTCAGAAACAGATAGTAACAATGTGATAAGGTCTTATGGCCTAGGAATGGGGAAAGAAATATGAATGTTTTCGATAATAATATAAAGTTAGAGCACTAACAACAACTGAGTGGTGAAAGGAAAACCATCATTTGGGAAGATATTTTGGGTGGAGAAGTAGGCATCAGATCTCACTCTCCTTATTCGTTGGCTAGCTGTAAGAAAACTATTATGATGGATAACTTACAGTTGGGGTAGGCCAAATAACATGTATCTCATGGCTAAGGAGACATTTTAATGATGTAGACACTCTAGATATGGCAGAAAACAGAACAAATGTAATGTGTCAGAGAGTACACACTAGAGGCGGTTTTACAAATTCAGATGCATGGTCATTGGATAGTAAAGGGATCATCTTGGCATATCCTCCAATGAAGTTCGTACAAATTCATATGCCAGTTCGCCGAACGGCACCTCTCCCCCCTTTGAAGGGAGAGGTCTTTATTTCAAGTCTCGTTAGAATAGATATAATATATATGATGTTCTTACATATTATTGAAAAAAAAGTTCATTCAAAGGAGTTGGAACTTTTTTTATCTCAATGAGAAGTTTCATAAAATCAGGGTTCCATGCAAGGTGGCTTTTCTGTTGGGGTTAGTTCCCCTTCATAGAATTATAAAAATTGATCAACTAAACTAAAGTCAAATAGCTGTAACCGGATTCTTTTAATGAACAAGCTACAAATGAACAGAGCCACAGCTGTTAACAAAAGGCTTGGTTGGTATATCAGCTGTATTCATTGTTGCTCCATGTTGACTTAATACCTGATCTCTAGTCCTTGGTTACCACAAACCCTTTTTTCTGACTTTTGTCTTTTACAGTTCCTAAATTGAAAAAAAAGGAAAAAATTTAAAACCCAATTTCATGGGAATCATAAGTATCCAAATCAGGAGAAAGAGAAAAATTGAGGGACAGCGGCAACGCTACTTATTTTATTCTATCAATTTATAAGCTCAACTCAACCCAACAAAGCCTTATTCCCAACTAAATGGGGATGGCAACATGAATCCTTTTACGCCATTCAGTCCTGTCAAGGGTTGCATATTCTGGTAAAAGTAAGGGAACACCCCAACTTGTTTTCATATTTGGATTCATGTTCATAAGGTTTGGCTATAGTTTTACGTTGGCTGTCAACTAACCAACATAATTCTCAAATCATTTACGGATTGGGATCTCTTTTCAGACTGCAAACAGATATTAACAGCTAGCACAACCAATGGGCCATTGATCAATAACCCACATAACAAAAGCAAATACAAGGTGATGCACACTAATAGTTGTTTTTTCCTTTCTTTTTGCTTTAAATAAACCCTAAGCACAAACTATGCCATCATGAGACACAAATAAACAAAAATGACAGGACAATAGCTGCAACTATGAGTCTATGACAAAGAAAGCATATTGGGCATGCCCAATTCTCTAATTCATCCACAATTTCAAAGTAACCCACATAAAAATCAATAACAACAGCAATATCACAACACCATACAAAACAAATAACTCTACAAAAAAACAATAAAAAACAACATGATGAAAACATAAAGTTCAAATTTTCTTTTCGTTTAGCTATTTTCCCTCAATTTTCTCAGCAAGCAAACAGAGTGCAAAATGGAAAACCTAAGAAACGTACGAAACCGGACCTGTTGGAAGCTCTTGACAGTTTTTCCGATACTCCGACCAACTTCGGGCAATTTCTTGGGGCCAAAAACCAGAGCAGCAACGCCGGCGATGACGACGAGCTCGGGCACGCCCAAACCGAACAAACAGTTGCAAGACAGACCCCTCCGGCCTCCTCTGGTCCGGGTTCGGCTCAGAACCAGAGAAGTGGACTTGGGTTTGGTGAGGAGATTATTGGGGTTGAAGAAGGAAGAGGTGGAGGAAGAGAAAGGAAGGGATGGGGGAGGTTTTGGGAAGGAAGGGGAGAGATAGAGAGTTGCAGACGATGAGATCTCCATGGTTTTGGGGTTCAGAGATAAATTTTTGTACGTATGCTGGTTTTTCTATGTTTTGGGCAGTGGAAGATGGATAACACATGACAGATATTGACGACTTTGAATGATAATTGTATAATATCAAGTATGCCTTGGTCTGTAACTCTATTATGGGCCCAGTGGCTATGATATTTGGACTCACAAAAATATAAATAATCTCTAGATTGAGTTTTAGGAATTTTAAAAACTGAATCAGATAAAAATAACCAATTTGTAATTAATTTTTTTTATAAAAAAAATTATGTTTATATCTTATTTTTTTGAATAAATTAGAACTATTTAAAAAGAAAAAAAATATTAACCAAATAGTACTTCTATGAAATTAAAATTAAGACAAACTTATCATAAACTAATAAGTTTTTCAAGTTTGCTAAACAACCCCTTAATTTTATTTTATTTTTTTCTTTCGAACATAAGGTAAATTGGACTTATATGTGTGTTCTATATAGTATTCTCAAAGCTATTATCAAGTCATGAATTCCTAAGTTATTGTCCAAGTGACAAATCGAGTATGGATAAGGATCTTAAAGAGTATAGGTTTTGTGTTCAAAACTTACTCACCTTCTTTTTTTATTTTTTTTTATTTAAATAATTCCTAATATTACAAATTTAACATTGGCAGTTTGAGGGAGCTTGTTATTTTTATTTTATTTTTTTATCATTTTTGTTTCAAAGGAAAGTCCAATAGTCCTTTACACAATTGAGGTAATTCATTCTCTTTCCTATCACACATTTCTCTTTACACATGTATTTAGAAAGAGTTGAAATCACAATTTTCCCGAAACCTCCACTCTTAAAGAAGGAAATGTGTTATTTAGTTATCTACGTATCAGTCTTATAATGACGAAGAAGGTTATCATTATCTCGAGTCTCTTGTTTTTCCTTTGTTTTTCTATAAAATCAAAAGCATCCAACAATCTACCACTTCCCCCACAAGATAGATTCTTTCAATTGAACCCCCAACTTCTCTCTCATGAAAGAGCAAGTCAGGTATCACTCAGGTTACAAAGTCGATAGAACTTTAAAATATGACACTTTCACAACGTGGTAAGCATTGACTAGTGTCTGCAACTTGCAAAACCATAGGTAACCTAAATCAAAGCTAATGCGGACTTTAAAACTAATTATCAAACTGACCAAAAAAAAAAAAGAAAAAAAGAAATCTAATTATCAATGCCCTAAAATGCTACCCATGGGGTTATCCTAGGGTTTGGAAATACCCCTTCTCATTTCATACACTCTTACCCAATGAAAGAAAATATTTGGAATAAATTTAATATACAAAATGCCTTGCAAAAAAGTAGCCCGAACATGCGTGTCTCATTCCCTTGAGGGATATTTGATTGGTCCCAATCTGTTAAAAATCTTTTCTCAACCTTCTATTTTTAATCTAACGATCAAAATATAATAAAACCTAAAAAACGAATTATTAGATATCCAACATTTTGATCATTGAATAGAATTTAAAAGATTGAAATTAAAAATCCTTACCTCGCTTCCTTAAGAGATCTAATGGATCAGATAGACATTTGATTTACTCTTTCTGTCCCATTTATTTGATCCTCTTTTTCTCATTTGAATGTTTCAAAATATTTGATCACTTTCAAATATCAAACTAAAAAGATTTGTTATTTCTCTAAAATACTTTTTTACTTTTCTCTCACAAAATCGATCGTGTTTTTTTTTTTTGTTTTTGGAAAGCTATAATTAAATAAGTGACATAACAATGCATTTAATGTACTGTCTTAATATATGTGCAAAAAGGTGAGCTGTAAACTTAGACATCTCGGGTTTGAAACCAGTCAATTTCTCTTGGCCAGTCACCAGTCAGGGCTATTAGCCTGGACGTTAAACGACCTTATGGGGCAGTGGCCCCGGGTGGGGAACAGGGATTAATCGGGCTCTGATAGTTCGGACACCTCGTTGCTTAGCAAAAAATATATATATATAGGATGATGATCAGGTAAGAACGTGCTGATATAACTTACATCAAAACCTGCATTGGGAGTTGTACCTTGTGCATTAGTGAGATGTGAAATGCATTGAATCAATACAAGGGGTACAACCCCCAATGCATAGTGCTGATGTAACTAACATTAACACGTGCTGATGGAATCACCTCTTTATATATATATATATATATATGTGCGTATTCAACGTGATCAAATAAAATGGAACAAAGAGAATCCAAAATAACAAAATCATGTAGTGAAACACAGCCACATTGATATGTGGACCATTACCATTCGCTTCGGGGAGACAGGCCATTCCGCATTGGCGGCTACGAGTCAGTTTTGCCGTAATTGACTTACGTGAGATGACTTTCTTCCTTGTTTTTGACTCATTCCTCGGTGGCTTCTGATAATCTGCACTAGTCTTTTGGGGATCTATCTCATCTTGATCCTAATTGCATATTCTCAAATTGTTGGTTCATCATTAGAAAATTAAGAAGAAAAAGGAAAAACCTCACTTAAGCTGGTTTGTGAAATACTTGAGAGCTAAAATGCTACACTCCAATTTTTTCTCCAAATAGTCACTCGTGAAGTAAAAGTTTTCTATGTACCCAAAAGAAAACTATTTTCTCTCCAATCATCTTTTTTTTTTTTTTTTTTTTGTTGGATAAGGGGGGAAGACTTAGGATTTAATGCTATGCACATTTAAGGATTAATATGTTGCCACTTACCAAAATTGTGTTCATTATGCACAACATGATTAGCAACATACTAGTCCTTGAACGTGTAAAGTACCATGCCTTGCATAGCATCAAATATGCGCTCGGGGGAAGGCATTGTTGTGAAGGAAATGTTAAAGCAAACGGATAAATCCACCCCCTTCCCTAATTAATTAATTAACTTTATGATATGGAAGGTAATTAATAACAAAATTAGTAATTAATAACAAAGTAAAATTTACAAGGGCAGCCCAGAAAGACTATGCTTCAGGCAAGTCACCAACGTCCCATATTCAAACCATCTCTCTCCTATCCTTCAATAGTCTGATGAACCTACAATTCTCTTGAATGGATTGGCTCTACATCCAACCACCCACATGTACTTCCTGCCAAGACTCTCACATCTCCCTCTTTTACACCTCAAAACAACATCCATTCACCATATCAAGCAGCTTCACGCCCAGTTGATCACCAAGGGCCTCAAATCACCCACCCTTTTCGCCAAACTCATCGACCGTTACTGCGCCGTATCAGCCACCAACCACGCCCATCAAATTTTCGCACACTTTGATGAACCCCATGTGTATCTCTTCAATACTCTGATACGTTGCACTCTTCCCAGAACAGCAATTCTTGTATTCGCCAACTGGGTCTCGAGGGGAGACTTGGTTTTCGACGATTTCACCTACATTTTCCTTCTCGGAGCTTGCGCTCGATCGTCTTCGCCGTTGGCATTATGGGAAGGGAAACAGATACATTCCCGGATAATCAAACATGGCATTGCGTCGAACGTTTTGGTGCAAACTACGGCCATACATTTTTATGCGAGTAATAAGGATGTTAGCTCTGCCCGACGAGTGTTTGATGAAATGGGGATGAGAACTAGTGTTACTTGGAATGCCATGATGACAGGTTATTGTTCGCAAAGAGAAAGAGCCAGTTGTTATGCTCGTCATGCATTGATGTTGTTTAAGAACATGTTGGTCGATGTGTGTGGGGCGAAACCAACAGATACTACCATGGTTTGTGTTCTTTCTGCGGCTTCTCAGCTGGGTGTCTTAGAAACTGGTGTTTGTGTTCATGGGTATATTGAAAAGACAATTCTAGGCCCTGAGAATGATGTGTTTATAGGCACTGGGCTTGTCGACATGTACTCCAAATGTGGGTGCCTTAGTAGTGCTTTTTGCATATTTTGGAGAATGAGAGAGAAGAATGTCTTGACTTGGACGGCGATGATGACAGGGCTAGCCATCCATGGGAAAGGAAAAGAAGCCTTGGAGCTTTTGCATGCAATGGAGGGTCATAACAGTAGACCCAATGCAGTGACTTTCACCAGCTTGTTTTCAGCTTGTTGCCACTCAGGGCTGGTCGATGAGGGCCTTCATTTGTTCCAGAGCATGAGGAGCAAGTTTGGTGTCACGCCTACAATACATCATTATGGCTGCATCGTTGACCTTCTTGGCAAGGCTGGGCTCTTGAAAGAAGCCTATGAATTTATAATGGACATGCCAGTTGAACCTGATGCCATTTTGTGGAGAAGTTTACTGAGTGCTTGTAAAGTTCATGGGGACGCTGTGATGGGTGAGAAGGTGGGAAAGCTCCTCCTTCAGCTGCAATCAGATCTGGGTTTTTTGGATTTGACAGATACTAGTGAAGACTATGTAGCTTTGTCGAATGTTTATGCTTCTGCAGAGAAGTGGGAAGATGTGGAGATGGTAAGAGAGGTGATGAAGGTTAAGGGGATAGAAACTAAACCTGGTTGTAGCTCAGTTCAATGTATTAGCCATCACTGCTTCGATGGACTGTAGGTCCAAAACTAGCTATCAACCTTCTACCGGGTAATCGGCTTGACTTGCAGAATGAAGAGGAGCAAATGAGGATGCGGTATTGGCACAAGCCACTAAGGCAATGGTGGAAGTCATTCTCACATTGGCCTCTAAACCAACAATCACATCACAAGACCATTTCATCTCAACAGTTTTCCATCATCCTGTTGCCCATTCTCTGAGGACATAGTTCTGGGTCCATATGAGACCAAATGGGCATTGATTCTGTACGTGATGGCAACTTTACACTAAATAGGCAGAGTCTGTCTGCAATGATTCGATTAAACAAACAATTGTGAATACGATTATTAAACAGTATTCACCTCCCAACCATGTCAAAATGGCGAAGAGAAATATCAAACACATAAGCTGAAATTCAACTTGCTACGGTTACTACATTGGAAAAACTGGTATTCATAAATAAACTGTTCCATTAAGCAACTGTCACATAATCAATCAATAGTAAGAAATTTCGGTCCTGCATGTTTATTTTAACATAAAGAATAGGCATTCTACATACATTTTAAACTGAAAATAATAATTGCAAGAAATATTATAGATTTGTTCTCCAAGACATTTTCTTCAACAATACTCCCCTCACACTTGGGTTGTTCTGTTCATTGCATCTGCTCTCCATTGCACTGGGGCCCACATGGACTTACATCTCCACGGATCCGCTTCTGCAGGTGCTCCAAGCTAGCCACTCGCTGCATCGAAGCTGTTCGGCCAATCTTGTTCCCTGGTACTGCTGCTGCAGGATTCTGCTGCCCATTTTCCACCGAGGAAATGTCAGCCAAAGCATTGTTAACTCTTGGGTCATGATGATTAATAGAAGCAGGTTGATAGAAATGATGTTTTGGGTCTTCTTGCACAGGAACAGCAGCATCGGCTGACACGTCAGAAGGGCTTCCATCAAATGATGGCATGCCCACCGTGGATATCTCAGACATGGCTTGGAACAACGGGTTCAACCCAGTGACTCTTTTAACTGTCTCTTCGGCCATCTTCACCTGGGAACACAATCAATAAATATATCAGGCCACAACTTCTTGTTTCATTAAAAGAAAAAAAATAAAATAAAGGAACAGCATGACTGATTAATTCATGGGTTTTTAATCCTCAGCTTGCAAGTCCAATGAAAAGCTTGTGAAGGTAAGTGCATAGCTAGGGTTAGGCATATACCCCCTATTATGGGTTTAAAGAACACCATGTCACCAAGGCTGAAGGCACTGAACTTTAACAATGCTCATGAATGGCTTACCTTAGCTCTCAATGTTTCAACATCAGCTTTTAAGACTCTATTGTCAACAGCTGCTTCATTATACTTTTGGCTTATGTCAGTGAGACGCTTCAATAAAGAAGAATTTTCAACTCTTAATTGAGCAACCTGTGAAGAAGAATTCTTTAAAAATCTGTTTAAAGATGAAAAAGAAAAAAGGGGAAAGCAAGAGGTGGGGGGGAGGGGGGAATATGGAGGGCACGGATCCAAACCTGTGTCTCAAGCTCAGTCAAATGGGCCTGTTTTCTTCTTCTTGAGCGTCTAGCTGATTCTCTGTTTGAAAGCATTCTGAGAAAACACTATATGAATCAATTGAAGAGAATCATGAAAATGATCATTCAAACCACTGAAGAGGCTCAGACCTAGACATGTGTATTTCAGGTGTTAAATGCATTATGTATCTACCTACATTAGAAGCAAAATTTTAAGAAAACCTACTAAATTAAACATCAAATCCACATTGGAGATGTATGGACTGGGACAAAAGCCATTTACATTCTCTTTGTAGGTTAATAAAAATATTTTTTCCAGCTAAACCATTTAGTCTCTGGGCAGAAAATCCATGTTTCAGTGTGTTATCTCATCAAACAAGCTGATCCCATGTCCATGCAATTGACAGCCAAGACTCTTTCCAATGGAAAATTCTTATGTCCAATTATTGATTCCTTGTGTAGGTAATTTTTTATTCTCAAAACCTTCCACTAAAAATTGTTTTGAACTTTCTGTCCATCTTGCTAATTTTGTAGTTTGTTTTGTGGAAGAATGGTCTCCATGGAAACAAACAGAGCCCCAAAGAAGATTACTTACCAGTTACCACAATATAGTGATAAACATTGAGATGACAACTAAAACATACTGTCCCTTCAGAAGACAAATACCAACTCCCAAATGATGTGTGCACTCACTACCTATTATATAAGATATAGAATAATCCAACATTTGTCTGATGCCAAACTTCCAGACTAAGTTAAAAAAATATCAACAATCAGGACAGCAAAGACCATGGTTACCTCCTTACACGTTTTACATCGGCAGGGTCCATATTCTCAGTCATTTCTGTTTCTCCTTCAAGCTCCTCGTCATCTGACTGTTCTCTTGATGATTCACTTGTTGTTGGCCTCACTTGAATTCCAGATTTCTTTTGCATGGCAGCTAAAGAAGGAATTCCAATTGATCCACCAGCATCCTTATCTTGTGGCCTGGATGAATCATACCCTGATCCTACAAAGTTAAATTTCAAAAAAAAAAAAAAAAAAGAAGGTTACAAAAAGAGAATAATATTCTGATGATGTGACTCTGTTACTCTTCATGCAACATTCAACAATAGATTTGCTCTATTTAACAACAATGTCAAGAAGAAAAGCAGAAAGCATATATACAGATAAAGAACATGTCACAACTTCTAATTAGTGCATCATCAAAACCATAGTCAACGTCAACAATCATTTGCAATTCCACATCCTAGCTACTTGAGGCCGGCCTATGTCACATGGACTCGGGTACAAGTGTCAGGTATGGGTGCATGTCTAGGTGTTGGATTCGCCTAAGTTTCAAGTATTTTCTGCTATTTTGAAGTATCCGGAAAGAATACCCACACCCATGTCATGCTTTGCCAACATGGGTACACTCCATGGTGAAGCAAAGGCTCCATACCTCCATGTATCATAGAGGCAGGCAATACAAATCTGGTTGGACCATTCCAGTCCACCAAATGCAATATATCAGCTTGAACTTTGAGCTTGTATCTTTTTTTATTGTTCCCACTCTACTCTTTAAGCTTCCAACTCACAATCATCCTTGGTTTTCTTTAATATATATCCAAAGCATTTGAATAAGCATCCCCTTAACCCCTTAATTATTATAATTTATAAGAAAGACCAAACAAATAGAGCTTGCAAAGCATGAAAAGAATGAAAAAATGTATATATATTTGGAGACACAAACCTTTACAAGGAGCATGAGATCCCAACTGTGAAGTATTGGAAGCCTGTGATCCACTGTCAGTTAAAGCAGCAGAATTTTGAGGTTTTGCAGAAGATGCCTATTTATATGGATAGATCATAGGGAAGTTTATTAGACTTTTTCTAATTGGAAAACATGACCTCAATTCTTTTAAAACATGCAAAGAATTAAGGCAAAACCGTATACTTTACAAATATGAAAAAACAAATGGCGGATGAACTGAATCCAAGTTTCTGTCACCTCTTTAATAAGATAATTTCATTTAAAGGATTAAAAAGAGTAAACCCAACATACACACAAGGTATAAAAAAGTTATGATTCAAAAGTCACAAGATCCACATAATAATTTAAGACCAGGACTTAACTAAGTCATAGGGCTCATAATTGTTGTTTGTTACTAAAATTTCCTTTTTCTCCTAATAAGACTTGTAAAATCTTTTTTATTATTCTCTTTTATTTTACAAAATCTGAAGTATACAAAACCTTTCTTTAAGAACTTTACAACCAAGGTTTCATTAAACAAAAGCACTTGGGGGATTTAGGGTTTTGTACTCTTTCTTAAACCTCTGCTTTCTGGGCAGTAAGGCACTGAATGAAAACTAGGTTCATTGAACACATGAAAAGTAAATAAACTGAAAAGAAGATGCCATGGAAAAGAATGGAGGAAAAGAGTGGATAAAAAAATTCATTCAAAGAATGGTGATTGTGAAGCTAGAAGAGGATGGCGCAATTATGGTCAGGAATACTTCACAGCACCTGAAAGGGCGGGGTCCAAAGCTAAAACACCCACAAGAAGGGGGGATACCCTTTGAAATTTAAAGTACAAAAGTGGAGAAAATTCGATGAAATGATGGAGTGATCTGGTAGAAATCAATGAAAAGGAAAAGAAACTGACAACGAGTAGGACGAAAGGACAAGAAATGGATGCTTTCACGAGAAACTAGAGGTGGCAGCAATTGAGGACAAGATGAGGGAAATTTGTCTAAAACAACTAGGACATGTGAAATGAAGACAATGAATGCACTTATGAAGGAGTGATTTAATTGAAGTTGAATGCGCCAAAAGGACGAGAGACACAAAAAACGAACATGGATAGAAGCAGTAATAAAATAAAAATAAATAAAAAATTCATAGCATGGGTATCCCTATCCCTTTGGGATGAAAATACATTTCCAAGGATTTGTGAAGGATATGGTCTAGATAAAGGTTAATGGTGAAAAGCGATTCATTTAATAAGCTGGTGAAAATGGAGGAAGTTAGGTGAAGAGAGTAATCTTAATTCATTTGGTCTTTGCGTGCATGTGTGTGTGTGTGTGAGAGAGAGAGAGAGAGAGATAGAGAGAAAGAGACAGGAACACCAAAATTTTTTAAAAGATCACAAAGGCTACAGATGGTAAACCACATTGGGAGGTTAAATGAAGGAGAAATCAAAGACACTATTGTGGCTTCTTATTGAAAGCTATTTGAGGTCTATCCAAAAGAAAACCAGTACGGCCCATGGAGTAATTAGTTGAGAAGGCCTTCTGAAGAGGAGGAGCTGGAAGATATTAAAGGATGCAATTAACCATTGCCTGGAGTGCTTTGAGCATTCTCCCCACATATTCTATGCTTCTTTTCTAAACTCCTTTGCCGGTAGCTTGAAAGTTGGAAAGATTCAGAGGGACTTCTTAAGGGGTGGATGAAAAGAGGACTTCAAACATCAGCATGTTGAAGGGCAGGTTGTGAACTATGCATACAGGGAAGGTGGCTAGGGAATCTAATACTTACAAACATGAATAAATCTATACTCGGGAAATAACAATGGAGGTTTAGAGAGGAGAAAAATGGCTTTGGGTGAATGTCAAGGTATGGAAGTTAAAGTTTAAGTAAGGGAATTAGTTTAAAAGAATTAAGAGCATATTGACAGGCTATAGATTACAGAAAAACATAGGGTTTTGATAAATTCCAAATAAGATATCTCATTTGTCACAAGGGATGGAACACAGATTTCATATTGGCACAATGTTCGATGCAACAACATGTCCTTGAATTTTCCAATTTCAAGAACACCCTTATATCACTCAAGATAAGATGTAGTGGTAGTCAATTACACAGAGTTGGAGTGATGGGGTGGAAGCATGGAAGTATGAAAGGAGTGAAGTAATGCACTGGAACTGCATATTCATTAAGTTGCTTCAAGATTGGGAAATGGATTTTCTACAGCCCATTTTGAAAAGCTTTATTCTTTAAAGTGATTGGAGTCGCATAAAATGCTTTTGTATAAGAAAAGGATTCATAATGCCCTAATGGGCTTTCACAAAGATCTTAGTGGGCATTTGGTGCACCATTTGGGAGGCCTCAAAAGGCCTTTTGAAGGGTAAAAGTCATTTTCATTATTTTACAAGCATTTAGTGAGTCACTCAAACTGCCTTTTAGAAAAAATCATTTACTCCAAAAGGCAGTCTAACAAAAGCTACTAAAGGTAGCTTTTCAAAATGACATTTGCAAAAAGGCAAAAGAGTGCAAGTGATAAAACTAAAAAATCTTCATGTTTATCCATCTTTGACACAAAATGACTTTTAAAATGTATGTTCACCAAACATCCATTTTCTTTCAAACGCCTTTTTAAAGGTGACTTTTTGAAAATGTCTTTCTTTAAAAGGCCTTTTTATTTTGAAATGGTATGCCAAATGCACACATCTAGATTAAATAATAGATTTCCATCCAAATTTCCAAAATATTTGTCTGAATATTCAGCCAAACAAATTAAATATAAATATAAATAATAACTTTAAAACGACCATATTTGCTAGATTCTTGCCGGCAATTGAAATATACAACCTAACCTTTTTCAAACAAATTTTATCCTAATTTAACTCAGGGTGCTTCTTTAAATCCAAATTCACCAACTATATTCCAACCATATGCCCCTTCTATAAAAGGAAAGCCGAATTGCAGAAACAAATCCATCTAAAAATCCACTTCAAAAAGTAGGAAACCAATGAGCTAGAATCTAATCATATAAAATTAATTTTACTAAATCATCTAAAAACCCTGAGCTGTTAGAAGGAGGAGGGTGGGGGTGGGGAGAGAAGGAATGTACATCAAAGGGCTTTAACACCCCTGTACCACTAAATCATTCCATCTCAGGTATACAATGCTCAAAAAAGGTTACAAGAATTAAATCATTCCATCTCAATAAAGATCAAACACAGAATCCAATCAATACCATCAAGACTTCAAAAAGAGAGATATAGAATAGGTATATACAGATGTACATGTTGTATATAACAGCCCTGATAATGGAAACAATGCTCAAATTCCATCTCAAGTCACAACAAAGATCAAAAACCAATATATATACGCAAGCGAGAGAGAGAGAGAGAGAGAGAGAGAGAGAGAGGAACATATACCAACCAATTCAATATCTTCTCCATTTGGTTGCTGAGAAAAGAAAAAAACTCCATCAAAATAAGCCATCAATATAACTATTAACCTCTGACCGTCTCCCATTTGTTCCAACACGAAAACCACCAAAAATGGAAAAAATAAAATAAAATACACTACTCAAAATCTAATTTTACTTCCATTTTCCCTTTCGTTTTCTCAGCAACCAAACAGAACCGAAAAACGAGAACAAACAAAGCACAATACCCGAGATAAAGCGACGGCTGCACAAGCCAGGTTGAGACGGTCCTTGAGGAAGGCCTGGTACTTCTCCGGATCGGTCGGAATGTTCTGAGACGCACCAAACGACAACGTATTATGATGATTCTGATTGGGGTTTGGGTTTGAGTTCCCGTTCTGGTTCTGAATCTCATGGTCCTTGATCTCGACGACGTCGTTCTCAGCTCCGGCGGAAGACGGAGGGGAGGTTTGGGAGGCGGAAGCTTCTTGGAGGAACCTCTGGAAGGCCCATTCGGAGGAGCTCCGATTCATTTTCGATGATTCGTCGGGTTCCCGGATCGCCGGCGGCGATGACCATAGCGGGTCGGAGAGTTCGTCCACTGAAAACACCCTATCCATATTTTTATGTCCCCCCTCTCTCTCCTCTCTTTCGCTCTTTTTCTCTCTCTTGTTTTGTTTCTCTCTCCTTTTATTTTGCATCAGATATGTTATGGTGCTCCAAGGGAGTATATTATTATATTATAACCACAAAAAGGAACCACTAGGATATTGTCCCACTCAATAGCGGGTCTTTAAAAAAATGGTCATGGCACCTATTAAGTAATTCCCCGTGGGAAAAATTATAGGACCCACTTCCAAATGGTGCCCATATAAATGATCAAAAGAATCATGATTTTAAATATGGAATATATGTTTTGTTGGGTAGAGGTTGGGTGGGGTGTTATGAGTCATTATCATTCTTGCATTGGGTTTTTTTGGATCAACAAAAAGAATGCAACATTGTGAGATTACACATTGATTATTTTTTAATTTTTTAATTTTTTAGAAGTGTTTTAACATCTAAAGAGTTTAGAGATGGTACACAAAAAGAAAAGAAAAGAAAAAAAAAAAAAGAGTTTAAAGAATTTGATTAAGTCGAATGTTGAAATTAGTGGATCAAACTAATGTTTAAAGTGTGATGCCCCTAAGAGGTAGGGGCTAAGCATTGTAAGTGAAAGTTGTCTTGGGATAAATTGTGTTGTAGAAAGAAATCCATCCTCAATGAATTAGTTGTGATGGAGTCGAGAGTTACTTCATTATATCATGACTCACTTTACCATCATTAAGGAAAAAAAAAAAAAATTTATTCTACCTCAAAATGATTAAAAATTCAAAACTTTTTAAGAGTAATGATGAGTAACAACTAATCCTAGTGGCTTAATAGTGATTAGATGAACGGTTTGAATAGTTAAAGATTAAAGGGTTGATTTCCCTCCGACACAACATAAAAAATAAATAAATAATACTACTCAATAAGAGGGATACAAAAACATCGAAGCATGAGGGTAAAGATAAATGTATTGTGAGTTATTTCAAAAATATTAAACTAGGTCAATTGATTGGTTTGGTTTCACCATTTTTTGGTGGATAAATCTGTTCGTTTTTGTGGAAAAAAAATTGAAAAAGAAGAAAATATTATTAACTACATATCTTTTTTTCAAATCAGTTATAAATTAATTTATTTAAAAATTAGACAACATATAAATGGATTTTAGGCCTTTGAGATGGAGTTTAGCATGGGATTTGGATTTGGATTTAGTGTAGTTGGCTACTTTTATTACATGGTGCAGTAAACGTAGAATCAATGACACGTGAGCAAAAAAGAAAAATGGAAAACTATTAAGCGTTGGACGTCAAATGTATTTCTCTAATTTTAACATTTTATTTTTTCTTCTTACCACGTATCATCGATTCAATATTAATTGTACCATACAATAACTGCACTGAATCCAAATCCTTCTGTATGGGTTGAATTAGGTTCTTCTCCATATGTCAGGGGAAAATGCAGAAGGTATTCTTTCCCAATTTTCCAAAGTACTATAAATGGGGTGTGTACCAAAAAAAAAAAATAAAAAAAAAAATAAAAAAAAAATAACTGCACTGAATCCAAATCCTTCTGTATGGGTTGAATTAGGTTCTTCTCCATATGTCAGGGGAAAATGCAGAAGGTATTCTTTCCCAATTTTCCAAAGTACTATAAATGGGGTGTGTACCAAAAAAAAAAAAAAAAAAAAAAAAAAAAAAAGAGGAGGGTGTGCGTACTACGAAAGACGTACACCATAGAAGCACAGTGGGAAATTTCCCTATTGCCGCGTTTTTGGTGTTGGATAGGAAGAGACTTTTTCATAAACTTTGTGGCTCTTATTGGATGGCTTCCTTGGGATGCGGCGGCTCATTTGCTGAATGAGGATAAATGTTGAGCTCACCACAAATTCTTGGTGGGCCACGGAATCAGTTTGGCCCACCACTTTTTGCTTTTTCCAAAAACACATTTATAAAAAGTTCCCTTCGCTTGTGGCTGTGGTGTCATATTATGACATTTTTAATTTTTTCATAAATTATAAAATCGAATTTGCTAGAGGAACACAAATCGGACATGCAAAATCATGGCCCACCATTTTTTTTTTTCACGAAAGAAAAGAGCACTGACATTTTAAAAATAAAATGAAAAAGAGCCAAGCACTTGTATCATCTCATAACTTATATATTTAGATAGATGATATCAATGGAGGTGGTGTTTTAGTGGTAAAGATACAAGAGGCCAAATAATCAAAGGTCTTGAAGATGTCCACTAATCGTATTTTGTTAATTTTTATTTATTTTTGAACAATTAAAGATATCCTAAACTTTATTTTCGTTTAGGTTTCAACTTAAAGTAATCTTTAATGACGTATGTGAGACATCTCACATTCACACAGACAGTAATAATTATAATGAATCGAAACAATAATTTTTGAAAAATATACTCAAGATCTGACCGCTTGATTAACCCATACGGCATGTTCATTAATAATACTCATGTGCTAGAGCAATTAATCTTCGATGGGATTAATGTTAGACTATGACTTAGTATTTGTGATTTTTCCATCGTGGATCCATTTAGACCCCTTCAATTATTGGTTCGAAGAAGGACTACTCAAATTGAGTTGCGACTGATTACCTTCTCCTATTTTATAGCTGGGATTGGGTCAGTGTCACCCTGTCCCAAATTCCAAACCTAAGCATTTTATTCGGCCATAATTCAAACCTATGTTCCAACTTCCAACTAAATACCCCTATCCAAAAATAATAGGGGGACAGTGCTGTCATTTGTCAAACTATGATTTGAAAGGGGGTAGTTTGGACTATTCACAAGGGGACAGTGCTGTCATTTCAAACTTTACAGAAAAAACAAATGTTCCTTGCATCACATAAGAAGGGGTGGTGTCCCCTTAATAGTTTCTGTTAGCTTTAAATAATTTGATTTGCTCTCAAGCTGATCGGTAATAAATCATTGAAAACGAGTCAATTGGCCATCCTTGTCTCCAGTGCAGTCTCTCTCTTTAGTTATCCGGCGGCCGGCAAAGCTTCAACTTCGGCTTGGGCTTGACTCAAGGTTAGCTCAACTTGCTTGAATTTTGCTATGTGCGAGAGAGAGAGAGAGAGAGAGAGAGGGGGTAGCCACTAGACTCGATGGAATTCAGTTTAGGGGCATGCTACAGTCAGCCGCCCCCACGCTGCATGTCATCCACGCTCTAACGGTGCGCAACGATTCGACTGCCGCAGCTGACCTTAGCATTTTCCTTCCCTTGAAGTTCACTTTTTGCTTTTTGGGAGGATGCTTTAACCTCACTCATAAATGGATAAAATGGGGCCTAAAGTTCAAACTAAAAGTGTTTTCAAAGCGCACAACTCAAGATCCAAACACAAACTTATAAGCTAAATAGAACATTCTGATGTCAGAATGTAAATAAGTCAATATGCTGCATACATACATTTTTATCTTATCTAAACACAAACTTATAAGCTAAATAGAACATTCTGATGTCAGAATGTAAATAAGTCAATATGCTGCATACACACATTTTTTTCTTATCTATATTCAAATTTAATGTTCTAATAAAAAGGTCACACTTAATCAAAACAGACCCGCCTCGTATCCAGTGACATGTCCCATCCTAATAGGAATGTGAGGCTTGCAAAAGTTTTAATTTCAACATCACACGAGTGCATGTATATTCTCTTATCATTTGATAATAAATAAATATATATATATATATATATATATATATGTCAAAACAGACCCCACCTCAGTTCCATGGGAATTCATCTAGGTCCTAGCTCAATCTCATTATATTTAAGCTTAATTGTTAATGGGGGCTAAAATTTAAATTAAAAGTTTTTCAGGGTTCGCAACTCAAAATCCAACTTGGAACTTATAAAATTAGAAATTTGCGTTAATAGTATAAATTATTTAGGATCTTTTATTAAAAAATGATTTTTGAACTATATCCAAATTTAATGTTCTAAAACGATATGAAAGGGACAAACTTAATCAGAATGAACCCCGCCTTATCATTTAGGATAAGTAAACCTGGACAACTACAACCGGCGCAAGATTTTTATTACTATTTTTAGAATTTGATAGTCAAATTTGGATCATTATAGGATACTCTATTAAGTATTTATGGCTATCTATAGAAAATTCTAATTGTTTTAAAGATTTTACGGAGTCAATAAAATTTTTTAGAAATAGTTTCTTTTCTATTTTCTTGTGGATTTAAGGGCCCCCTAATAATTGAGATTTAATAAATTAAATTTTTTAAAAACCAGATGTTTCAATTACAAGTCAGCTGGTTTTGGCTTGCTACTTGTTTAGGTTTGATTTATGGGAATTGTGTGTAAGATCCATAAATCAGACAAGGAAATCAATTATTCAATCTAAAAATGAATAAATATAAAGATACATACGGAACTCTCCTTTCTTTTTTTTTCTTTTTTTTTTTTTTTAACGCAATTTATTTGAAAAGTTCTCAAAACAAGAATCCAAATTTCATTTGTAGACCAAAGAAAACCTGAAATACTGCAAAGAAATCAATCAAGTAGAAAGAAGTTTGAGAACATGCCATACAGTGGTGTGCAAAGACAGCATTTTAATACACTCAACGCCTTCCAGATGCCACCGATTCAGCAGAGAAGAGGTACTTCACTCGTGAAAGAACCGAATCGTGAGCAGGATCATAAGGATGATCCTTGGAAGGAATCTCCAAAATTGCTGGAACTGGCTTATTGTAGCTATCGACTAGGAATCTTATCATGTTTGCAACCTGATAGAGCAAAAGACAGAAAGATTTAGATGATGATGCTTAATTATAAGAACTGTGAAATTGATGTCATGTTTATAGTCCCTCCCAAAGAAAAGAGAGAGAAGAAAAAAAAAAAAAAAATGAAAGAAGAAGAAGAAAGAAACAGTCTAGATATTTGGAGAACATCCTAAGCTGATACAGAAACAAAATAACAGAAATTCTAAGCATGATGACAAAATAGGTATAGACGTACTTCATAAAAAAAAAAAGTCTGACATTAATCCCCAAGCATGTGCTGAGCTTGAGAGTGGGAAAAGCAATGCATGTTCAATGAAGAAGAAGCACATAGTTATCAAATTTCCTCACATATGACACGGGGCAGGGATTCGGCACGACATAGACATACCAACATGAAATATTTAAGAAAGAAGACATGGATATGGCAACATGTAATGTATACAAATTTATGTGCACGTGTATATAAGTTTATACTAGAGTTGGGATCAAGCAGCTTTGTTAAGTTGAGTTGGATTGTATTATTAAGTTGAGTTGTATATGTTATATTTAACATACCATTTTTAATCTTTTTCAATAATGAAAGAAAAAACCATAATCCAGTTTGTCTAAAGCATGCTTGAGAAGTGTCTTCATTGTATTCATATCTAAAGAGCTTCAAACTTTCAAAGAAGTATCAATGCGAACACAGCATGTCTGTGAGTCCGTCACACCTTTTAACAAAATTCTTGATCAAATCAAGATCAATGCCAGACCTCTCACTTTCAAATCAGTAAGTGTCGCTGCAACTTCTTCCTAAGGTGATTTCTTCCTAAGGTGATTAGGTCCATCAATCATCCCAAGGATTTCAAACCTATCAATCTGGTTACAAGCCTTTACAACATCATTGTCAAGTCCTCATATGAATTAGTTGGTTATCATTCATAATCTCTCTCCTTAGTTAGCCTTCATTTAAAGAAAAAAATTATAAATGTTATTTTATCCCAACCATGGGCATGGACGCAGCTCTGTCACAAGGGAAGACCATTATGGAACCTGATTGGCTGATTGCAACTCAGTACACCAAGCTTCTCTTTAGAACTGGAGATAGTTTTGTGCTTCCAAGGAGTCAGGATTCAATTTTTTCCCTTCAAAAAATGGGCTTCATAACTGTGCCTTAACCTAAGGAGAAGTTCTCCCTCCCTCCCTCCCTCTCTCTCTCTCTCTCTCTCTCTCTCTCTCAATTCTGATTAATTTTATTTAGTGATATTGTGTTGGAACCAGGATCTTGTGGTCATTTCCAAGACAACATTACCCATTCAACTAAGATTACTTTTAGCGCTTTCAAAGTGGATGTTGGAATGTCTTGCTTCTTTAGGCTGGAATACCTGTCATATATTGGTTAAATATAAACATTGTTGTCAGGTTTTCATCATTCTATGCCTAATTTTGAAATTAATGCTTTTATATTTTAAACCAGCAAAACAATTTTCTATTACAACTATTTTTTCGCAATAATTTTCTCGTTGATTTTTCATCATACCAAGTTGCTTCAAGTAAAACACTTAGTCACTAGTACTGAATTTTTTCCTTTCTCTTTTTGATAACAGGGGAACCATCTCACAGCAAGGCCCTTTGGACCTACCCATGGAACCTAAACCCCCGGGGAGACTAGCGCAGCAACCCACCGCCATACCCTCCCACTTAAATCTTGGGTTGTCCTAGTAGGGAATTGAACCAGTGACCGTGCACCTAACCACACAATCACAAGTTCGCCCTTACCAACTGGGCTACCCAAGGGTGGGTCACTAGTAATGATATTGCAACACAGGATATATACACATTGGGCAACTAACCATGCACCTAGGCTATTGCCTGAGTTCCCAGATGGGCCATTACCTTAGGCTCATCAAGGATTTTAACAACCATGCCATGGAAGATTCAGATTATAAACCAGGGCCGTTGCAGTTGGTTATTGCTTCAATAATGAGTTAGAAACAATCAACCCAATAAAGATTGGTTTGTCAATCATTTATCCCCAACTGCATGATCAAAAGGAGATGAGAACTGATATTATATGATATCAAAGTGTGAGAAACAACTTACATATTGGCTGATTAATACAATAGCAATGTCCTCTTTTGCAGTGAACTCTTTGAATGCATCTTCGATTGCTTTTACAGTTGTTTCTGAGCAGAAAACAAGAATATCATTAGCAATGGAATAAAAATCAGTCTAATATGCTTTAGAAATAAAAACAATTATCAGGTGTTAAAATTTGTTTCATTAAATCAATCATCAGCTCGTTCATTGCATGGAACAGATGTGGTATAATATAGAGGGTCGTATAAAAGGACAGTAGAGCAGGTTCAATAACCAAAAGTTACTGTAATCTTGTTCTCAGTTTCACTAATAAAGGATACGCCATCAGCCAATAACTTTTTAGCTCCTTATAATGATATAATGATAGAACTGAAAGTGCTCTGACCATGCCACCCTAATTAGTTTCAGTGAAGTTAGCATTTTCAATTGGATTATTTCACTAGAAATAGCATCATAATGCAATATATAGATTATAACTCCATGAGAACCTTATTAAAAATACTGGGCTCTTCTTCAAGCCCTTCTAAAAGATGACCAAATCCATCAATAATTCAAAAAGCAGGAGCAACAATTGTAATCAGGATTTTAATCTTGCAAGAACATTTCAATCAAGAATACGACTCATACTAAACTAATTATTGTGTGTAAAATTAAATTTCTAACCAATGAGTTTTAGATTTCTTAATCGTTAGCACAAATTTTCAAGCTTCAGCTACAGACAGAATAGATTGTCAAACTCTGCAGACACTGAATTTAGTAAAATTTTTATCAAATATAGATATGAAAAATATAAACAAAATTTCTCCAAATTCTCAGGATTTGCAGTTGCTCTCCCTCCCTTTCTCCACACAGACAACGCCACTTCTAGTTGTCAATACTGAAAAAAAAAAAAAAAAAAAAAAAAAAAAAAATGGTTACAATAAAGACACTCGAACCTTGGACCTACCCCAACCCCACCCTGCCCTGTACCAACTGAGTAAAGGCTCATTGGTGGATGGTATCACGAATGCTAGGGTGTCACATGCTTGAGTAAGGGTGTTTTTGTTCATGAAACTTGCCTTGCTTGTTTGACGTGCTGTTTCTCTTCTTTTTTTTTCTCTTTATTTATTTATTTATTTATTTATTTCAAGTAACTTTAAGTTCTTTGATTATAAAATATTAACATATCTCTACTAATATACCCCAAAGTTTCACAGATGAATTAGTCATTTTACCCTCTTACAGATTGAAATCTTCCCTAAAATCAAAATTCATAACTTGAGAAATCCCCTCAGCTATACGTTGAAAATTCAAGGGAGAAACCACAGAGACTTGCTACATCATAAAGCTCCCCAATATGAAACCCTCATTCACACAATATTAAGTTGGCATCTCTTTAGCCTTGAGATAAGCCAATAACCACTCATGCCCAAGATTGATTAACGTCCCATGCTTGTTATAGATAAGAGCAATTTTTGCACAATTTTGACAAAGAATTTGCTGGTTCCAAGTAAATAGCCCAACTCAATGAATTTTATAGTGGAAAAGCAATCATAAGAACATAATACAAAATGATAGATGTGTAACAGGGGGTAAAGCATAAGAACTGAATACCATACTTTCCATGTCCCCGCCTAGGTTGACCTCCAACATTTTGATTTGTCAAATCAGGACAGACGGCCAAGTGTGGCAGGAAATTTTGGGACTATAAACCTTGATTAGCATTCAGTACCTTGCAGAGTTGCAGGTAAGAAGGCTTTTACCTAAAAATGCTTAAACAAACTTCCTACAATTTTATATTGAAAGGACCTGTAGGGTAGGGACTCTAAAAGGAAATTGGTTAACTAAAAGCCTAGGGCCCACTCATTATTCAGAGGTGAATCATAGAACACCAAAAGCTGTGGTATTCCCACCCTCTTTTTTCCCCTCCCTCTCCCTCTCACAAGTTAATTATGTTATAAGCTCTAAGAAAAAAAATTATTGGGTCACAATAAAATTTAGCAATTTAATAATAAGAAGAAGAAAAGTTACAAATAGATGACACAAATTGTCTAGGAATAACTACAGAAACAGAGCATTAGTAAAATAGAAAGTAAGCTGGATAAGAACCATGAATTACAGATCACAATCAATCTAAACCTTCAATTGAATAAACTAAAATTAATATTCAAGCATCAAAAAGGCTCATAAGCATACTTGAATCAACAACAAGATAATTTGTCTTTCTCCGCAAGTCGACATTACCCACTCCAGCCAGCAAAAATCCAGTTACAGTGTCCTACATAATAAAATTCAGTCAGTAGATGGGTCTTCCAGATTTATATGATGTCGTCTAGAATCTAGATACATCAAGACCTAAACTTAAAATACCCGCAATAAATTGAAAGAACCCACTCAAGGAATAAAATTACAAAAATGATAGGAGGCAAAGAATTTATGAAAATGTATTGTCAGACATTTTTTTCCCAATCAATTACAGAAGATGCTTATAAACTGTGATGTCCAGAAACTCATGGGTGGAAAGAGTAAGAACCAAATCAACCAATGTACATCTCCTAAGGATAGGCAACAAGCCATGTAGTGACTTATCACTTAAGTCGCATGTATGTGAAGGGAATTAGAACCCCCACCCCCACTTGATAGTTCATACATAGGAAACTTGTACCCAAAAAATGAAAGGAAAAAATCAGTCAGATTGGATAATCGTTACCACAATTAATGTGGACTTCTTTCAAACAAAAGTTCTTCCTGAATGTCCAAATGAAATTCAATAGGTTGATAGTTGGTTTTACACAACCAAGTTTTTTATCAATAACAATCCAATGACGCCAACATTAATAAAAAAGATCTATCAAATATGGTACTGACAGATTGGGACTTCACATAGCAAGAGAGATGAGGTGTGCTCACAATACACTATTATAAAACAGGCACATCCAATGATAGAACAATCGTAACAAGTCTCATAGAGACACCATCCATGCTAAAAACTTAACAATCAACATATGTCAATGTAAAACACTAGATTTAAAATTTTAAAACAGCGAACTCATTCATACCTCATCAGCAATCATAGCAATGAGTGCTGAGTTCTTAGAGGGAATTTGAGCCCTGCCGGCCATTTAAAGTTTAATAATTCAGCTGCAGTGAGTAAAACAAATCAGAACAAAAAATGTTATTTACTATGAACATATAGAGAACAGTGAATAATAACTAGAATATACAAAAGCACTGCCTGACAGTAAATTATTCGTATAAGCTATCAACAAGTAAACTGTAGAAACATTTCCTTAAGATTTCTCTCTGTCTATTCACTATTCTATTTGTTTAAAATGGTCAAACCAGCAAAGGTTTCATGCCTTCCACCAAAAATAGCTGCCATTAGTCACTGTAAATAATAAAATTTCCAACTGAATACTCTGGGGAAATGTGCATAAATTGATAGCAAAAACCGGATCATCAGAAGTAGTACCACAAAATTCTTCTCAAAACCATTTTTCCCAAGTCCTCCATTTGAATGCCAAAAAATTTCCAAGAAAAAAAAATGTAAACTACAATTTTGAACTTAATATCTCCCATTATTTGAAACCCAAGGAAATAATCCTCCACTCAACCAAACCTAACTCTTTTTTTGATAAGCACCAAACCTAACTCATCCAATTAGTTTAGATGAGATTATGTTTTCATTTTTTTTTTCAAAAACCAAAACAACAGAAACATAAATTCCCAAATTTTATTTCTTCCCCTTTCTCCAATTTTCCCGGAAACCAAACGAATGTCAAAAATAGGCTATAACCGAGAAAACAATATGAATTTTCCTTTCGTGTGCTCAAACTAGTCATACAAAGCATACCCAAATCTATAAAAAAAAAACCTACATTGGATCGTCGAAAATCGATACATGAAACAACAAAACAGTTGAAAGATATCAAATCTTGCAGGGAAAATACCAACTGGAATTATACATCAGAACCCATTTACCAATAATTGAGCAATATATATACACGCACGCACAATGTAGAGGACATACAAAGACGAACCTGCAATGCAGTGTCCCTGAATTCTCTGAGCTTTGGATCCACAGACACGGAGGGAGGGAGAGGGGGAGAGGGAGATCAAATGTGAATCTTAAGACCCGAGAGTTGAGTCCGTGAAACTATAAAGGATGAACTCGGTCGTGTTAAGATGCCCGAGTCGACCCGACTTGAAACTACATGGGGATTTGGAGGGGAGAGTGGGGGTGTCGGGTCACGGGTATGGTCAAGGACACCCAAAGATTTGGAATTTCTTTTCATAGTTATACACTTATATTAGGATGAGACTATTACCACCCCAAAAAGTACGCTAAACTCTTCACTTAATTTATACTTTAATAATTTTTATGAAAAATATAAAAGATTTCTATAAAAACTAGACGTGTTATACATTATAATACATCATTTTGAACAATTTTGTAAAAGAAAATTTTTCCAAAATCTACCATTTAAGTGGAATGTTTGGCAATTCCCAATCTCTGTTTCATTTTTCCCAAAAGATCCATAAAAATGGCCCAAAATTTTAGTTAAACGACAAATTTTGGAAAAACTTTCTTTTACGAAATTGTTCGGAATGATATTTTCTAGTGGATTATGTGTCTAGTATTTGTAAAAGCCTTTTATATTTTTCATAAAACCTTAAAAAGTGTAAACTAAGTGAGGGACTTAAGTATTTTATGTGGTGGCAATAGCCTCCCTTATATTACAAATCGTAACCCACACAATGTACAGACTTGGGATTCAATTATTACAAAACTTTAATTATCATTATTTTATTTTAAAATTTTAATTATTTTTATCTTCTTTTTTTCCTTTTAAAGATTTCTGAGTCAAACTAATTTAATTAAGGTATGGTAATTTTAAATAGGGGAAATTGGCGAATAGTCCATTTTTGGTAAAATATTGGCAAGTAATCAAGTATGAGTTTTTCTAAGTCAATTAGTTAATGAAACTAAACTTATTTATCAATTAATCACACATTTTTTTGAAAATCCTTGGTTTGCCCTTATTATTACTAAGGGCACTCCTTTTTTTGTTATGAAGGGTATCTCATGTAACTAAATTAAATTTGTTGTATTATAATTTTTAAAAACTTAAAACTTACAATATATATAACCGTTTAAAAATATATATATATTTTTGGAACCAACTCGTCGACATCTTCAAAAAAATATCCATATTGATTAAGTAATTATTAAAAAAAATTAAAATCGTAAAATTTTACTACTTGACATAGTTTAACGTAATACTCATAAAACTGTAAAATTTTACTACTTCAGTAGTAAATTTTACAGTAAAGTAGCAAAATTTTACTACTTCATGAAATAAATTTTACAACGAAGTAGTAAAATTTTTACTACTTTGAGAATTAGGGTTTGAAATAGTTTAGGATTTGGTGATTTACTCAATGATGGTGTTTATTCACTTAGGCATGTAGGTTCGCGATAATTTCTTGCAAAGTTTGGATTGTTCCCAGCATATTTCCTTATAGGAAAAATTATATGAACCCAACTAAAAATAACCAGGATATAAGATTAGAAGAAAAACATGAGAATGGTGGTATTATTATTATTATTTTTTAACCCATAAAAAGTTTATATTATTAATGAAGATGTAAGTAGCATACAAAGAGAATCCCCAAAGGTCCCAATAGCAAAATAGAGAATAAGACTTAACACCAAACTCCAAAAAACAACAAACCCAAAGATTACACAAACAGTAGTGAACTAAATATGAGTTGAGAATGATGGTAATAAAAGTTCTGAAGATGAGTTGCAGATAATAAAGGGTCCTAGTTATGGGGGATGCAATCATTGGTGACAATGGTTATTTCTGGTGGTAGAAGAAATCATTGGAGTCTAAGCTCGCTGGTGAGGTTTAGATCTGGAAGAGAGAAAGAGCAGGAGAGTGAAAAGACAGGAAAGTGAAAGAGGCAGAGAGAGGGAGGGACGTAGGGAAGTTAGATCTGGTGAATTTTAGATCTGGTTTCTTTAGATCTGGTGTTCGTCTTTAGATTCAGTTTGGAGGAGTTCGACACCAACGGACTTCATAGCTAGTCGTCGTCGCCGGAGGTTAGACATCGATGGAAATCAGCCACCATTAGAGTTGTTTAGGTTGGGGTTTGAGAAGAGAGAGATGGTGATGGGGTGGTTTTGGCGTAGAGGATGGAGAGGGATAGGTGAAGAGAGGGATAAATAAATAACTTAATAAGAATGATGGTATTTTGGTCGGCTACAAGTCAAATGGACTAAATGAGTTGAAAAAAGAGTTGGGCGAATGTTTGCTAAATAAGTTATATTTGGTGGACTGATGGCCAAATCCCCCTTTTTTATATTCAATATTATCATATCTCAATTATTGTTTTTTCTTTCTTAAGATTTTTTACTTTTGAGTTCCTTATTTAAATATTTCTGAAGTTCTTATTCAAATTAATTTATTGAACCAATATGAAAGTGCCATGTCAATTTAAATGTGGGGTCACAATCAATGAGAGAATAAAATGAACAACAGAAGAAATCGAGAGAAGAAGGTGAAAAAAGTATGTCACATCAGCGTACTGATCTTTATATAATAGTATAGATTTACATGGATTACTATTAATGTTAAGGTTAAATATATTCCAAAATATTCCCACCATAACATTATTTGTTCACTTTCTTTTATAATAAAGAAATTTGTGAGTAGAGAAAAGTAAATGAATTGAGTAGTTGGCCACTCAAACCTAGCGAACTCGATGACACGTTTTATTTGAACTCGGTCGTGAATGAGCTTGTTAACTCTCTCTCTCTCTCAATTGTTATTTGAATGGTTTGAACAATTATTGTTGTAATGGGATTATAACCTAGATGGCATGTCTCCTTCCTAAAGGGGAAGGATTCAAGAGAGATTGTGATTTCAACTCTTTTCAAGTAGGTGTGTAGAATAAAAAAAGGGTATAAAATACCCTTGTTGTGTCATTAGGTTATCCCTTGAAAACCCTCCCCCTCCTTAACCAAAAAAAAAAAGAAAAGAAAAGAAAAAAAAAAAAAAGAGGAGAAGACAGAATAAAAGAAAAACACTACATACACACACGATTATTACATATAATTGTATGGGTAGTGGGTTTCCTGTAAGACGTAGTTGGTTTATAATCATTTTTAATTGGAATTGAAATGTAAGCACCCTAGGAGATTGCATTCCTTTTTTATAATAGTGACTTCGAAAGTATAGATCAAAGGGGTGGCACGAGCTATGCATGTGAGCCTCTCCTCATTGTATCTCTTGTTTTCTGTTCAGTTATTCATTGGTGGTATAAGTATTTATCGTAGAATTTTTATAGATGGTGACTTCTATGAAAATGGCTGTGGATGAGTTCAAATTATTATTTTGTCCCTCTTATTCTTATGTTTTTAATAAAAAAATAAAAATTAGAAGACAGTATAGAGATATTTTCGAAATAGAATTGTGAGCACGCCTGCAAGAGAGTGTGGAGGGGCAAGCACTAGACCATTGTCTGCATTAGATTACTATTGAGAAGGCACATGACAACTCCAAACAACAACATTGCCTCAATCAGCAACTACCTTTGTTCACTGTTTTCCAATAAGATTATTATCTAGAGGATTGAGCTTACATTTCTAGTTTATGGATTTCCATTTTCCCAAATCCCAAATGTGACTTTACCCTCTCACTTCTTTTTTAATTTTTGTTTAAAATAATAATTTAAATTTGCTCTCTTGTCTTTTAATTATAATGAATACGACAACAATTTCTTAGAAACTAAACGACAATTTAACAAGTAAAAGATTTGTCGGTGATAACAGCCATTGGTAGTTAGCATAACAATCCGTTACTACAATATTGTTCGTTATATAACTAACATTTCCTTTTTGGTGTTAACGATAATTGTTATGCAGTTTTTTAATTGTAATTTACATTAATTTTGCAAGGATTGCTATATAGCCATAAATAGCCATATACTTTTATAACCATTTAAAGTAGTTGGTTGGACATTATACTTTAAAAGACTATGGAAGCAATCAAATTGGTAATAATAACAAATCTTCCATTTTCGTAAATAATTTTATATAGTACTTAGAAAATTCACAACCTTCAATTTATATATATATATATATTTTATAAAATTTATATTTTTGAAATCTAATCATTAAAATTTTCAAAACAAAACCCATGAATTTTAAAATTTTTTTTTTTTTAAATAGACATAATTTCACTATTGGCGAACAATGAATTTAACAATGGTGATAGTGAAAATTCACTGTCATGATAGTTGAATTTCTTTGTACGTATTTAATATTGATCATTGGTCTTGTTTGATAGACCTCAAGATCACAAAAATTACTAATTTTATGAAAAATGGACTTGCAGAACAAAGGTTATCAAATTTTAAAATTTGAAAAGCATTAAATGATGACGTTGTAAATGTTTTTTTTTTTTTTTTTGGCTTTGAATATGTATCGAAGGGTATTTTGTGTAGAGAAGGAAAGTCTAGGAATCTTTGGCATTAAGAATCTTTTGCTTCGATTTAATGAGCTAGAAATCTAATATGAGGGACTTATGACCAAAACTCCCATAACAATCGGCAAGTCTGAATTTCTACTACTTTTTGTAATATAAAATTGGAACTAGAGTTTTGCAGGCAAGTAAATTATGTACTCGTACTCCGATTAAGCCCGATTGTAAGGCTAGTAACATCCATACCTACCTAAATAATTATAATTTCAAAATAATTGTAAGAAGCTATGAGACTTAGCTCCAAGGAAGCAAAAGATTTCAGGTCTAACTTCCACTCCTTCTTGAAGTTAGCTACTAAGTAGGTTTATTCAACATGAGTGTTAACTGATGCCAATTGAATAGTAATATTACACATATTTCAATATCAATGCTACAAATTATAGCCTATAATTGATAATAATAATTCCATTGTCATTTATTACCTTATTTACATAGCGACAATAATCTTCAAATAAAAAAAAAAAAAAAAAAAAACCGACAGCGGTGGTAATCCTCCCAATAAAGTAAGAGGAAATATTTAGGAGTAGTAAAATTTAATCATTTGGCCCAGCATTTTCCAAGTAGCTTCCTATGGGCCACAACCAAACAGACCCTGCATCTTCACACCACTTTCTACGAATCTTCCTTTCTATGCCCACGGCCCCACCCACATCCGTATCCCACCCGAATCCCAATATACGGACTCCAAATCTCCCCGAGTAAAAGAAGGAAAATATCAAAAACTTGAGGTGATCCCATCAGCATATGCTGATATAAATTACATCAGTATTATGTATTAAAGGTTGTATCCCTTGCATTAATTCAGTGCACCTCACATCTCACTAATGTACAAAATACAACTCTCAATACAAGTTTTGATATAAGATATATCAGCACGTGCTTACCTGATCATCATTCTACCAAAAACAACAAAAACAACATAAACAAAAGGGAGAGGATTCAGTGCTGAGTTTGGAAAACTCAGCACCGTGCCGAGCTCATCTCGGCCGTCCATCTCGGTTTTGGATGGTTGAGATTGAAATATGATAAAATTACCAAAATACCCTTATAAAATAATTTTTTTATCTTTCAATCTCAGCCGTCCAAAACTGAGATGGACGGCCGAGATGAGCTCGGCACGGTGCTGAGTTTTCCAAACTCAACACTGAATCCAAGTCTAGAAAGAAAAACAAAAACAAAAACAAAAACAGTACACTCTCTCTCTCTCTCTCTCTCTCTCTCTCTAATAAATGAGTGGCCTTTCGTGCTCTGTCCTATCTCTGACTTCTGTGTTCAATCTATATATAGCACGGCTCACAATCATACACCCCTACAAAGCTCTCTTGATCCATATTGCTTTTCTAAACATTATCTTCCTTCTCCGTGTTTCCTCAAACCGAAGGGTCTAGAGGTAGAGGTCGCAACTGGGTTTGTTGTGTGAATTACTCTGTTCTCTATGCTCTGTTCTTGTAATTTCTGAAATGTGTATGTTGCCTTAGATTTCGTTGTATCTTACTTCTGGGTCTTGCAATTGGCATAATTTTGGGTTTTCAATTTTTTTGGGTTTGTTTTAATTTTTTTCATTTTTTGCCTCTACTGGTCACATTTGTGGATCCTCTGTTCTCCTGCTTTATATTATATGTACTAGTATAAATATTTCCTTCCTTTGGTGTGTTGGTTTGTTTGTTTTGGTGATGGATATTTTTCCTGGAAATGTTAGGTTTGTTTGCTGAATTTATTTTTCTGAGAAATTTTGCTGATCTGGGTACTTTTTTGTTTTCTTTTTGTGTTCATATTTGTCATGTGAAGTACTTTTTTGGTAGAAGAACGTGATTTTTATATTTGTTCTTTTTTTTTTTTTTGAATTAATTTCATTTCCGTATGTTTGCTTTGCTGTGCTATAATTGACGCGCGTGGATATTTGCTCATGAATTGTGCTTTTGATCCAATTTCACCCAACTAAACAATATGCATTCAAAATGTTCTTTTTTGTTTTTTTGGAAATAGAATTATAATTTTTGAAAATATTTTTATATTTGGATGTGGCTAGAAATGGATGGATAGCATTGCTCCCTGTTGTCATTGTTTTTGTCGTTCTCTTCTTCTTTTGTTTTTCACTCGTTTAATACATTCATACTTGGCGGTCTGTTTAGAAGTTTGCAATTCTGTCGGTTACTATTTTTTATTCATTTATTTTTTCTTATTTTGTTGGAGCAACAGCCTCTGAATGAAGGTTGCAGGCATTGTGTTTTTTGTTTTTATTTTTATTTTTTAAAAAAATTATATGTGTGGAATGAATTATTGTAGCAGTCTTTTATGTTCAATTGAATGATTGATAATTTCGCATTATCAATGCTTGTGAGTTCTTTAGACTTGGCTGATTAATTTTTAGTACTGCAGAATGGGGAGTACTGATGGAACTAGTTATGGCGCATACACCTATGAAAACCTTGAGAGGGAACCTTACTGGCCATCCGAAAAGCTAAAGATTTCCATCACTGGGGCAGGAGGGTTTATTGCCTCCCACATTGCTCGCCGTTTGAAGAGTGAGGGCCATTACATTATTGCTTCTGACTGGAAGAAGAATGAGCACATGACTGAAGATATGTTTTGTCATGAATTCCATCTTGTCGATCTTCGGGTGATGGATAATTGCTTGAAGGTTACTGAGGGAGTCGACCATGTATTTAATCTTGCTGCTGATATGGGTGGGATGGGCTTCATTCAGTCGAACCACTCGGTTATTATGTATAACAACACAATGATCAGCTTTAACATGCTTGAGGCTGCCAGAATTAATGGAGTCAACAGGTTTGTTGTCTTGGATTTAGTATTTGGTATCAGTTTTATCATATTATACCATTAATTGACATTGGATTCTTAAGCCAATGATTAATTTGCTTTGGAAGATAAAATTCTAGGATTCTTAAGTATATTCTTCTTCTGAATTTCTCTTCTTCCTTTTTATGTTTTTCCTCTCACATAATCGTTTCACTAAGTCCTCTAATATCTATATCTGGGTTCATACAGGTTTTTCTATGCTTCTAGTGCTTGTATCTACCCTGAATTTAAGCAGTTGGAAACTAATGTGAGCTTGAAGGAGTCTGATGCCTGGCCTGCAGAGGTTGGTTGCTTTTGAGTTTTAGTGGTTAAGAACAATTCAATCTGCTTGAATTTGATCATGAATTATACAGAATTAATTAATCAATTAATTTTTCCACTTGGGTGTTAGCCTCAAGATGCTTATGGCTTAGAGAAACTTGCAACGGAGGAATTGTGCAAGCACTACACTAAAGACTTTGGAATTGAGTGCCGTATTGGAAGGTTTCATAACATTTACGGTCCCTTTGGAACATGGAAAGGTGAGATCTTTGTTGCAGTGGTTGCTTACTTATATGAATGATGTTGTCCATATTAGGATTCGACTCATTTAAGCCGCTTTGCTATATATCACAGGTGGGAGGGAGAAGGCTCCAGCTGCTTTTTGCAGAAAGGCTATTACTTCCACTGATAAGTTTGAGATGTGGGGAGATGGTCTGCAAACCCGATCTTTCACTTTCATTGATGAATGTGTAGAAGGTGTACTTAGGTGAGAACTTAGTGTTTCTGATTTTCACGTGTTCTACCACAATGCGACGATAACTTTCCTCTATTATACCTCATTCTACATTTTACACAGAAAACTTGAAAAGTAAAGTGTTTTGACACCATCTTATACTACGTGTTTATCTTTGTGTTGAAATTATATATATTCTTCACTCTTGGTCGTCTGATTCATAATCTTGTAATCAACTTGTTTTCAGATTGACCAAGTCAGACTTTAGGGAGCCAGTGAACATTGGAAGTGATGAGATGGTTAGCATGAATGAGATGGCTGAGATTGTTCTTAGTTTCGAGGACAAGAAGCTCCCAATCCACCACATTCCGGGCCCAGAGGGTGTCAGAGGTCGTAACTCAGATAATACACTCATTAAAGAGAAACTTGGTTGGGCTCCAACAATGAAATTGAAGGTATACCTCTATATGTGCATTGTTTTGTATTAACTAGCTCACCTAGTAATGGCATGTCTAAACCGTTCTACCCCTTGTAGGATGGGCTGAGATTTACATACTTCTGGATCAAGGAACAGATTGAGAAAGAGAAGGCTAGAGGCATAGATCTATCGGTTTATGGGTCATCAAAGGTCGTGGGAACCCAAGCACCGGTTCAACTAGGCTCACTTCGTGCTGCTGATGGCAAAGAATGAGGTGGTTGAAGCTAAACACAGCTCTTAATAGTTGCGCCTCCGAGAATGCCAGTTTTATTATGATATAAGGATACCTTCTTGCATTGGTATATATATGCACGTTTTGTATGGGTATGGACAATAATTACATTTAGAGCTACCATTTTGGTGTCTTATTTGTACTATGTGGATGTGTTTCATGGGTAGTTCTTGTGCTTCCATTGTATTTGTGTAGCATTTTGGGGGCAATCCCTTGCTGTAGGATGATATAATATGGCTTATGAATGGCATTTTCTTTCTTCCCTTTTAAAGCATTGGGTGATTGTGAATTATATATGTGTTACTTTTGCTTACGGTTTTATATCTTGGTTTGGTCTTGTGATGTCTCTCTGAATATTGGGCTTGACTGGCTTGAATGAAATTGTTTGTCTGCGCATAAGGAAGTGTGAATATCAGAGATTGTTTATCTGCGCATAAGGAAATGTGAATATCAGAGTGCAGGTTGGTTGTGAGTCTTGATCAAAGTGAAGGTTGCCTTGTTCATGTGGTCCTAGGATGTCTACATATTAGTCATGGCAGAAATCATCCTTACCTTTTAGAAGCCAATCCACACCCATCACCCCAATTCTCAATCTCTACACTTTTAAGACTTATATTTAGCCACGTTGATGAAACCGACACTACCTATTTGCACCACGTATATCTCCAAGAATATTCCAATGCAATAGATACTAATTCTTGAGGCCAGAGGGAAGCACTCCAAATATTACATAAGAAACAACTCAAAAGACAATTTCCTCAGTGACATGCTTGAATAGGGCAATGACCTGGAAAGCTCAAAGCTTACAAGACATTGTGGCAATGGTCAGAGTATTTTACAGCAACCTTTATTTCCTCACAGGACATAACTATCTCGCAAAAAACACGTTGCTAGAAAATGGTAAGAAAATTATACACGTCGTTTTCTCCGAGAACATAATTTCGATATTATCAGAAAGGGGGTCAGGCTATTGCCATCACATAAAATATTCTAAGCCCTCCACTTAGTTTATATTTTTTTAAAGTTTTATGAAAAATATAAAAAGTTTTTATGAGAACTAAGTATGTAGTCTACTAGAAAACATTATTCTGGACAACTTTGTAGAAATTTTTTTTTTTCAAAATCTATCATTTACATAGAATTTTTGACCATTTTTCATGAAAAATGAAACAGATTTTGTAAATGGTTAAAAAGTCCGTCCAAATGATAGATTTTGAAAAAACTTCCTTCTACAAAGTTGTTCAAAATGATATTTTCTAGTGAATAACGTGGCTGGTTTTCGTAAAAACTTTTTATATTTTTCATAAAATCTAAAAAGTATAAACTAAGGGAGGATTTAGAGTATTTTATGTGGTGGCAATAGCCCCCTCTATCATAAACTATCTAGTGAAGGCCATGCCACCTATCCCGTGTGGCTAATTATGGAGAGAGAGGGTTGATATTTGTGGTGATAGCTGGTGGCTGATGGGTCTGGTTTGGACTTTGATTCAAGTGGTTTATGAGTACAGATGATGGCATGATGTCCGAGGTAGCCAAGTTTCAAGGACTAAGGTTCACAAGAAAACAAGGGGAACCCATCTTGTCACGTGGAAGCACAATAGCTCCAAGAAGTACCTGGTGTACTATTTTCTCTCTCTCTCATGTCTCTTATGACAATGGCTCTACAATTTGCATAAGTGGGACCACTCAAAATCAATTTGTAACATGGTGCTTTCTTTCCAAAAGGCCTTTTGTGTAGCAATTCAAGCCACTGATAAGCAGCGGTGCTGGAGAGGGCATGAGGTGCTCCTTTTCAAACGCCCTTCTTATGAGCACTATATTTGTGCTTTTCAACCATGCTTATAATGCTGTAAGCAGTCACTGTATTGCTGATATGATGGATTGATGGGAAGGTCTATCAGCTTAGTCATGTTGAGCCTTGTTAAAATGGACATGTTGGCAGCAATTGCGGAAAAAGAATCATGAAAAATGCCTAATAAGGAGGTGGGGTTTGATTTAATGACACATTTTAAAATATATTCGAGCTCAAATCTTGTATATCGTGCGTGACTGATTCTTTTTTCTTTTTCTTTTTTTCTCCCGAGTATATATGAGAGAGATCATAAAAGAAGACAGCTCACATGGTAACCTTATTTGGGGGAAAAATATAGAAGAAACGAGAGATTAAAGGTTCATAAGATCAATCAAATGATAACGAAAAATGCGAGCTCCACGAAGAACAAAAGATATAAGGTAAAACAAAGGAGGGTTACGCATGGGGTACCCAAAATTTTGGAGCCGAATGCCCTAAGGAGTGGAGAATGGATTGGGGGGAGTGTCATACATTAGACCAACTACTGTCAGGGTTTTGGTCTAGATTAATCTCCACGAATAGATGGAATACATAACACACATCGTCTATCAGGTAAAAAAGAGCACCAAGAATCGATTGCAATCTGCAAGACCTTGGGTCCATAATATTGATATCTTTAGAACTAAATTTAGGACATTCATTGCAAGCCAAAAAGGACAGATTGAGGCATTTATATAAACATCCATTCGAATTTTAATTGCATGCAAAAAATTTGGAGCTTCCTCGCTAAAAGGGTTTAAAACATTAGCCGACCTTCATCAAAATCAGCCTTGCAATAACAAAGCAGAAGGCTTTCTGAGCCCGAAATCCTGCTTAGGTATTTCCTTTTCAATTTTCTTTTCTCATTTGTAGAAAAATAAATGTGAAAAAATCATGTCAACCAATCCAGTGCAGTGATAGCAAACCACCGACCTTGTAGACATGGTGGTATCTATCTCCTCTTATAATGGGGAGGTTGGGAGCTCGAATCCTAACCCATCTTCTTATATGAAATAAAAGTGGGGGTTAAGGCCCTATACTATTGGGTATGGTGTAGGGTCGGTACCCAAAAAAGGAATGAAGCTGCAGTGAAGCAAGCCTCAGAAGAAAATTATTGTTGATGTTCTGTATAATGAGGTCTAGACTTGTTCAACAACTCAAAATGTCTCCTAAGTATTATATAAATCACATTGAATCAAATTATCAAGGCAGCCCATATTGAAATGATATTACAATGTGCTCTTCGAATGTTTTAAATTTAACTGTAAGGTGTAAACATATGAACATAAGAATTCAAGATGTGATATGTAATTCTGTAAAACAACAAGAAAGCTCTCTGCCAACCAAATAAAAAGAGACACTGTATACCAACTTGCCTACCTCAGTTGTCGAGATCATGAAAAACTGGATTGGCTTCAAGCTGCTCTGAAAAATTCTGAAGGATCTCCTTCACAAAACCCCCAAATTCATCCTTCTCTAATTCCACAGCACTCTTCTTGCTATCTACATCAGCAAATACCGCATCGTAAAGAAGAACCACAGCTTCGTTGGCTTCTGATGGTGGCAAGCCCAACTCCTTTCCATTTTTCTCAAGATAACCCCTGATTAATTCTGTACTCCTCTGCCCATCATTTCCACAGTGCTTTTCCTGCCATATCTTCTCTATGACATCATTCAATTGCTTCTCATCGACCAAAAGCTGCATTTTAAATCTAGACATTATCAGAATTTATAGAAAAATAATTCAGATTTAAACTTATCTCCAGAACCATTATGACTAAATTCTCAAATTTATTAAAAGAAGTCTTGAATCCTATCCGATTTGTCAGCAAGTGTTATACTGTTATGTAAGCCAATTTTATCATGCATAATTCAGCAATTTCTGAATGTTCAGAAATGTCCTAAATATTGCAAATATTTTATTAACAAACTTCCCAAATCAACAATGACAGCATATGGTCCCCTTTATTTATTTATTTTTATATTAAAAAAATTATTTATTGTGAAATGCTTTCCTCATTTAATTCATTTTTAAAATTTGCAGTCATCAACAAGGCCTGAAGTTGCATGGATGGAGAACAAGGAAAAGTAATGCTGTTTTGTTACAATACCAAACACCAATTCAAATTCAAAGAATGTTTATTCCTAATTTTCCCATATAGCAATTGCACTTCAAGGAACAGATTTCTTGAGAAGACAACAATATGTAGGGTTTTTTACTAAAGGGAGAAACATGGATAGTAAATTACCTTCCTTAGCTTGGAACCATTGATGATTTTGACGTTTTGGATAACAACAACATGATTTTCAGTCAAAGCATCAGCTAGTTCTTGTAGAATAGGCTGGAGTAATTCTGCAAATTGTGCTTGGCCCAATTCTCCTTTCCCCTCAGCTCCGTGTTTCTTCAAGATGTCATTTAGCAGAGGAAATTCTGTTCAATGGTTCAACCAAAGGTGGCATGTCATTAACTACATGGAATTAAGAACATTTCTAAGTAAGAATGGAATTTTAAATTAATAGAAAAGAATTTTACAAGCTAGGTTAGCAAGTTGATCGTGAGGGCTAGGGGGCCAAACTGTGTGGGAGTTCTAAAATTTGGAACCAAGATAAGGAAACTTGGAACAAGTTCACAAACCTTGACATGACCAATTGATAAGAAAACAACAAATCTTCAATTTCACTCCACAGTGTTAATAAAGAATTTAAAGGTCATTCAATAATTTGTACCCACGGCCAGAATAAATTTTGAAAAATGAATCAACTGATGCACAGATTCAGTGCATGTTCATATTAAATGCATTATCTTCAATCACTAGAAGAGTAGCAGAAGCAGCAACTGAAGGTAGAAAAAAATGTAAATTCATTTCTACAGGGGCCTCTAAATCTGTGGGCCCAAAAGTGGTATCAACAAATTTTTTTTTTATTTTTTAATGAATTAAGATACGTATTAATAACAAAAGGCTTAGGCCAAGTACATGAGACATATACAAGTACTAAACAAAGACCCCTCTAAAGCTTAAGGGCATCTACAAAATGTACAAAAGAGATGAAAGCAGAATCAACATTAAAATAAAATCAATGCAACTAATGAGCTATGATTCTGTTACTCAGTGTTTGGGGCACATAGTAGATGTAGAAGTAAAGCACATAAGAAATTCACAAAGCGAAAGCACATAGAGAGGGAATGTGCCCAAGCACATATGTGGCATGGAAAAAGCCCTCTTTTCATGCACGATGTGATGAATAATATAGCAATATCCTGAACTTAGTTCTTAAGTGAAACATGCAACTGTCATCAACTTAAAATAAAAGAGTGAACAGCTATATGACTACATCCTATGAGGAATTCAGCTATCAGTGTACAGTACTGGTCCTGTAAGTGTTTCTCTGAAGTTTCAAATTTATCTCCTCACACCCATGATTGTAGACAGTGTATCTATGGGTAACTTTTAGATACAATATCTGAGCAGAATCAAGCCAAAACCAAGGGTTATTGACAGCAGGAGTTGGGCACTCCAGATCATTATCATCTCCATCTATACAATCTTAGTGCCGGTGAATGCCACTGACATTGCATACATGCCAGAAAATAAGTCTTGAGTTTATCTATCATGTGACTTGTCATAGTATTTTTTTATTTTTATTTTTTGGTCAGCAAAGAGAAACTAACTAACTCTAGGGGTACAAACACCCACGAGGTCAGAAAAAAGAATGTTACAAAGCCCACTAGGGGGAGAATCCAGAACCATGAAGTTGCTATATGCTTTATGACCCTTCCTGGCTAAGAAGTACACACATTTGTTGCCCTCCCTAAAGATGTTACAACCTGCATTGCCATGGCTTAGCAAGCAGAGCCCTACAGTACTCTATCAAAACTCCATCTGGATGGTTCACTGTTGCAGCTGATTGAATGACATCAATGGTAGCTTGAGATTTAGTCTCTATAACCAATTTCTTAATGCTCAGATCCCATGCCAAAATCAGACCCCGGAGGACTGCTCATAAATCTGCCCATAGTGTTGTTGGTTTGTTACACTGCCCAAGGTTAGAGATGAAGTGTTTCATCCCATGGCCAGCCCCATTTCTGGTAAGTCCCCCTGCTGCTGATGAGCTTGGGTTTTCAAAGAAACTCCCATCTGTATTAAGCTTGGCCCAGCCCTCAGGAGGAAAGGCCCATGAAACGAAAATGGGTTTTTTTACTGGGATAGCTAGGCTTTGTGGGACCCATGACACAAGAGGGAAAAGCACAGGCTATGTCACAAGCAAGGTGGAAAGCTCTTTGGCAGGTCTGAAAGCAATTAGAGGGTAAATTTCTATGGTTTCGTCATTTTGGGCTTTCCATGCAGACCCAGCTATGGCTATGAACAAGGCCTGCCACTGGAAATATGAAGCAAGCGGGTGAGAGATATTCTGGTTGTCCAGATTGGCTTTGATCCAGTTGTGGTGGTTGAGGTTGAAAAACCAATGATTAAGTAGTCTTTTCCACACCTACATAGCCTTGGGGCAGTCCCTAAGGGCATGCATGGCACTTTCAGCAGTGGTTTGGCATCTTTGGCAGACAGCATCATTGGCCATTTTCCTTCTGAATCTAAGCTCATTTGTAAGAATTCTGTAATGTTGAAAGGGTCAGAAACATCTTAAACTTCTGGGGACATTGAATACTCTAAATCCATTTCCATGCGCCTCTATCAGAAGGAGGGTAGGCATTAGGAGGAGGGTAGCTTTAGTATGTAGGAAGTTGTAAGCAGACTTTGAGGATAAAGCCCCATTCGAGGAGAATATTTCCACCCTGTTTTATCTAGGGTGGCAGGCAACCCCAATTGGATTTGCCACTTCAAACTTTAAATGTGACAAGTTTCAGATCAATAAAATTTCAACATGTGGCAAGATTCAGCATTGTCTGGTGCAATGGTAAAAGTCTCAGGCTACCAAGTGCGAAGGCATAAGTTCAAGTCTTGAAATCAGCCACTTTGTATTAACTAGTAAAAAACATTGTTAGGACTGTATCCATCTTAACCCACCAACACTGGTATTGGGCTTTTTAGAATTGTGTGCCTTCCTGCATTTGCAAGAATTTTTGCATATTTTGATGTGTGGCAGAGGACTGGTGGTCCTGAAGTTGTCACATGGGTAAAATATGAGGTGGTAAAGCATATTCATCAAAATTGGACCAAAAAAATCAAAATTGGACCAGCCCGTCTGATTGGGCCAGTGAACTGAGCCCTTCTCAGGTTGGATTTTATGTAAACCAGTCCAAATCAGCTTGTCAGACTGGTTATCTATGTACAATGTGTCTCTGAAAAAGTTAACTTAATTGGATGGCATAAAGACTCAGACCGTGGACATATAAAATAATAGCCACTCTCTACCACTACTCCACCTGCATGTTTTGTTGAAGTCCTTGTTACATATATTATTTAAGAGTTTTCAAATGCATAAACACTAACTGGAAATCAAATATATCTAAAATAATAGGAAATTAGAAGTAAGTGGTTCAACTGATTGAACCGTAGTTGAAGCAATGACCCACCTTCCTTACCAGATTGATGTCTGGTCCGAGTTTGATAACTGTGGGTAAAAGCATAATTACAAGAAATGGCATATGGAAAACACACCTCCGAGAATAAAACAATGCTTACGAGAAAGAGATTGCAATAGAGATCCATTTTAAATAACAACAATTATATTATGACAAACAAAAATAGGTAGTAATTAAATTTATATGCAAAATTAGGAATGATATAAGTATAAAGATTAATTCCACAGAGGATTGCATGCATTTTTTGGATGATGAAGATTACTCTAAAACATACATCCATGAGGAGGTTGATAGGAGAAAAGAAAACAACAGATAAAGAAGGAAGAGAAATAAAATGCCTCTCTTTTTAAAATAGAGGGTGTTGTATTTCACGCACCCTCTAACTGAGATATAATATTTTTCATTTTTATGTTGTTGTTAATGAATTTGTTTCTCATCTTTCTAAACAAAAAAAACAGCACCCCCTCCAAAAAAAAAAAAAAAAAAAAAAAAAGGGAAAAAAAAAGAAAAAAAAAAAGAAAAAGAAAAGAAAATAAGTTAACAAATGCCAGAACTATGTACACTATTAGATTTTTACACTTGTTTTGAAGAGTATCCATTGGTATTTGCACTACACATTAGACATACAATTGATTTGGGTAGTTTACTGAGATTCTAATTGGATATCTAGTTTGGAGATCCTCGCTTCCATATTCTTTTCCCACATATTTTTCAATATTACATGTTGGGGATGTAATTCCCTTACTTAATTTCTTAGTGATGTTTACTGCTCAAGCTCATTCCAGGATTTAAGTTTGGACCTTGAATTCTTTTGTCTCATATTCTTGCAAGTCTTATTATCTTACACTTTGGAAAAACTCAAATGCCTTTTTCTCCTCTTCTGAATTGATGTGGATGTCAAAAACCTCCAATAGTTGAGGGCCTAACTTGGTCAGTAATTTCCCAAAGGGTTAACACCACACCTCTCTCTCTCTCTCTCTCTCTCTCTCTCTCTCTCTCTCAAATGCACACACATGCATGTACGCGTGCACACATGTTGTGTGCCTCAATGTAAATTGGCGGCTGAGATGGTGTATTTATATTTTATTCTTATAGTAAATTTTTCCATGAACAAAGACATAAATACATTACAAAGTGTGGCATTACATTAAAGAAAACGACAAGGAAATTCATCTAAACTTGACAATAAATACAAGCAGCAAATAATATGCATAAAAAATAGGACTACTATTTAATATGTAGAACAAATTGAATCGCAAGTGAGATATGCTGAAAAGGCAATAATGATCAGGTTATTAAAGAAAATATGGGTCCATAATTGACAAGTAGATCATTGTAAGAATAATCAGAGATTAAAACACAACCAAGAACTCAAATTCTTGTAAAGGACATGCAAAATCAATTAACCATACACAGTGAATGTAAGCATGTTACATATAAGTACATTCAAGCTAATTCCCTAAATCACACATTAAGTTCATACCTGAAAAAGGAGGAATACCCATTTCAACTCCCATATGAACAAGAGCATTCTGTATCTCACTCTTACTGATCTTTCCCTTATCATCTGTATCTAAATCTGTGAACAGATTCTCCGCTAGCATCGCAAAATCATCTTCGTCCTCTAAAAACAGTCGAAGAGTATTTCCATCCAGAATTGATACTACAAGCGGATCATCTGAACATAAAATTTAAACAGAAGCATGTAACCTTTTCAATTCATCAGAGTAGAAACAAGATTTAGATCAATTGTAAGGACCAAAAGGGAAAATTTATCACTACTTATATGAAACAACAAACGATCTTAATTTATAAAATAATTTGAAATAAAAATTGAGTGGTTTGAAATCGATACAACAGGTAAATCATTTAAACATGAAAATCAAATATAATTGCAAACAGTTCCAATTTAGCACCAATATACATCGAACTCTTGATTCAGATGATAACTTGAAATAACAGTTGATAATAATCCAAAATCAATATATCAAGCATGATCATTTAGATATGAAATTCAAACATAAGCACACAATGTTTCTGAATCCTCAAAAAAAAATTAAGTAATATACCAATCAAAGTAACCAATTGGTGGGAAGAGGAATTTACTTTCTTGGGTCACTAATAATAAGAAATCTCCACCCCTAAAAAAAAATTATCTCCTTTTCCCAACTTTTTCTCACCAACCAAACAGAGCATAAAAGGTTCCATTTCCAAACTTCAAACCAATCCTCTTAAAAAAAATAAAAAAATAAAAAAATTAATGTTACAAATGAAAATGGTTTAAAACCCATAAAATAAGTGGAGCACAATCTAAACGCAAAATTCGCATACATACACGCACATACCGTCTCCGATTCATCAAAACAAGTACAGTCAATCAAAATAGCACAAACCCTCCATTTGGTAACTAAGAAAATGGAGGAAATAAAAGAAAACAGAAATTTTACTCTAATGTTTTCTATTATATATATTTCTTAAAAATGAAAATCTTAATTCAACCAAGTCAATACTGGTCGTGTTATCCTCAATAACGAAAATCTAAGATCCCTAAATCTTCTCATCTTTTCCAACATTTTCTCCGCAACCAACCAAAGCATAAGTGAAACACTATATTCTACATACATACACGTCTTAATTCAGGAATTATTTTTAATTCTGATTTTCTTCCATTTTCCTACATTTTCTCCGCAACCAAAAAGATCAGAAGCGAAATGAATATATATATATATATATATATATATATATATATATATATATATATATATAGATAGTAACACCTTTTAGTTCATCGGCGATCGCAGTGAGGTAGTCATTAAGCTTGGAAGAAGCTTGGTTACGGTCGAGTTCCGTACACCGGAAACTGACTTCATCGTCGAGGTTAAGCCGTTTGAGGGCGGAGGACTTGAGATTTTCCGGCAATGAGAGGCCGAATAGAGCGGACGAAGCTCTTGATTCTGCTAGCTCGAGGACCTGAGCTCCGGTGATGGGGAAGTCAGATTCCGGCAAGGAGAGATCGATGGCTAGGAGGTGTGTGCCGTCGAGAACCGTTATGCCTCCGTCGGACATTGTGAAGAGTCGTAGAGAGAGAGAGAGAGAGTTGAATTTGAATTGAATTTTGGAGAGAGCGTAATGGCGTATTGAGAGATTGAACTGGTCTGGGGTGGGGGCGTATGTATTACGTTTTTTAGCCCCTTTATTTTACAAAAATTTCGGAGATGGCAATGGACATTAATGCTACGTTTGGTAGGAAGGATGGAAAAGGGGAAAGAAGGAAAGATGGGAGGGATGGATTTTCCATCCTAGGGGAAGGAGTCCTCTTTTCTTTTCTATGTGTTTGGTTGGATGGATGTAGAATGGAGGGAAATATACTTTCCTTCCTTTCTATGTGTTTGGTATAAAAGAAGGAATGAGAAGAATAAATACTGATTTTACTATTTTACCCTCATATATGTAGTAGTAATAAATAATAATAATAAACATAGGGATAAATATGTCATTTGAATAAAAAAGTTCTATTTCTCTCCTCAAATCCCCCCCCCCCTAAAATTAGAGGGAAAGGAAAAGTTAGAAAAGAGGGATCCCTAATCCTCTTTCCCCTTTCCATCTTTCCTCCTTTCTCTTCAACTAAACACACCAAACTCTTTCCATCCCTCCTCCTTTCCCCCCAACCAAACATAGGGTAAGCAGTCAAACTATTCATTCATTTTCCTTTTTTTTTTAAAAAAAAAACCTTCATTTTTTTGGGGGGTTAGATTAGAAAAACCCACTTTTTTTTTCTTTTCATTTTTTTTGGGTGTGGGGGGTGGGGGATAATCGATAAAATATATCTCTATAGCTTAGTCCTAATTTCTTAATATCAATCAGTGGTTTACACGTAAGGTTGAATTTAAACTCACTTACTCACCAAGGAAGAAGAATAACACCAAACTATTATATCATTGATATTTTACAAAGTTTTATCATCTAGGCTAGGTGGCATCTCTAGAAATATATGTGGGTTAGAGTTTAGGTCTACTTGTAAGCCTGTGAGGCTGTATCATCCTCTTAATGTCTTAAAGATAAAGGGTCCGATAGCCGTCAAAAGGCAATAAGCTAGCACAGTATTGTTGTACTATAAAATAAGGGTATGCCTATAGGTGGCACTTATATTGAATTGCCACAATGTACTTGCATTACGTTGCTCTATTATTGAAGTCGGCAACTTTTTTGGATTGCTTGGAGGGGTGCACAATTCTAAGGGATGACTTTGACAATTCAACCGATTACACTTAAATTTGGCACAAGGGGCATAGTTTTGGTAATAGCGATAATTTTATTTAAGGATTTCATTTTAGAGGAGGTACTTATGCCTTATTATCTATTTATATCTATATCTATAAAAGGTTGAATCTTAGAAATTTTTTTGAACGACTAATATATCTTTATTTTTAAAAAAAAATACATATCTACCCTTCATTTAATTGAAACACATAGTAAACGTTCTTATCATTTGGTAACAAATAAAAGTTATATTTTAATTCAAACTTTTAACAAATTAAAGTTAAATTCTTATTCAAATTCTTAAAAAAAATATGTACTTTTGAATTTTAAACTTTATCTTTTATGAAAAAAATATAAAATCTTTATGTATTTATTATTTTATATAACTAATATTATTTAAAAATATTTACGTGCAACGCACGTGTATTATATCTAGTACTATATAAAATACAATATAATTATACAAATTTCATGTAACAACTAACAACAAAATGTCGCAAGTTGGCGGTTCATAATAAAAAACAAAACTTTTCAATACATCTGAAATGGTATCTCTCTACATCTCAAAAGGGATCATTGGGTTCAAAGCTTCACTCCTTGAACCATAATGAAAACTAGTTTGGGGGACCTATTAAGGGTTAGAAACAAAAACATTTTGAACCACCTACCATGACAATCAATAAAAAGAAAATAAAAGAAGAAAGAGGCAAACCACAACATAAAAAATTCACATGGTTTCTTAAGTCAAGATAAGTGTAGCTCATACTCAATTCCACTATGTTTCAAGGTATTAAAAAAAATAAATAAATAAAAAAGAAGAAGAGAGAAAGGGAGAAAAGAAGCTGTAATCTTTACAATATCTTTTGGTTTTATTTTATTATTATTATTTGGCTGAGTAGTTTAATAATTATTATTAGTACTTTAAGAAATGACAAGTTGGGGGTGGGCTATGACCTATAGGCATGTTAGGTGGTTCATGAGAAAATGAGAGGGCATGAATTCGTTGTTTCACCAAAAGGCACAAAAGGGACATGAAACGCGAGAGGAGTGATTTTGTGGGGCTGGTGGGTTTGGGTGGGGTCAAGGCCTAATAATTATTTCCCGTGTTTTGCCTTTGGGAAGACTTTTAGCACGCGTCTTTAAACATCGAATTCCTTTGAATAGTAATCATCACAAATTCTCTGAGTTCATACTTCATAATGGAGAGAGATTGATTCAGAAACATCAACCTTAAAAGTCAAAAAGAAGTCGAAGGATGGATTTCAATATATTATTATGTCAAGGGTTTATATATATAGATCGTTCTTATGGAAAATACACATATTGGGTCGAGAGAAAGGTCAAGATGTAGTATCAGGCAAGAAACGTATACATGGGTGTTTCAAAAAAATTAGTGAATTATTACATTGATGAAGACGTATGCCTTTATGAGAATTTTAATTGAGGTTCAATACGACAATTAATTATTTTACGTACCATCTGAATTAAATGACTTTTTCATGGTCAAGTCCTTGTAATTAGTGCATGGTCTCACCTAACTACAACTCTTTAATTTCCCTTATAAGGGGGCATTATATGGGTTAAGGATAGGATGGAGCTTAAGATCAATCTTTTATTTTTTGTTTTTATTTTTATTTTTATTAGACTGTGGCTTATTGTCTTGTTTGACACAAGCATAAGGTGACAAGGGGCAAAGGAAAAAGGGTAGCCGGAATAAAAAACACTTATTACAAGAAGGGGTTGAAAATAACTTAGATTTTGTTCATATCGCAAAATGCTCAACCACGTCAGACCAATTACAACTAAATTACAACTAGCTATGTGGAAAAGTTGACCAATAAAGTTGACCCATTTCACCACCAAGGATGCTTAGTTGGCACCTTTTGATTAACTTCACTTGGATAGCCTTGCCAACTCACATATCCCCATGTACCTTCGAGGGAAATGTTCATCCCCTTAAGGATGCCCTTTTCCAGAGAGACACCTTCATTATTGAGGATGTCTGAACCATCTCGAGGTGGGTCGTCATGCCCTCTTCGAGTCGGATGCTTGTCGTTGTTAGAGATATTGGCCATTTATTAATGTGGGTCCCATGTGTAATTTGAGGTGGGTCCATATTGGAATTAATTAATCTCTATGTGGAGATTTAATTCGAATATTTAATTGGCTAAAATCATTAATGGGTGAATGAGAAATTGTTCTCTAAAGTCACCTTTGAATAGTTGGTTGAAGAATGGTAAAAAGGCTTGTCCCACATTGGATAACTATGAAATTCTGAGTGAATTCATATACACATACTTTGGACCTATGGTTTGGGCCCAAAGGGCACCCAAGTTTTGTGAGGAGGGAGGACCCAACCAACATTGGGTTTGGACCCAAAAACATATACGCGCGCCCGCCCGCACCGCACCAGGTGGGGTGGGGTCAAGAAGACTGACCCATGGGTGTTATTTTTTAAGCAAAATTTATTTTTGCTAATTAATTTAATTACCGTTAAGTCATTTCTGTCTGTTAACCCAGAACAGTCATGAACAAAGGACACACCTGATTAATGTGCCTTTTGGACTGTTCTGGAGAGTCACTTCTGGGTCGTTTTTTTAAACTGCATTTTCGCAGTCAATTAGAGGTTAATCAAGAGTTTAATTTTCGTACTGTATTCTAGAGAGAGTAAGGACACAGTTGGTTCACCAGACACGCAGATTGCAGTACTTCTTCTGTGTGGCAGATCATTGTATCCTGGGAGGCAGACGTCTAAGAGACTCAAAGCACCAAGTGAGGGATGAAATCTGTCTTAAGGACATAGCGTCAAACGCTAGCCTTGATCAATCCGGTTCTGTTTTTTTATCTTCTGTATTCTGTAAGTTTGTGAGTTTCCGGAATTTATTTATATTTCTATTATCTTCTATATTTTGTACGTTTGTGTAATCCAGAATTTATTCCTATATTATATGCATACTGTTTTGACAGAATTACATAAGTAATATATACATAATATTTTCCAACAGTCATATCGCGTGATGGGAGTCGAGGTTGGTGATCTACTTGATCCCCCTTGAAGTATCCTCGAGGTACCAAGTCCTAGTTCAACACTAGCCCGGGTTGAGGCAAGACTTACTGTTGGGAATCGAATAGGGAGGAAAACATACAAAAGCGGAATAAAAATTTTCCTACGATTCCCAAACCCATGAATCCGATTATGCATAATACAAAAACAATAACCTAACTACCAAGAGAGTTAGGGTTACTTACAGTTGATGAATGTCTTCTCCTTTATGCTCCAAGCTTTGTCTTCTCCTTTTTGCTCCAAGCATGAACTCCGGACAACAATGAATGAGTAGTCCAAGTGTACTGCCTCCAACAGTATCCACACCTAGCTTGAACTTGAAGTCCTTTCCTTTTTCTTCTTTATGGTTGCTAGAGGTGGAGAAGAAAGAAAGAGAGAGAGCCTTGTGAAATTTTCGGCCAGCCTCTTGGGGATCCAATTGTGATGATGTCATTATATCATAATGTTACTTATATAGCCACACAATAGGGCCGGCCATAGGGGAACTTCTTATCCTAGTGTATTTTGTGTAATTATTCTTAATTACACAATTAGCCCACTAGTTTGCATCAAATACAAATTAGCCCCTTAAAGAACTTTTCTTTAATCACTTATACCCTTTCTCTCATAGACAATCAAGCTCTCTTAGCATGATCAGTGTGTGACCCATTGGGTTCACATCATCAAGTATTAGGAACAGCACATGTTGTGCACAATGGAACACTTTCCATTAAGAGTCTAATTGGAACTCCTTCCAATTCCATAATTGATTATAACTCATTTATATCAATTAGGGCTTCTACTAACCATGAGTAACACCTAGCATATAACTCATGGTGTGGTCCTTAATGAGGTGAATAGTCATTTACAAATAACCCTTCTGTTATAGTTTATAAGTTACAATTCCATCCTTTCATCAACACAATGTCTCCAATTGAACTAATAGGATATGGAAGTCTGTTAAGACCCTAATTCAATTACTTTATACTCATTCATTAATATCAACTCAATGATGAACTTATGGAAACTCCTTTCCATATTCATTCTACCATGGGCCCATGGATTTAATGAGTTATATTCAATGAATGCTATATGAGACATTCACTCTCTTTTTCCTGAGAGTGATGGATTCCTTGTTGATCACTCACATGCCTTCACACATATAGCAGTAGGGCCAATGAACACCTTTACAGACCCCTGAATAGGATCTGCACTTAGCGTTATCAAACTTCTAAAGCTACATGTATAAGACAACCATGGTGTCTCAGGTCTAAGGATTACTTTATACCACTATAACAATGAGAAACTGATTGACAGGCAGGTTAAAACTCCATTCAGTTTATCTCATATCTTTGGTCACATTCAGTGTACCTATTCTTATAATAGGCACCCACTTGTTGGTTGTAGTGTCTCCACACAAATAGCTTGAGACTAGCTATCCTCCTATAGAGTCAACCTAACAAGTGCTAGTCCTATGGTTCATTACTATCCATCATAGTGAACCTTCAACTAGGAATGTTTTAGGAGTTTAGTACAGAGATATATCTACAGTCTCAAAATTACAACTCTTTGTAATTTCATATTCTCAACTCTAACTCCATGGTAGGGCTGCAAATGAACTGAGCCGTTCGTGAACAACTCGTGAACAAGCTCGATAAAAGCTCGTTCAAGCTCGTTCGATTAATAAATGAGCCAAGCCTGAGCTTAAATACTAGGCTCATTTATTAAACGAGCCAAGCTTGAGCAGACCATAGCTCGGCTCGTTTACGTTCGTGAACAAACTTGTTAAGGGCTCGTAAACAGGCTCGCAAATAGGCTCATTAAAAAGCTCATAAAATAACTTATTAGTAGGCTCATTAAAGGGCTTGTATAAATATACTAATTTTTTTTATTAGGGTTACACGCTTTATTGGAGAGTGTAAGAAGGTTCTCTTATTCTTTGAAGCCACCACCGTCCACCATTAAAAATAAGGTTCTCTTATTTTTTTAGGGATTCCACTTTTTTACGTCCTAGTCTCCATCATTCAGAGGCGACTACTTTTTTGACTCTTTGAATCTGCGTGAGTTCAATCTTAAAGCTTCTCTCCTCTCTTCTTAAATTTTTTTTCTACATCTAAGGTTTTGAGATTCAGATTTCTTTATTAAGGGATTTTGGGTCTTGTTTCATCATGTTAGAAATTTTAGAGTTTCTTTGTCAGATTCTATCACTTTATTCTCTAACTTCGTATGTACAAAATCATAATATATCAAAGATGTCAAGGACATCTAAATTATGATGGGTCTATGTCAACTCTTGCTTGAAACTAACCATGTTCAGGGAATAACCTTGTTTAATGATGCTCTTGAATTAGAATTTAATTGATGTCTAACAAGAATTGTGCGTGTATATATATATATATATATATATATATATAATGTTTTTTTGTTAATAGATGCAATAAAATACAGCATGGAGGGGCAGGTTATGGATAATATATTTTATTGCCATCTGTTAGTTGAATGACTTTTATAACATTTTGTGGTTTATTACTTGTTTATTTATAGGTATATCAACTCTTTGAATCCCTTTGCACAACTAGTTATGGAAAATAATAATGAAGACGAGCCTCAAAATATTAATGGTGAAAACATTGATAACAATGGATCTCAAGACGAAGGTTTGGACCAATTTCAAAAAAAAAAGAGGAAGAGGACATCTAAAGTTTGGATTGATTTCATAGAAGTGGTTGTTGGTGGTATTGAAAAGGCGCAATGTCGTCACTGCAAAGTGTATCTAGCTATGTCTAAGGGTAAGTGTACAACTCACCTACTTAGGCACTTGGATATATGTCTAAGACGTCGACTTTCTGACAAGAAGCAAAGGGTTTTATCGCTTAATCTGTCCGGACCTGATTCAATGAATAATGTTGCGACGTTTAGGTATGATCATGCAAAAGTCAGGGAAGCTGCTGCGCATATGGTACTTATACATGAATATCCATTCAATCACATGGAGCATGAAATGTTTAATATTTTTATGAGGACAGCAACTCCGCATTGGCAGAAGATATCACGTACTACGTCAAAGAATGATTGCGTGTCAGTTTATGAGATTGAAAAAAAGAGATTGAAGACATTGTTGAAGAGTGTTAACAGGGTTAGCATCACTACAGACTTATGGAAGTCCGGTCAAGATATCCAATATATGGTTGTCACAGGGCACTTCATAGATTCTGATTGGAAATTGCAGAAGCGGATATTGAATTTTGTTGATGTACCCCCTCCCCATTCTGGAGTTGTTATAGCTGATGCTCTTTATAAGTGTCTTGTTGAGTGGGGGATTGATAATAAAATATCTACAATTACAGTGGATAATGCGTCATATAATGATTCAGCTGTGAGGATCTTGAAGGACAATTTTGCGTGGAACAACAAGCTTTTGTTTGGTGGGAAGATATTTCATGTGCGTTGTACTGCACACATAATCAATCTCATGGTGCAAGATGGATTAAAAGAGATTCAACATATCATTGATAATGTCCGCCGAAGTGTGAAATATTTGGAGAATTCGGAAGCTCGACGTATACAGTTTAGTGAAATTAGAAAGCAATTACATTTGAATTCAAAAAAATTGCTCCTTGATTGTCCAACACGTTGGAATTCAACATACCTAATGTTAGCTGCTGCATTGGAGTTTAAAGAAGTATTCCCAAGGTACCAAGAAAGAGATTCTGGTTATACTTATCTTCCAAATTCTGAAGATTGGGAGAAAGCTGAAATTGTATGTCAGTTTTTAGAAGTTTTCAATGAAGTTACCAATATTGTTTCAGGGAGTGAGTATCCAACTTCGAATTTATTTCTTACTGAGATATGGAGAGTAAAAGAGATTTTGAATGACAAATTAGTGGATGAAAGGCCATATATTAAGGCAATGGCTAGAAAGATGAATGAGAAATTTGAAAAGTATTGGGGTGAATGTAATTTGTTGATGGCTATAGCTGGGGTTTTGGATCCAAGATACAAAATGGTGTTAGTTGAATATTGCTTTTCTGAGATATACCCAGAGGGGGAAGCCACTAGGAACATTAACAGTGTTCGAGAGGCTTTATATAAGATTTTTGAAGAGTATGTTGCTAACCATACTTTAACTTTGAGTAGCAATGTCGTACCAAGTACAGCCCAAGACACTCAGCATTGTGTTTCTTTAAGTAGCAACAATTCTAGTAGTTTTGGGAGAAGTGTTGCCTCAGGAAAGTCAAGATTTGAGTCTTTTGTTAAGAGGGTTGATACTATTCAGCCGGTGAAGTCTGACTTGGATGTGTACTTGGAAGAGGGTGTTTATATATGTGGGGATGGTGCAAATGATAATTTTGATGCTTTGGAATGGTGGAAAGTGAATAATCTCAAGTTCCGTATTTTGTCTAAGATGGCTGGTGATATTTTATCAATTCCCATTACTACAGTGGCCTCAGAGTCCGCCTTTAGCGCTGGGGGTAGGGTTATTGATCCATATCGTTCATCTTTGGCAACTAATACAGTGCAGGTTTTGATGTGTGGAGCAGATTGGGCACGCAATCTTCGTGGAATTAAGAAGTCACCGAATGTAAGTATCATTGCAAATATATAGAGGGAGATGTTTTCTATGGGTTGACTGTTTTGTTGCTTTTATACCCTTTATAAAGCTTAGTGATTGGTTTAAGCATGCTGTACAAATTTACTTTGGGACATAACTGACAATAGCATAAAGGAAAGTTTATTCTTAATCAATATGGGCTTTTCTTCCAACCTTTATTTTATTATTATTATTATTATTATTTTTTTTTGGGCTTCTCTTTGCAGAGTGGATTAATTGACATGAAGGATATAATACTTCCTTAGTAGTTATATCTATACTTATCTCAAGAAGATTTTTAAGGTTTGTGAATTTTTATCTTACCCATGACTTTATTTACTTTATTGTATTATTGTATATATTGATTTTAGACTTTCTAACATCATATTAACTTTGTATAACTTGTGCAGGATTTGGTGGAAGTGTGACGATGAATGGTCTTTAAGCTTTTGGGGGTTATCTATATGTTCCAATTTTGTAATTTGAACTATTGGTTTTTATTGATGGGGCTGCTAGCCTACTGGTTCACCGAAGTCCGTAATTGCTCATGGTGAACATGGGAATGATGCTACTTTTTTTTATTTTAATTTATTTGGAACTTTGAAGTCTGCCAAAGTTTGTTTATTTGATTTTGTAGGTTATTAGACTTGGGTAATAGTCTTTTGGATTACTGGACTAAATTTTAGTTCTTTAAAGTTTGATTTTAGACCTTTTTTAAATTCTTTTGTTTAACAGGTGCATTTTCAGATTTATGTTATTTTGTATGGAGGTTTACATTATTGTGATTTATGAATGGAAGTATGTTAATTCTTAATGTTTAAAACTCACATTCACAAGCTCAAAACCAATTTTTAACACGAGCTCAAATTCAAACTCAAGCTCGGCTCGTTTAACTTCAAGCTCAAGCTCGAGCTTGAGCTCAAGCTCGGCTTGTTTAGTTAAACGAGCCGAGCCGAGCCGAGCCTGAGCTTTTCTAAATCTTAATGAGCCGAGCTTGAGCACAATAAATTAAGCTCGTTTAAAGCTCGGCTCGTTTATAAATAAACAAGCTTTTGACTGAGCCGAGCTTGAACATTCCAAAGCTCGGCTCAGCTCGGCTCGTTTGCAGCCCTACTCCATGGACATATTATGTAAATATAAATGATGCATATGAACATAATAGAATAAGCCCTTTTATTAAATCAATAATAAATGTAACATGCATAAATAAAATCAATTGATTGTTCCTAATCCCTAAACAATCATATCTATGATTGGCTCCAGGGCATAATCCTAACATTGGGGGGGTCAATTACGAACTTGACTTTCAAGCAAGGTCGCTCAACCTTAGCTTCCTTCAACAACTAGGACATTTGGAGGATCTTGGTTTGGTGGATGGAGAGAAGGCTCTCTAAGGAGGTCGTACCCATGATATTGGAAATTACACCACTATAGTCGATCTGGGGGATAGCTAAGAAGTGATGTGACAAATCAACTACATCAAATTACCACTAAAAGATGATGGGACAGCTAACAGGTTAAACCTTATACCTTGTATAGGTGAAAAGCCTGACTAGCAGGGTGTCAGTACCAGTATAGGGTAAAGTAGTCGACCTACTTAGAAGGGCCTAGGTCTACTACCCCATTACCCTAGGTCTGACTTTCTGCCACCTGCATCTAACAGCTGTCTTAAGTCTTTGACACTATAAAAAGGTATCTCTTGGCCTCATTAACGACACATTCAATCCTCCCTCCAACAACATTAATAATCAAGAAATCTATTCCTTGATTTGAGGATTTTCTAAAAAGGCTTCATTTGGATTGAAGTTTCTTCAATACGAGTCTCACCCCTCTAGGTCGATGTGAACCCCGGAAATTGGGCCCACAAGGGATTGAAAGAAAATGGGTTTGAAAAAGAAAAAGGAAAGGAGTCGCCACCTTATTTTTTAAAGGAAACAAGGAAAACCCTAAAAATAGTTTGTTTTAGGAAAACAATTTGAATGACTCCATAAAAAAGGAAAGGCAAAAACCAATCTTTTGAAAACCAAAGAAATCGGGGATTCGGAGGCTAAGTTATGACATGGGAAGGTTCTAGGCAAAGCCTATAGGCACCCATGTCACCCTTTCGGTCTCTCAGTTCATTTGGGCTAAATCAAGATCTTTCCATACAAAAATCAGCAAGTATATCATCACAAGAATTGCATGCATATCATATATTTCATTCATCCATCCATGCATAATAAGCACATAAAAACAGAAAAAGAAAAAGAAGAAAACAAAACAAAAATAAACCTAGGATGCTTGGATCCTAGAACGGACTTGAGCCTCACGAAGAGCGCCTACGTACCATGCAACGAAATACATGGATCAAAGTCCACGTAGTTTGATTAGAACTAAGGTTAAATCCTAATACAAACCTATGGTAAAAACCCTAGGTTTCCTTATTTGATCAAAAGAGAATTGATAGAAAGTTTGATTTTAGGAAAGAAATCCACAAAATGGAAACCTTAATAAAAACCAGAATTTTGTTTATGAAGGAAACCTCTAATTAAACCATAGGATCATATTAAAAATTAACCCTAAATAGGGAGAAGAGAAGGGATAAGGAAGAAAGGTGAATTGGGGCACCTTCACACCCACTTACCTGAGCGCAATTACTCCAAACATTAGCTATTTCAGACATAAGCAGCCCTATTTGCCATAGGACAAATACCACACCTATTTGCACCCTTACAAGTGCTCAAAACCATGCAAAAACACTAACATGCAAATCTGGACAGAATAGTATTATGACCTAAAATCATCCACTAAGCATGCCAATAGCAAAAACAGCGAACAATAATAAGTCCTAACATATTCCTAGAACCATATCATGCATAAAAACCCTAAAACATACTAACATGCATGCAAAACTATCATGTTTACTCCATATGAAAAACATATACAGCAAACATGAAGAAAAACCAATAAAAAGTCTACTTTATCATGCTATATGAAAACAAACACAAAACAATGACTCTAAAACCCTAAACTCACAAATATGCTTAAAAACTCACAAGACATACTTTAATCATGCTAAAACCAAACTAAACAGAAATTAAATCATGCATATTAACTAACTAAAGCAATATAACATGATGAAAATCCTAACTCTAACATGCAATGACACTAATCCTAGCACAAGGACAAACAGGAGCACAAGAATCATAATTATGCATTAAAAACCTAAAGGACAACCCTAAAGTATGCTAAACAGTAGATAAACAATAGATATTCCATGTATATTAACTAGCTAGAGTGTTAATACATGATAAAAAAGTTACCTTTAACATGCAATAAGCCTAACCCATATGAAAACCTAGTTTAAGCTTGAATAGAGAAGGAGAATACCTTAGGAAGGGCCTTCCTTTGTGTTTGTAATTGTTCGTGGCTCCTCAGGTCTTTAGAGTGAATCAAACCAACACGAATCCTCCTCTTTGTCAAAGTGGTATCACAGCAAAGAGATCAAAACTCACTCAACTTTGAAAAGAAATAGAAAACAAAAAGAGAACAAGAGAAAAGAAAAGTGATTTTCGTCACTTTGCAGCAGCAGCAACTTCAATCGCGTTTTTGGGTATGAAAACGTTGGATTTGGACAAAGCTTGTGAAATACAAAGTTGTAGAGAATTGAATTATCTCTCTAACAAGACCAATTTCATCAAATTCTGACTTCGGATGAAAAAGTTATGATTAAAATACGACTGCTGGTTTTCAGAAAATCTGCTGCTGAATTATGACGAATTTCACTCCCTCCAAACCCTCTTCTCCCCTCCCTTGTTTAAAGACATTAAGAGAGTATTTATATCTGAAATCTGGAGTTTCCCTTTCCTTCCTGGACTAGGTTTCCTTGGAGAATAATCAAAAGGTATTTTATAATGATAAAAGACTTCTAATCTGAATAGGAAAAGGAAATTGTCTTTTATAAAAATTGGGAGACTGACCGCTAACACGCATGCACATGTATTGTATGTGCGTACACACACTCATCACATACGTACACGTGTTAGTGTCATGATAAAAATGGCTAATTTAATAAAATAATTTTCTTTTCATTTTAACCAAAAATCTCATGCTGTGATTCGCACTAATTCTTCAAGGATAATCCGTAAATAACCACACTAAACTCATCATCAGGGCCACGGGACTTAAGTACCTCATATGCATCCATATGAACTCCAATTGACAATTTGGAGATCATTCCAAGGTCAAATGAAAAGTTTGGGACTTAAAAGACGATTATGCCCCTCAAGTCACAAAAGCTCTTATTATCCCTCAAGATCAACTCCAATTTGAACCAAAATTCATATCCATTGTCCTTGTGACTCTAGAAAACTAATGCAAGTGACTAGACTCAAAAACAAAACAAAAACATGCATGGAATGATGAGCCCTAGTAAGGTGGTGCAAAAATGGGGTGTGACAGTCGACTCTCTGCTTGCCTTTCTCCCACTCCTAGGCTACTCCTAGATCGCTTCTCTTTCTCCTCTATTTGGATCTCTCCACCTTTCCCATCATCAAACATGGTTGACCTCCTCGAATACGACCCACGTGGGCTCTATTGACTTTACGTTGGTATTTCCCACAAACAGATTTCAAAATAAAAAAAGTGGACGCATCATGAAAATTGAATTGTTTTATTATATTTAATATAAGTTTATAAAGAAATACGAATGTAGTCATTCCTGAAATGGTTGCCTACAATCTAAATGATTGAGAAAACTAGAAATGACTACTAGAGGGAAGGAAAGAAAGAAAAGAAATTAATGGTGGCATTTCTTGTACTCCTAAAACAAATAGATGAGTTGTCATTATACCGGCCTCCCCATATATATATATATATATATATATATATACTAGCTTTAGAACCAATGCAATGCATGGATTAATTTATAAAAAATAATATTATTAGCAAATTAGAATTTTAACAGAATACTTATTCTCTAAAATAGTAAAATGTATTTGTTAATATAATATGTCAATTAAATTTTAAAGATATAGTAAAAAATAAATAAAATAGTTCAATCAAAATAATCTTTGGTGTGATGTTAGCGTAATGTATCACACAAAATTTAATTATATTCTTGAAAAAGATAAATTATTTTGAAAAACAATTAATTTAATGGTGGAAACTTGTAAAAAAATGAAGGAACTGACACATTATGATATTTGGTGAAAAAAGATTAAGATCCTCTAGAGCCTAGCCCATCCTACAATCATGGTTTTAACATGTTGGTATATACCAAAGCAAGTATAGCTGTTGAAGGTGTCTCGAAATCCGACCGTGGAGATTGTAAAATGCATGACAATGATGAATCTTGGCTTTCCATGAGGTTTCAAGTGGCTTTCACAAAGAGTGAAAAACCATGGGGAAAAATATCAAAAATATGTTTGAGATTAGAGTATAAAAAGATGAGAGAAAAGTCTAGACTAAGAAAGAGAATAGGAGAAAAACTTATAAGGAGAAGAAAATAAGAGAAAGTATAAATTTTTTCAACTTTATGTAATTAACCATATGGAAGAATTTTGATTTATATATATACGTTTAATTTTTAGGAGGGGAAATGAATAGGCATAAAGATAGTACAATCTATTAAGTTTGGGTTGAACATTGTATAGTATGGGTTTTCTAATCCTCCCACATAAAAATAAAGAAATATGCAGTGAACACCAAGCATCAACTTACCTTCACCGCATGAGAAAGAGCAAGTAATACCAAAAAAAAAAAAAGAAAGAAAAAAAGGTGAGGAATTTACCTTTTGGTGACCACTTCCCACCTTGATACCAAATAAAGAAAGTTAGTAGTCCTTTTGAAGTACTTATCAAGTTAATTTGTAGCAAGTTGACAGACAATATCCTTTGTTTGGTATTAAGTTGGAAAGTGATAACTAAAAGTAGTTTTCCCAGAACTCACTAAAAGTAACTTTTTGGAAAAATTACATTTTAGTGACTACTTCCCAACTTAATACGAAACAATAGAAATTAGTTGTCATTTTGGCGCACATTGCTAGTTAATTTGTAGCAAGTTGACAGATAGTATCCTTTTTTTGGTATTAGGTTGGAAAACCATTACTAAAAAATAATTGTTTCAAAAAGTTTTCTCCAATTGTCACTGTTTCAGCACGTGAAAAGAAAAAAAAAGAGAAAAAAACTCTTATATTGACATGTGACACACAATAGGGTATCATTCCTCCATGTTATATATATATATATATATATATATATATATATATATATATATATATATTTTATTTTATTTTTTTTGACATTATCATTTAAGATAATGGATTTATAACGCCAAACACAATGTAAAATGCAATCAAACCACCTAATTTTCATAAGATGTCTGAACATGTCTTTAGTTATTTCAAAGCTCTAACTACAACTAATAGCAAAAGGAAAATGCTATAGAACTAGTTATTACCCGATTTTTTTTTTAATTGGTTAATGTAAAATGGCAGGTTCGTACTTACAAAAAAATTGAGCCTTTATTACTTTGAATTAAAAAAAAAATAATAAAATGAAAAAGTGTGAATTCCATGTTAGCTTGTGGATGAATCTGATAATAATTGCCAATGACTTGGTAACTTAGTGGTTTTTAATTTGCATCACTTGTTAGTTGAATAATCTCTAGTCCAAACTTGTGGAGAAACATTTATATATACTCATTTGTTGATACTAAGAGGGGTTAGGGGTAGGGATAAGTTCATCCATTGTCAAATGAAAAAAGAAAAAAAAAAAATCTGACAATAATTAATAATACGTAGCATCACCAATAGCAAAGACTTTGCCAACATGAAAATGGATAAAACTTTTGAGTTACAAATCTACATACATAAGCCAATACAAAACCCTGCCTGTCCTCTCTTCTTCAACACCAGTTTCAAGTTTTAAGTAACCATCATACCATCTGAACTTCGCTTAAAGACCTCGACACCATGGATGGGAGCTCTCGATCCACATCATACATCGAATTATGTTTTGAATTCTCGAATCTCTCTCCATCACCCCACAAGGCATAAGCTTCCTCTCCATGAATGGCCTCATCACCAATATGTAACTCCTCCTCGTCCAATCTTAGTGGAACTATTAACCTAATGAACAAACAAATCAAGCTAGTCATAACAACGTTGAGACATATTACAAAAAGAATGCCTCCAAGCTGAACCCCCATTTGTCGAAAACCGGCCGAAGTTTTTCCATTTTGAAGGCCATAACCTAGGCCGATGTATTTTTCCCAGTCATCCACCATGTAAAAGAGGCGGCATAGTTTAGGTACGGCAAAAAAGCCGGTGAGAATGCCGCCTAGGCTTCCGGCTATAGCGTGTGTGTGGAAGACGGCCATGGGGTCATCAATTTGCCTTAACAACTTAATCTTCCTGTGGAGAACCATCATTGTGTACCATGGGATGCTTCCTGAAATCAGCCCCATAAGGATGGCTGCCCAACCTTGCACTAACCCTGTTCATTTGTAAGCATGATTACTACAAAAGTACACTGATAATTAGGAAAAAAATAAATTTGAAAAGAAGAAGAGAGGAGAAAAAGATGTCATTGAGGTTTTTCTGTCTTTAAAATCATCTATGATGAAGACACTACTCAGCCTAAGGGTAAAGTCTCTCAGTGCCATATTAGAGATCTAGGTTCGAAACTTGTCTTCTCCTGCGAACTGTTCTAACCCTTGATGTTTGCTGATTATTTTTGTAAATGATGTTGTTAAAATTTCTCAAAAGACAAAAAAGGAAAAGAAAAAGAAAAAAAAGAAGGTATGATTGGGTTGGGCCTCAGCTGGCCAAGTTTTCAATACTCAAACGTTGCCACCTATGGGCCAAAATTTACGCATTAGAATCTTGATACATTTTATGATGTAATGTACATTATTTGAGCTTTCACTTGCATGCCTAGAATTAGCTTCATATTTTAATTATAGCCAAGATCAGATCAAGCATATTTTTTTTTTGTTTTGGCAAATGATAGGAGAACACCCACACTCACACATGCACCTACAAGAAGTCGAAATAAAAACTTTCTCAAATCCTATATCCTTATTAGGATAAGACATGTCATTAGACCCAAGATCATTGGCAGATTAGATCATGCATTTAGTGGCCCTTATGTTAAGTGTGAATAGACTCCTTCGTGCGGATGCAAACTGGGCCTATCTTCCCCTTGGGACATCTTGGCCCATTATGATCTTTTAACATACCCATTGACTTTGTAGTTGAGGTGATCTCTCTCTCTTCTGAATAGAGTTATATAGACTCTTATATGGGAATCGTAAGAGCATGTATGTTAAGGGGTATATTGGTGAATTAATGTACCTGCAGCAGGAGTGATGCAAACCAAGCCAGTGATCATGCCCTGTACAGCTCCAACCACAGATGGCTTCCCAAAGAAAAACATGTCAAGAATGAGCCACGTAAGCAAGCTAGTAGCAGCGCACACGTGGGTGTTAAGGACGGCTAGAGATGCGTCAACACTGGCTACGTATGGGTCTCCACCGTTGAAGCCTGTCCACCCCATCCAAAGCAGGCCTGCGCCGGCTAGCATCATAATTATGTTGTTTGGTGGAAATCTCTCTCTGTCCTTATTGCATCTCGGTCCCACCTTCACAAAATATTCACTATGGAGGTTAGAATGTAAGATACTGCTAACTCTTATGGTCAGGGATCACGAATTATGAATAGTAAATTCAATATCAATTCTTAGACACAATTTGGTGGGCTCTAGTTAATTGCATTGCACCTATATGAGATTGAATAAGAAAAATATTTAGCTTTTATTGTAGAGAATGAGCTTCTTCTTACCTTTTCGGTTATGTGTCATAGTTGATTAACAAAAATATGAACACGTGGATATAAATATATAAATATTTGAACACAGATATATGGCTAAGAATTTATGTTTAATTACATGGACACAAATAGACCCAGACAGATGAACATGTGTCTATGATGACAGAAACATGTATGCAGATGATCAAACTCTCATTAGGTGTTTTAATTTAGATATATGGTGAAAGATGAGTGAAGGTAAGAATGAGCCCCTTCTCCCATTGTAATCAGCCAAGTATATATAGCTCATGTAATAATCCATTGGGCTGTACATGAGGTGAGTAAAGTTGCTTCTTAGCCTTATTTTCATGAGAAGGATATACTACATGGGCTTAAGTGTGAACTTATTCCAATCATTGCTTATAAAATAATAGAAAAAAAGAATGTCCCAATCATATATGAGGATTAGTCTAGGCCAAATTCTTGTGAAAGTAAGCCCAAAATATTACATGTTACCCAAGAAAGAAATCCATATAAGACAGGAATATTTGTCCCATCATTAAATTAGTGACACGTAAGTTAAATTGTTCCCTTAGATTTTAGATTCCTAAAATTTTTTTTGAAAATAAATGCTAGTCTTAGTACCATTTTTATTAACAATTTTTTTTTATCACCTAACATGCATGATAAGTGGGTGACGTGACAATATTACATTAATACAATGTTTATAACTAACATGATATTACTACATCAAAATTTTACTGAAAGTTTCTTGAACATACACATTTGGGCCATATGCTTTTACAAACCCATGAGCAAGTTTTGAGGATCGTTGTGCAAGTGTTTTCCCATGTATTTTTGGATGAGTCCATATTTTCATGACCTTGTCGTATATATTGTAATCTTTATCATTTTCAATTCTGTAAACCCAAAATGAAAATACAAGAATTGAAAGCATACCCAATAAGCTGCAGTAAATCCAGCAACACCAGAGGAGAGGTGAATCACATATCCTCCCGAATAATCAATCACTCCTAGCTTTGCCAACCACCCATCTGGGCACCATATACTATAGGCCGCAATAGTGTACGAAAATGTAAGCCATAGTGGCACAAACAACATCCATGCACGAAAATTCATCCTTCCCAAAAGTGCACCAGCAATCAATATCAAAGTAATTCCAGCAAAGACAAATTGGAAGAACACCATCGTAGCCGTCGGAAAATACCCAATAAATGCTTGCTCGAGAAGGAACTTCTCGTCCAATGCGACCGCCGGTTTTCCCCAGAAGAAAACTAGCTTGGTTCCGAATGACATGCGGTAACCCCACCCTACCCAACAAACTAAAACCGCTGCAAAGGCGTATAGGGCCATGAATGCAGAGTTCACAGCCCATTTCTTTTTTACTATGCTTCCATATAGGATGACGAGTCCTGGGATGCTTTGTAGGCCGACGAGTGTGGCGGCAGTGAGCTGCCACGAGTTGTCAGCCTTGTTCATCCATTCAGGGCTCGCTTCATCTGGGAGAAGGTTTGAAGGAAGCTCCATTATTGAGTTGAGTCTTGTTTTGGGGATTCAACTCAATAGGAAAAGGAAAACAAATATTAATAAGATTTAAGAGATGCCCTTATGGGTTGTGTGAGGTATACAGGGTTTGAATGGAGAGAGAGAGAGAGGGAGAGAGAGAGAGAGAGAGGAATACTGGCCATGTGGTTTATAAGTGTTTGCTTGGACATGCACGTCCTTTTCTCTGTGATTGTACTATTAGATTTTTAAGGCCGGCTAAGTAGGCAACTTGGCTTGAACTTTGAATTTTCTTCACTGACTATTGGTCAATGAGGTTGCAGACTAAGATCCATGTTGGCATAATTTTAGGAAAATTCCAATCATTAAAAGCCACTTAATCATAAAAAAAGACAAACACATAGATCTTGAAAATGTACAAATATCAGAAATTGGAAATGTCTATTTATAAAATTGTTAGAGATATTGGCAATTTATTAATGTAGGTCCCATGTGTAATTTGAGGTAGGTCTATATTGGAATTAATTAATCTTTATGTGAAGATTTAATTCGAATATTTAATTGGTCAAAATCATTAATGGTTGAATGAGAAATTGTTCTCTAAAGTCACACTTGAATAGTTGGTTGAAAAATAGTAATAAGGCTTGTCCCACATTGGAAAATAATGAATTCCTGAGTGAATTTATATATACATATTTTGGACCTATGGTTTGGGCCCAAAGGTCACCCAAGTTTTGTGAGGGGGAGGACCTAGCCAACATTGGGTTTGGACCCAAAAACACACGCGTGTACCCGCCCGCACCGAGCCGGGTCGGGTGGGGTCAAGAAGATTGACCTGTGTGTTTAAGCAAAATTAATTGAATTACCGTTAAGTCATGTCTGTCTGTTAACCCAGAACAATCATTGTTTATTTAAACTGCATTTTTGCAGTCAATTAGAGGTTAATCATCAGATTATATTTTCGCATTAATTAAGTCGTCGTTAGAGAGAGAGCAAGGACACAGTGGGGTTCGCCAGACGCAGAGATTGCAGTGCTTCTTCTGTGCGTGCAGATCATTGTATCTTAGGAGGCAGATGTCTGTGAGACTCAAAGAACCAAGTGAGGGGGCGAAATCTGTCTTAAGGACATAGCGTCAAACGCTAGCCTTGATCAATCCGGTTCTGTTTTTATTATCTTCTATATTCTGAAGTTTGTGAATTTCTAGAATTTATTTCATTTTATTCGTGTTTTATATGCATACTGTTTTGACAGAATTATACAAGTAATACAATCATATTTTCCAACAATCTTAAGACAGATTCCCATTTCTGTTTACTTTGTAAATTCTGTTAATTATAGTATGTATATATCAATTTATATACTGTTTTATAATTCTGTGTAATATAGAATACATTTTGTATTGTATATTCTGTATTATAAAATTCTGTGTTATTTATTATATTCATTCTAGATTGTGTTTCTGTTTAATAGAAATGGCAAGTGAGGGTACCAATGTTGTGCCACCAGTTGTGGCAGTGGCCCCTGCTCCTGCACATGGAGAGAAACCAGATAAATTCAATGGTTCTGATTTTAAGAGATGGCAACAGAAAATGCTGTTTTATCTTACTACATTGAATTTGGCTAAGTTTCTGTATGAAATTGCTCCTACTCTCAAAGTTGGTGAGACCGATTGGATTACTATCGCGGCGGTAGAGGCATGGAAACATTCTGATTTCTTGTGCAAGAATTATATCCTCAATGCGTTGGACAACATATTATACAATGTGTATAGTCCAATAAGGACTGCAAAGGAATTATGGGACTCCTTGGACAAAAAGTACAAAACGGAGGATGTCGGAATGAAAAAATTCGTTGTGGCAAATTCCTAGACTATAAAATGATAGACTCCAAGACTGTTATAAGTCAAGTGCAAGAGCTTCAATTAATTTTACATGAAATACATGCCGAAGGTATGTCGGTTAGTGAATCCTTTCAAGTGGCTGTAATTATTGAAAAATTACCACTGTCTTGGAAGGATTTTAAAAATTATTTGAAGCATAAGCGCAAAGAGATGAGCCTTGATGACTTAATCGTAAGGTTAAGGATTAAAGAAGACAGCCGAAATTCTGAAAAGAATAGCGGTAAAAATCTTATGGAGTCTAAGGCTAATATAGTGGAAGTGCAGAAAAATAACAATAAAAAGAGGAAGCACTTAGGCCAAGGATCATCCCAAAATTCCAAGGGTGGTGACTCAAAGAGGTTTAAAAGCAATTGTTATGTGTGTGACAAACCAAGACATCGTGCAAAGGATTGTTGCAAGCGAAAGAACTAAGGAACCAACAAGAAGGCTCAAGCAAATGTGACTGAAATGGATAATATTTTGGATTCGATCGACGATACAAAACTTTCTGCGATTGTTTCTGAAGTGAATTTGGTGGGCAGCAATCCCAAAGAATGGTGGCTGGATACCGGTACAACTCACCATGTTTGTTCAGACAAGAAGATGTTCTTGTCAAAATAATCACCCTATTTCATAAGATAATTACCCTATTTGCAAGATTTCTTTTTGCAATAGCCAAAATAATCACCCCACTTGGATGGGGTAATTCCAAATGCTGAACTTATGCCCCACTTTCTATGGGATTTGTACCTATCACAGTTACTTGCAATTTGGATGCAATATCCACCAAAAATAACAACTAACCAATCCAATTTTCAACCAACCAATTATCATGCTTTCAAATAGGCTATTACATGCTCAAAAACCCTAATACATAAACATGTGAATAACAAGAATCATAGACTAATAAAAACCTTAATACGATCCTACATGCAATGACTCAATCAGTATGCATAGAAACTAACAAAAATATGCTAAAACTCATGAGAACATCCAATAATATCAATAAACATGACAACAAAGCATATTCTAACCAAAAAGGTGATATTTGTAAAATAACGAAAACAAGGCGTTCCTACAGCGAGCTTTTTTAAGCAAAACTATCCAAAGATAATTTCACCTAAAAAACTCAGTATGGGGAGGTGTAGTCATCATATCCTACGTAAAATATATATACTAGAATACAATATAAGCGATTTCATACTTAAACATATCACAGAAAACTCTCATGCAAAACCCTACTTAACAAAAAGGATAATCATCCTCCGAAAAAGATAATGTCTCCAAAACCCTAAGAAATCAACTATATGCATGCTACAAATACCATAGTTATTCTACATGTATCACATATATAACAAGTATGAAGGAAAATCAGCGAAAAACCCTAACCTAGCAAGCTACATGAAACTTACCCGAAACAAGGATAATAGAAACCCTAGAATCACAACTATGCATTAAACCACATGAAATAACCCTAAAGCATGCAAAACTAATCATGAATGACATTTAAATCATGTATATTAACTAATAAAAGCATCAACACATAATAAAAACCCTAGCTTTAGCATGCAATAAAGCTATTCTAAGCAAAACCCTAATTTTAGCACCATAGAAATAAACTCTTACCTTAGGTTGAGCCTTCTTATTGCTGTAGAGACTCCTTCTTCTCTTCTAATTGACTTGAAATACTCTCCTTCAAGCCTCACACAAGAATCCTAGCTCTCTTTTGAAAGTCTCTCTCTTATTCTCTCTTAGAAATTAGGTTTAATGCATAAAAGTAGCTCCCTTAATGTTAAAACATAGTGGGGTATTTATAAAACAAAGAATGGTGGGTGGATACCGGTACAACTCGCCATGTTTTTTATAAAACAAACATTTTAGTGGTTTCCTCGTACCCTAAAAATGAGGTGGCAACTCCTTTGCTTTTTGAAAAACCTTTTAAATGTGGAAACAGAAACTTGATTCCCCTCGAGTCGATTTCTGGCGTCCACAACAGGATATCCAGCTGCACTAGAAGGGTATAGTGATGCAAACTGGATATTTGATACAAAAGATTCTAAAACAATAAGTGGATATATCTTCACACTTGGAGGTGGAGCGGTGTTTTGGAAATCTTCCAAACAAACGTGCATTGCAAGATCCACAATGGAATCGGAATTTATAGCTTTAGATAAAGTTGGCGAAGAAGCTGAGTGGCTTCATCATTTCCTAGAAGATATTCCAATGTGGTCAAAACCTATGCCAGCAATTTGTATACATTGTGATAGCCAATCGGCTATTGGAAGGGCACAGAATAATATGTATAATGGTAAGTCTTGACACATTCGTCGAAGACACAATACCATTAGACAATTGCTCTCAAGTGGAGTTATATCCATTGACTATATAAAGTCAAATGATAATATTTCGGATCCGTTAACGAAAGGTTTGACTAGAGAACAAGTATATAGTTCATCGAGGGGAATGGGCTTAAAGTCTACTATATTTTAAAAGTTACCATAATGGCAACCCAACCTAGCTGACTGGAGATCCCAAGAACTAGATTCAAAAGGACAACCGAATTGTGTGTGACTTAGTGGAATCACTTAGGAGATAACTCTTCTACCTATTCCTATGATGAAAAAGTGATGCCTGTAGCGTCTACCAGGATGAGCTAAGCTTTTAATGGTTTTTATATCTTGGAAATCCAAGTGAGGTATAGCAGGATACTCTTAATAAGAATCACCTATATGAGTGTAGAAGCGGCCGCTTCTATGAGAATTATAAGGCTATATTCTCTAAAGCACTCATAGAAACCAAGAATTGTTCAGGGCCAAAATGAACACAATCATGATAACCAAATTGTGTTCGGGAAAGAACTGTTGAATTCTATTGTCTTGGTTTGCACAAACAGCTGAATAGTTCAAGACATCACGTTCACTAATCAGCCAACAAATCCGATAGTCTTTCACAAGGGAAGGTTCAAAGCCACAAGCCACAAGCCACCTATCCTATGCAGGGACTTTCCATACTTACTCTTTTTCGTGTCAGCATTTTCATTTGTATAGATATCCAACCAATTTCCATTCATGTGGGGTATTGTTAAAGATATTGGCCATTTATTAATGTGGGTCCCATGTGTAATTTGAGGTGGGTCCATATTGGAATTAATTAATCTCTATGTGGAGAATTAATTCGAATATTTAATTGGCCAAAATCATTAATGGTTGAATGAGAAATTGTTATCTAAAGTCACCCTTGAATAGTTGGTTGAAGAATGGTAATAAAGCTTGTCCCACATTAGAAAATTATGAATTCCTGAGTGAATTTATATATACATACTTTGGACCTATGGCTTGGGCCCAAAGGGCACCCAAGTTTTGTGAGGGGGGAGGACCTAGTCAAAATTGGGTTTGGACCCAAAAACACACGCGCGTGCCGGCCCGGGCCGAGGGTGGGGTCAAGAAGACTAACCCATGTGTGTTATTTTTTAAACAAAATTTATTTTTGTTAATTAATTGAATTACCATTAAGTCATGTCTGTTTGTTAACCCAGAACAGTCATGAACAAAAGACACACTTGATCAATGTGCCTTTTGGACTGTTCTAGAGAGTCACTTCTGGGTTGTTTTCGCAGTCAATTCACTACAGGAAAATGGGCCTCTAGCGACCAAACTTTAGCGACGGTCACTTAATAATAGTTGCTAGAGGGTAGTTTTGTGACGTTCACAAGTCTGACCGTCATTAAAGGTAAATTGTGGAATGGCGCCAATTCTTCCCGCCTGGAATTTGGCTACCTAGCGACAACGGATAGCGACGTCCACAAGTCTGACCGTCACTAGAATGGCTTTTAACGAGGGCCAGAAAAGCACCGTCAATATATGTTCGTTTAGCAAGGGTCAATTGCCCCTCACCAAAATTAAAAATAAATAATACGCCGTCGTTTACATTCATCTTATATTTTGCTGACGGTCAGCATATGCCTCGCTAATGCCCTGCACGCGCCCTACACTACAAGAAAAGGGGTTTTCACAACATTGTATTAACAACGTTTTTAGCTAAATGTTGTTAAAGGGTGGTTTTAACAACGCTTGGTTAGAAAATGTTGTTAATGTGTCTTGAATTTGCACATTTAACAACGTTGCTAGGTGAATGTGGTCAAAAAGCAAAACAACAACGTTTATTAAAACGTTGTCATTTTACACAACATTTCTTATTTGTTGTTGAACATCGGGCTTTGCACAACATCCCTCTGAACATTGTTAAAAACCCAAGATTAAAACTGAGCCGCCCATTCTTTTTATTTTTTTTCGTATTCCCGCTCTTGCTGTTTCTACCCTTTATTTTTATTCTTTCATTGCAAAACCCCCTTCTCCCTCCCCTCTCTCTCTCTCTCTCTCGCATCAACTCACCGATCCATTGTCAGATCCACTTCCCTGCGCCGATGAGACACTCCCCCCATCGACGGGACGACGCGCCACCCCGATTCTTTTTGTTCGAGGAAACCCATAAAATCCAAACGTATCAGATCTGAGCGTATCCATCTTACGTGTTTCCTTCGTGCCGACGATGCCACAAGCTGCTGCCGCCGACGAGGCCACAGGCTCCCACCGCTGACGCCACAGGCTACCGCCGCCGACACTACAGGTTACCGCCGCTAACGCCACAAGGGGGCCATCTTACGCGTTTCCTTCGTGCCGACGATGCCACAAGCTGCTGTCGCCGACGCGGCCACAGGCTCCCATCGCTGACGCCACAAGCTACCGCCGCCGACGCTACAGGTTGCCGCCGCTAACGCCACAAGTTACCTCCATCGTTGCTGTACCTTACCGGTGTTCGTTTGAGGTATATAGGTAGGAATCTGTCTATTTCACCGTATCTCTGTCTCTCTCTCTGCTGTTAATGATTTTTCTACTAGATTGTGGGTAAGATGTTCTTATTTGACTTATTTTTAGAATATTTGTTTGATTTAATTGTTAGGGTTTCTTCCCCTCTCTACTTTACCATGAATCTTAAGGAAATCTGTTTAGTTTGCCGTAGGGGTGTAATTTTAGCTGGGTGTCTATTTGGTTTGAGATCCAGTTTAAATTTTAGTTTTTCATTTTCTTTGTTGGTGGGGATTTATTTTATTTATTGTGGCTATTCCCCTGCAAGTTTTGGGACAGAGATGTGATTATTTTATGGCAAACGATGCAGTTATATTACGGAGATCAATTAAGATTGTTATTGATTAGATTTTCTTCATTGAGTATGATGTTATGATTTTCTCAGAAATTTTTTATCAGATAATTGTGCATAATTGCAAGGGCTAGCCTCTATGTTATGAAATTTTCTTTGTGTTCTATCTAAGATCGTGCTGATTTTCCTAGAGGTGTGCGTTGAATCCTCGTATCTTCTCTCTCACTTTTGAAATCGACCATATGGTATCTCTCTCCATCCCAATATGATTATGAAATTTCCTGTAGATTTCATTATTAATGATTCTGAAATTAATCTTGAATTGGCAGAGTTGCTCCATTTCTTCTTGGCTTTAGTGTTGGTGTGTTGGGTCCTAGGTGGGTTTATCAAATTGATTTTGATAAAAAAAAAAGGTTGGACTCTAGCATTTGCCAAACTGGATATATTATAATTTTTGGTTATTCAGGACAAATTAACATCCTTACTTTGCAGCACAGTTTTTGAGTGTGAAAATTTTAAGTGTACCACAGGAACTTAATTGCTCCGAATAACTTCACTTATCTTCTGGGAATTGCTGTTTTCATCATACATTTTGCCCATCCAACCATTTTATTTCTAATAATTCCCTCTGCAAAATCATGTTAATTCGAGACAGATGGTCATTGGATCCCAAAACATATATTTCTAATAATTTCAAATTGACCCTTGCTTTTAAAGATTTGAATGTTAATTCGAGACAGATATGTTAATTTTTTGGGGGAATTTTTAAATGCGCTCTATGACTCTATCATGTGTGCCCATTTTGGCCATGCACTGACATGGTAGAGTGCATGAAGTTTTCTGGGAAGTACAAATAGCACTAGACATTGTTTTGGGTAAATTACACTTCATCCCATTGAACTACAGGGGCAAAACCCCTTTTTTTGTGAGTGTCTTAACCTTCCCAAGATTTATTTTCTGGCTATACCATAGGTATGGTTGTGGCCTAAATTCCGAATGAAAAATTTGTACCTGTTATTAACTACCTATATTAGTCCACCCACGCAAACGAGGCAGATACATTAAAAATAAAAAAAAATTAAAAATTAAAAAAAAAAAAGGAAGAAGAAGAACAAGAAGAACAAGAAGAAGAAAGATTTAAGGACCTATGTTGTTAGCAGTTAGTGACTTACTGCTTATACTAGCCAGCTTATGTTGTGTAACCCTGTCTTTTCCAAAATGATCTAGCAACAAATCTTTATTTATTACACATTTTATGTGGAGAATGTCTGTCTAATTACAAGTTTTTACCATTCACTATTTGCTCATATTATTACCTTAATTTTGTGAACGCTTGACAGCTGGAAAAGTAGTAAAAAATATAATCCAATTTTCACTCATATCTGTTGGAGTCTTACCAAGAAAAAGCTGCGGCCCAGAATTTCCAGCAACTATTCCTCGAATTTTCCATTATTCCTTTCACGATTTTAGAGGGGTTTTCCATTATTTCTTTTACGATTTTAGGATTTTTTTTTTCCCATTATTCCTTAGACAATTTTAGGGGGTTTTGTTCCATTATCTATTCTTCTCATACGGAACAAGAGGAATTCTTCTTTCTATTGCTCTTTCTGCGATCGGATGTTGGGTGTTCATGCTTCTCGATTGGTTTGGTTCTATATATATATATTTTCCTGAGTTAACATACAATTTCTGATCCATTTTTGTGTGATGAGATTATATATATATTTTGTACTCTATTGTTTGTACTCCAATTGAAAAAAAAATAGAAAAAAAGAAGAGAGAGTGTCATTTCCATTAGATTAAAAAAAAAAAAGAGACAAAAAAAAAAAAAAAAAACAAAAAAAGTGAGAGCTACTCAATAGTAGCATTTTGGGTAGAACTAGAAGGGTCAGTTGGGGGTTGCCTTTGTGGGCCTTGGGTAGAACTGGAGGGATCAGCTGGAGGTTGCCTCTGTGGGCTGCCCGGAACCCTTTCTCGATCAATGATTTGATCAGTGAGCCTCTCCAGTGCCTCGACCCTTGGTGTGAGTCTGTTAGAATAGGAGTCCACCATTCTTTGTAACTCTCTATTCTCCGCTCTCAAAGCCCTCATCCTTCGATAGGCTCCGTCGAGCAACCCCTGGAGACGAGTGACTTGGTCACTTAAACTTTGCATGTGCACATTTCTGGTGTGCAAACGCCGAGCCATGTAAGCAGTAAATGTTGTGGCCTGAGCGCTGAGAGCCATGGAGTCTCTTATTACGTCCAGGTCGGACCGTCTAACCAGTATTCTCTCATCACGAGGAGTGATGAGTCCCTCCGCTACTGTCGTTGCGTTTGCAAGATTGTAAATTACAGAATCGTCAACTGTAAGGGGTTGGTTTTGAACATTTAGGAACCTTGGGTGCCAGACCTCTGGTTGTGTTGCTCGCGTTGTGTTTAAATCAGGACGGTTTTGTGGGGTAGAGGAGGAAGAGGCCATGAGTTCGTAAGAGAGGATTTAGAGGAAGAGAGTTTTCTTTGAGGGTTGAATGGTTGGGGAAGAGTGTTTAAGCACCTATAATCAAACTCTGGTTTTTAAAGAAAAACCGCCCTCACTCAACCAAGAACAGATCGCAAAAACCAATGCACTGTGGGGATCCGATGCGATTTGGGGTCTATAATGGTCTACAACAGCACTGTTGCCTAGATCTCGATATTGTGAATTGTCGGTCATGCTGCCTCTGTCGGTGAGAGAGAGTAGGCTTCCGGGTTTGGGCTTAACAGTTTGGATGTCCATGTGTTATTGGGCCAATACTCATCTGTCAACAGGAATTGGAAACCCGAGTGGATTAAATACTCATCTGTCCATGTGTTATTGGGCCACTAGCCCAACTCATCTGCAACAGCACTGTTTTTTTTGCTGCTTTCGACTCAAAAGTGTTTGAAAGCCCTCGAGAGTAAAGACCATCCCCCCTCCCTGTTCTTCCCTTTTGGTCCAGCTCCATCTCAATCTCTCATCTTGCCCTCTCTCTCTCTCTCTGTGCTCCGTCGTCGTCCATCTGAGGTCGCCGGATCAAGCCTGCCATGAATCATTCTGAGGTACGCGGGAAGGACACAGACTAGAGGTGATTTGTGGACATTAGTTCAGGTTTATAAACATATTTATATAATGCGTTATCATTAAATATGTTTTCTTACTTTTTATTAGACTTAATTACTTTTTATATACCCAATCAGCTACTGCTCAATCGTCAAATAATGGTATAAGGGGAGATGCTGTAGCTCATGTACTTGGACCTGAACGTGGAGGTGGTGTACGGGGACTTGGACATACCGGGGGATCTAAGAGTTTCGCATGTTATAGAGAAGATATGACAACCGAGGACTATGAACCTACTCAAATTGATCTGTTTATGAAAACTCATGCGAAAAAAAATGGAAAAGTTACTGAAATCTTGGTATGTAAACATGTTCCTTTTGCAAGTTAATTATTTCACTGAACTAGTTGTGAGATATTTGAAGCTTTTTGAATACTTATCATTGAACTTGTAAGCCTAAATGATGATTTTTAGAACAATTTGAAGATATGATTTTGAATACTTATCATTGAACTTATAAGCCTAATGCATGGCTATGGCCTTGGTGCACCGCCTAGTAAAGTCTTGGGTCCAAAAACATCTGGCCAATCCTCATTTGGTAGTTATTCTCAAGTATGCAATAAACTTGGGAATGTCCTCAATGAGATGGATCAATTAAAGACCAACATGTGTGAGAGGATAGAGGAACGAGTCCAAGAAGAGACAAAAAAGATTGAGGAACGAGTACAAGAGGAGACAAAAAAGATTGAGGAGCGGATGGAGGAGCGGATACAAGAGAAAATGATGGCATTTATGGCGCAATATACTCAACTTCTAGATTAGACATGAATTATGATGCTTTGAAATGATCTTTATCTCTTTAGGGTTTGGCTGTCATTTATTTGAGTTTATAATAGAGATTGGGTGAAGTTGATTCTTCGAGTGTTCTTTGTGGATGTGGATGTGGATATGTAATTAAGTTAAAAAAATTATGTAGATAACTTGGTGTGTTTGTTAATGACCTGTACTATTGAAGTTTAGGCGTATGTTTATTATAAATATAGTGTGAATGGGTTGGAAATGACTATAAATGTATTTTTCTACAGGTTTTTTAACTAGTCGATAACTTGGTATGTCCTAATTACAAACGAAACCATGCCGGATTTTCTAAAAAATGTTTTCAAAATAATTATGTCTATTTTTGACTTTCTTGTTCATTCTTAGTTCAATCATAATGACTTTCTTGTTCATTCATTTAGTTTTGTTGGTGTTTTTTGCAACCAAAATGAAGCATAATTTTGTTATTGATTGTCTATTGGTTGTGAGATTAGTTTTCTAATTTTTGTATCCGTTTTTTTCCCCTTTTTTGCAGGCCTAAGCTAGGGATGCTTGCTACATGGACTTTTGGGCATAGCTTTTACCTTTTGTGCCCTAGTCTCTTTTGAGGAGTGAATACTGAATTAGACAATCTCACATTTTTTGGTATTTTGGGAGTGAATTAATGATTTGGATAATTTCTTGAATTTCACTTGGTGTTTTGGCATGGGATATGAAAAGTGTTTGAGATTTGTTTAATAGTGGTTGGTTGGGTACATTTTAGTTGATAATGTAACTAAGTACAGTTTTATGTTCAAGTTATATAGATTCCATGCATGTTTTTGATGTTATATATGGATGAATTTTATATGTTTAAATGTTATGAGATTTTACCTATTATGCAAATTGGGGGATGCTTGCCACAAGATATAGCTTTGATGCTTGAGATGTATACAAATTAAGCGAACAAATAATAAAAATTAAATCCAAATTTTATCTTTCAAGTGATGCTTTTAGTGACATTTTTAGCTATCTAATTAATTATTTAACAACGGTCAATGATCCTTACTAAAAATGATTTATCGACAGTAAAAAATGATTTAGCAACGGTCACTGACCGTCGATAAATAATTTTTCAACTATTTTCCGATCGGAAAAATGATTTAGCAACGGTCACCAACCGTCGTTAAATCATTTTTCAATTAGGTTTTTTGGTGGGAAAAATGATTTAGCGACGGTCAACGACCCTCGCTAAAAACGTTTCCCTCCAATTTTTTTGGCGCGAAGGACTTAGCGACGGGTACTAAGTCTTGCTAAAAAAAACATACCCGTCATTAAAAAGGGGATGGTGACAATCGAAAATGGTGGGAAATTTCAAGTAGCGACGCTTGTTGGCCGTCGTTAAACTTTTAACGACCCCCCCTTTATCGACGGTCAGCGATGGCCACGGTGGCCGTCGCTAACACATGTAGTGACGTTTTTTTGATGTGTTAGCGACGGTTGCGGCCGTCGCTAAAGGCCCATTTTCCTGTAGTGATTAGAAGTTAATCATCAGATTATATTTTCGCATTAATTAAGTCGTTGTTAGAGAGAGAGTAAGGATACAATGGAGTTCGCCAGACGCAGAGATTGCAATGCTTCTTTTGTGCGTGCAGATCATTGTATTCTGGGAGCTAGACGTCTGTGAGACTCAAAGCACCAAGTGAGGGGCGAAATCTGTCTTAGGGACATAGCGTCAAATGCTAGCCTTGATTAATCCGATTATGTTTTTATTATCTTTTGTATTATGTAAGTTTGTGAATTTCTAGAATTTATTTCGTTTTATTCGTGTTTTATATGCATATTGTTTTGACAGAATTATACAAGTAATACAATCATATTTTCCAACAAAGTAATTTCTTTATTTATTTTTAAATATTTATATAAGGGGAGGGTTCTGTTAACACCCAGTGTAAGTGAAAACCTCTTACACCTTTTTTAGGCTTTAGATCTATTTTAACCAAATGGTTCCACTTGAAACCCACTTTATACCATTTAACTCCATATTTGGATCAAAATCGGGTAGGGTTAGAATCAAACCCAAACCCAAACCCATTTCTTTCTAGTAGAACCCATTCTCACTCCCCCCCCCCCCACCCTCTCTCTCTCTCTCTCTCTCACAAGCCCTAACTCATGGTCGTGGTTGGGATGACCCATTGTCCTACCTTTTTTATTTTTTTTATTATATATATATATATAGATAGATATTTATGTCAACTTGGTGCTCACTTGGTCATCCTTTGCAAACTGAAGGAAGGAAACCCTATAGTAATCGAAAGAGAAGAAGCAAAACCAAGGGCCAAACCGCACCAAGGGCTTTGCAAGGCGGATAATAGAACAACGTTTCGTTTTTAACCTCTCTTATATATATAATTTGCGATGTATGTGTGGGAGGGACAAGTTGGATGAAGAGGAGTGTTGCAAACCTAAATTTGTGGTGGAGTAGTGGATTTGATGTGTGTGGATAAATTTAACAAATAGATTTGATCCTTGTTTATAAATAAATAAATAAGGAAAAAAAAGATTTGATCCTTCATGATCGAGGACCTGATGCAAAGGAAGACCTGACTATCCTCTATTCTTTTTTCTATTATTTTCTATTATTTTTTTGTTTTAAATAAATTTTGGGAATTTTGCTTTTAGCAATCTGTCCCATTTGATGTGAGATGAAGAAACCGACATTGTTTTCAATTAGCCATCAAAAAGCTCCAAATGATGTCTTGATGTCACTTTGTGGATAAGGTAAAAAATAACTGGTAGTCTCTATAAAACAGAGCAACTGCCTTGAGCTAAAAAAACCAACAATGGTGGCGTGCCTTTTGTCTTTTGACTTGAGTTTATGTTTATCTTCTGGTGTACTTGTTTAGCTTTTTTTTCTTCAATCTTAAAAATTAAAAAAAAAAAGAAAAAATTGTAGATACCAAACCCAAATCTTAGCCAAATCCTAGTGGAGATGTGAATGCAAAACCAAGTTTCCGATTTTTCTGATTTGCAACCAGTTTGTTTAAGTGGTTTACTTGTCTACACCACAATCGTATTCTGGTTGAAGGCTTTGCTTTTCCATGTTGGTGTGGATACATATTGAGGATCTCACCCCATGGCCATGAATTGGGGATTACGACTTCAAATAATATAGAGAGAGAGAGAGAGAGAGTGAGAATGGGTGGGAGTTCTCCCTGAAACAAATGGTATGGGTTTATTCTAAGCCGACCGTATTCCTACCCAAATCTAGACTAAAATGGTATAAATCAAGTTAAAGTGAGATCGTTGGATTAAAATAGATCTGAGGCTTAAAAAATATGTATGAGGTTTTCATTTATACAGGTGTCAACGGAACCCTCCCTTTATATAAAATACTAATTATTTATGAAGTTTGGAAACACTTCCATGATGGAAGCAAGGAAGGATACAAACACATGAATACGTGTTTGGAAAAAAGATATGTGAGTCACACATTTCTGCTTCGTATTTCAATTTGGGTGTCTGACGTGCTAACCGAATTCAGAGTTTAAGTTGAGAAACAAGGGTTTAATGGGTTGTGTTTAGTGATCGTCATTAAAGAAAGATGCTGAGAGTTTGGCATGTAGATAGAAGTTACCTAGCTCACATTGTATGAAATCAAAAGTAATTCTTAGAATTTTATTACTTGGAATATTTACAATTTTTAAAAGTAACTCGTGAATTTAAGAGTTGCTTTGAATTTAAAACAAACTCTCAATATTTCAATTTATTTCAAAATTAAAATTTCCTTGAACTAAGTTTAATTCTCATCTTTCCATGTGATAAGTGCACCAATATTAGTTTAGTGATGTGATAAACTCTGGTGGGTTTCTGTAAATATACTTAATGCAGATGACATGATAGCTACGTCAAATAATTAATTAATTTTTATTGAAAACAATATTGCTTTTAGTAGGCTGATATAACATACTACACTAGTTGAATAAATAGATTTGAACAAGTGATTTAAGTGTTTTTTTTTTAGTATTTTGTTTTTAATTTCTCCACTCCCTACAAATTTTTTGAGTTGGCTCCCATGACAGCGACTTCTTTTCCATGTTCCCAATTAATTCAGACTTAAAAATTTTATTTATGCATATCCATGCCATATATAGTACGTAATGGCTGTCTGCAGTAGTCTTGTTAGCAATTTCCCTCCTGTTTGACTTTCCCGGCTTGGTCATGAACACAGCATTTGATCATGGGCTCAGACGTCTATGGAGGTGCAATCAGAATTTTAGCAGGCTGCCCCAGTTTTGCATAACTTTTTATTTTATTATTTTATTATTATTTTTTTATCCTTTCGCTTCTCTTAAATAATTAAACCATTAAAAGACCGGGGCAGGCCTAATATAAGGACCAAAAAGAGCTGATTATATAATCTTTTCTGGGCACAATTCATTGTTTTGGATGGAGATTTTTAAGAGAACGACGATCATAATCACGAATAAGAGTGTAAATTCAAATATAGATATTTTATGAATTTTCTAAAGTTGAGACTTAGTATCATTTATGGTGATGACCAACTTTTTAGAATGGTGGGTCTCATTAAAGATATATATTTCATGAATTTCTAGAGTTGAGTATGTGACATCATCGATCTATGGTGATGATTCCAACTTTTTTAAATGACTAGTCTCATTCAAGATGATAAAGTTGTACCTCTAATACTATTCACAATACACATACTATAACCATTAACATGCCCCAAAGATTGTCTTTTTGTCTAGAAATGGTACTAATTGATTGACATTTTCCAACAAAAAAAAAAAAAAAAAAAAATGGAAGAAAGGAAAACTGTGTAGCCTTATCACATACAGCTCTAAGATATTTTATTGTTTTGGGAATATCTTCTTGGCAGGTGTATTAAGAAATTAATAACAAATAAATATGCCTCTCTTTGAAATGTTCTTTTCATGTAAAAAAAAATTCCTTTCGGCCCTACTTGGTTTGAGTAGCCTTGGAAGTTGGCCTTTTGGATCCTTCACTCTCTTTCTCAAACTCTACTTTGTATATTAATTATGCCATATGTCTATCACAGGTGTGCTTTTCACTTATAGATTGCTCTTTCAATTCTCTAATAAACAATCTAATACGCACAATACCTACAGTGTGCATGTGTTTCCAACCCTATCTTATTCACTGGAGCATATGAAATTGGGTTGAAAACAACATGAAGTGGCTCGATAAAATCAAAGGAATTATGGTTGAAAAGGACTGTGACAATTATTTTGGGTCTGTTCAACCAGCAACCAGCTAAACTCAACGAAGCCTAAAGTTCAAACTACTAGAGGATGGCTAGGCAGATTATTTTCGACCTTTCAATTTTTCTAAAAGCCATGCCATCCATTATTTCATTTCTTGGCTGGCATCATGGTCTGAATTCTTTTTGCCATTCCTCTTCTTTTTTTTTCGTAGCTCCTGCAACTTGATTCGGAACTCATTAATCATTATCAATAGGACATGCTGTGTATAATAAGATTGGAGTGCTTTTTATTGGAGGATTTATGACATTCATTGGTTTGGTGCAACAATTGCTACCCAAACTCATCGTTTCTTAATCCTACTTAATTTACGAGAGCTCCCCTAAATTTCCGATTTATTTTTTGTTAATTATTCTATAAGAATAATTTTGCAATCGCGAAGTTTTTGTTGGCTAGCTATTGCATTCAATAGAATGATTCGAACCAATACTCAGAGTACATCTATCATCTTTCTCCTCTTCTTTCTTCTTCTTTTGTTTCCCCCTTTTGGACACATTCAAAGATAAGCCCATGTCAACATATTTATGACACTGAACCTTTCAGGTTTCAGCCAAATTAGGTTAAAATGGACTTGCATACATGGGTCAAAGTTTAAAATATAGGATTCTATATCCAATGCAAGGGCAAATTTATATCATATCTTTGGAAAATAGGGAAAGGAATCATCAATACACTCATGAGCACACCCTCAAAATAACTTTTCTCCACCATAATTGAGACTTGCTAGGAGGAGAACATCAATCCATACTGTCATCCATTGTCATGCTCTTGTAATTTTGGCTCTTCCCAGTTCTTTTGGAGTTAGGATTCAGCGTCGAGGTGGGAGAACTCGGCACTGTGCTGAGGTCCCCACTACCGTTAGACGATGATTTAGATGGCCTAAATCAAAAGTTGAAAACATAGCTCATTAAAGTCATTTTGGTCATTTCAGTAGTAATTTTTTCAACTTTTGAGCGCTCCAACCCATCATTAAATTGAGCGCTCCAACCCATCATCAAATGGTGGTGGGGACCTCAGCAAAGTGCCGAGTTCTCCTACTTCGGCACTAAATCTTAACTCAATTTTTGGCCAAACCTAGCTAGCTACTTTCCTTCTACTTGGTTAGCTTTGTATTTGTACTTTTTGTACGAAGAAAATACACAAGGTCAATGGTTCTAGAAAGAGAGGAGAGCCTAATTAAAGGGTCACCACCTTGGGCACCTTCCAATTGAACGTTGATGAATGGCTAGCACTCTAGGCCAAGAATTTTCTCCCTGTAACACTTGAAAATACATGCATGTCCTTTTCTATGCTAGCATGGAATTCACACAAAATAAAGGAATTCATTATATGTTTTCAACAATGGACACGTGTTGCATTAATAAGAAAACGTCGGCCACTAGCGATTGATACTAACACCCCTCCTTGATATGGTGAGTAATTAATGAAGTCCTCGGATTGGGACGTGATTTATGGGTCTCGTTATGAAAAAACAAAGATGATGGCCTTTTCTCATAACAAATTATTATAATAAAATGTTCACACGAGTCCCTCTCATGATGTTATTCTTTACATTGCATTTTCCTAAAACTCCAGGCCCACAAATGGTTGAACTGGTCGCATGATCACCGCCATTTCATGTAATCATCAAAATTCAAGAGGGCTACAGCAATGAATAAAAAAGAAGATGCGTGTTCTTGATTTCAACACCCAAAATTAAGTTTTGATCAATAGGAACCCTTTTGCTGAAAGACAACATTATCCTTTTAGAAGTACTTTATTTTTTTTTTTCTTCTTTAACAAAAAGGTATAAACCTTAAAGATGGTTCGGTTAGCAAAGAATTACGCCTCAGGAAGTGAAGGTCTTGAGCTCCGACTCGTCCTAGACTCTTTGAAACCACTTATATAAGGTTTCATGATTCTTATGAGTTTTTGACTTATTTGATTCATACGGAAAATGGTGTCTTATATAGACGTAAAGTTTGTCTGAAGGATTTTCTCATTATTAAAAAAGAGAAAAGAAAAAAAAGAGAGGCATATACCGTTCTCTAGTGCCCCTTGAGTAAGGGTATAAATTTACTTATATAAACTTTACTTGTCGATTATTATAATAAGAATTGATTAGTTGGTGGATGAAGACAGGGTTCAAGCATTCAACGGATACTGCCCATCTATCGTACGTTGTTCAATAGTCAAGGGATTAACTTGGATCCGTTGCTTGGCCAAGCACGGTGTTTGGCGCTTGAATGCGTAATACATCATCCAGTGATCGAGCACTACAACTCTATGGTGTTTGACATCTAGATCAAATCTCGATAAATGACGTGTCATGCATCCAAGAGCCAAATGCCGTATCTAGCCAAGTAGTGAATCCAAATTCATAGCCAGGCAAAAATTCAGATCTTTTTGTTGAGGTTGCTCGTACAATCCTTATTTCATTTTATTCTTTAGTAACTAAAGAATAACCAGTGCTTTTAGACGAGCAAGGATTCAATGTTGAGTTCTCAAAACTCAATACCTTGATGAGATGAACGTATACCACTATTGAATGGGGGTGGTGGATGGCTTAAATTAAAAGTTAAAAAAATTTGATTGAAATGACCAAAATGACTTTGATGAGTAACTTTTTTTTAACTCTTAATCCAAGCCGTCTACCACCTAGCCTCATCCAATAATCGTGTTCACCTTAGCGCAGTGTTGAATTTTGATGATTCAACACCAAATCCTTAAATTAAAGTAATTTTTCTAGCTAAAATAGCTTTTAAAAAAAGTACTTTGCAGCCAAAAAAAAAAAAAAAAATGAAAGTTGTACCTTTGAAATAGCTAATAAGCCCCTAAATGCAGATTACATTTCATTCAAAGGAAACACGCGTAGGAAAACTTGGCCAGGCGTTAAGTATAGATTAATTTCCTATTTGGACGTACCATTTTCACCGGAGAAATGAAAAGACATGGTCCAATCACATTATCGGAAAGACCAGAAGCAAAGAAAAAACATCACCATTGAATTCCCCCCACGGCCTTCCTTGACATTTTCTTATAGAGCTAATTTCCAGAAATTTCGCAAACAAAATTTCCAAGTATATATGCATATATGTTTGACGGTCAACTTACGATTGGTTTCTAACGTACAGAAAGGGACCACTTTTACCTACTCCCTTCCAGACTTCTGCTTAAGTACGTAGCTCTGAAGATCAAGCTAGCCATTCTCACCATTTCCTAGCTACTTTCCTCTCTCTCTCTCTCTCTCTCTCTCTCTCTCTCTCTCTGGGGTGAAGCAAATTAAATATGGGAGATGTGCTGACTGAAGAACAGACTGCTGAGTTTCAGGAAGCTTTTTGTCTTCTTGACAAGGATGGAGATGGTAAGTTTTCTACCATATACGTGCTTGATGTCTCTAACTCAGTACAAAAACTTTCTTAATATGGTTTTATATATCTTTCTTATAACTTTGGTCATGGTCGATCTGTTGGTTTGTCGATTGCATGGAGAGTTATCAATACGATAGGAGAATTGATATATATAGGGCCGGTCTCATCAACACCGGTTGATTTTCTTATATGAGCATCATCTATTGGAGGTCGTACGCTGCATAAGCCACACATGTATAGGATAGGATCCTAAGGCATGGTGGGCGTCTTTACAAAAAATCCACATTTAAAATTTTTACTTTGGGTCTGGTCAGATTTGCAATGGATCTAGATGATGTATAAGTTTGGATGGAGGAGGTCCTAAATTGTGTTAGGGATCAAATCTATGCAGATTTAGACCATTGTTTGTTTTTATATAATCTATCGCTTAAAAAAAAAAAAAAAGGAAGAAGAAGAAGAAGAAGAAGAAGAAGAAGTCTTTGGGTTCCATTCAAAAGGATCTCATTTACAATTTTAGCCTTAAACCATAATTTCTATTACATGTGCTGATCCCAATTTGCATTTCATTAAAACTCCATGGCATTTAATTTTTCGTGTTCTCGTTTATGTTAGTGGAAAAGGAAGGGTAGCTATCCTTCATGTGAAGTGTTTGGTAATTGGTAGCTATCCTTCACGTGAATTCAGTTAGGGCTTGCTTGTCTTACAGTTCTTACTGGTATTGAGTAAATATAGTAGCATACCAATATAGCATGGTGACCTCTTATATAAAAGGCAAAACCAAGAGAATGATTTGATTTATTTATTTATTATTTTTTAAACTTTCCATTGAAATTGTTGCATACCCTTGTGGCTTGTGCACCATCTTGGTGTACGTCCAATATTGTTGGAGAATCAAGTTTTCTCTCTCTCATTAACACACATGCATGCACCACACAACACCCTCAGGGGCCCATTTGGTGGTCTAAATCGAAATTAAAAAATTTTCGAATCGATCATCAACTTAAATAAGACATTCAAAATGTTGGAGTCATCGTTATGGTACTATCAATGCTTAGAAATTTATAAAATGCCACTATTATGAATTTCTATTATCATTTGTAACGATGACCATCATTTTATTAAATATTATTATATCATTTAATTTGATGGATTTTTGCTATAAAAAAACTATATAAAAATATACTAAAATTATTTGACTGGAATGCCAAAAGGGGCCCTAAGTGAACCATGCAATTTTAACCAGGGAGGATGGGTGTGCAATCCACTAGGGATGGCAATTTTGGCTCGGCCCGTTGGAGCCCCGCACCGTCCAAGCCCTATAAGTACGGTTTGTAGCTTAATTGAACGAAGATGGTGCAAATTTGGTATTTAATTTTAAAAACCGAGACGGTTTTGGGGCAATGATGGTTTGATGTTTTCCTGTCCCGTATACTCGTCTCGCTTAGCTAATATGATATATATATATATTTTTAATTACCTTTTACCCTATTATATTTATAATATCCCTAACCTATGACCTATTTTTTAAAGTAATATTTCTTGGTCAGAAAAGTATATACAAACAAATCACTAAAGTATATTACCACTTTTGATTGGCGAAAAAAAAAAAGAAAAAAAAAAGAAGGAAGAAGAAAAAAAAACATAGGCCATCCTTAAATAGAGGAGCTTGCCAGTAAGGACTACAATAAAATTTATTGGCAAGGCAATGTAGTTCGGGACGAGGATTTAAAGTGTTTATTGGGACGAGAATGATTAAAAGAAGCAATATCCTAAATGGTTTTGGAGTGGGGACAAGATAAAAATTCACATATCAATTCATGGATGGCGCATTAAGAAACCGGTCCTGCTCTGCCCTATTGCCATCCCTACAGTCCACAGTGGGAATGATGTGGTCACCAAATATTGTGGTGTACAAAGTATATCATTCAAACTAATATATATATATATATATATATATATATATATATATATTTCTTCATTGAGATATTGATTTATTCGGTAGGCTGCATTACAATTGAAGAATTGGCCACAGCGATCAGATCGTTGGATGAAAATCCAACAGAAGAAGAATTGCAGAACATGATCAACGAAGTTGACGCTGATGGGAATGGAACTATAGAATTTGGGGAGTTTTTGAATCTCATGGCAAGAAAAATGAAGGTGCGTACGTATAGAGTACGAACCAAAAAATGCGTCTAGGATTTTTCTATGCCAGCTACTCAATTTCTTTGCTTTTTTTCTTTCTTTCTTCGTAAAAGTACTTTTGGTAAAGACTGATGCATTATTGTGAATGCACGTGGTTACAGGAAAGTGAGGCCGAGGAGGAATTGAAAGAAGCTTTCAAAGTATTTGACAAGGATCAGGATGGATACATATCACCTAATGAGGTCAGTTTTCTGATTCCAAATATCTTTATTTGACTTATGTGGTACGTATCTATAAATTTCTTAAGCAAAAAAAAAAAAATGAGGTGGGGGTCACTATCACTCACACTAGCTAGGTCATGCGCAAATTGGCCTACAATTTTTCTATTTCTCTTAGGGAAGTTGTTCCTTTAACCTTCTAGTTTCTACTATTTTTTCCTAAAGTGAAAGAGGCCATTACCCAGGACTGTTGGCCCCACTTAGTGGGGTCCGCAAGGCTGAGTTGGATAGGCTCTTGTCCCTTGTTTTCTCTTATGGATATAGATATATATCTACCCATATTTTCATTGGATTAGTTAATGCCAATATAGAGTCTTGATTGTAAAAATACAAATTCCATTCATTTTTATGTTCATTTATATTTCAAAAAATATAAATAAGGTAGCTCCTTGGTTCGACAATTAATACAATTTTTTTTTTCAACCAATTATGCCATCTTTTGACTGTAATTAAAGGAATTAGTTAACAGTTTTACTTGGAGAGATCCCAAAGAAATTAAAGTTAAATGTTCCAATTTGTTAAAATTAAAATAGAGGGATATTTACTCAACTTATTCATGTCAAGGGAGAACATACAAAGTACTATACCAGAGGAAAATTTTACAAAAAAAATAAAAGAAAATTATAATAAAGGGCTTTAATTATGCATAAAGTTGTCAAAATTAGCTAATGGATTTATTTATATTTTTTAATTTCTATATAAGGAATTGCCAGTAAATTATATTTGCATGTCAAAATATCTTGAATAAGTCAGTGAAGAACTCATAAGTTATTGATCGATTGGCACTTGTGGCCTAGTGGTATTTCTTTCGTTTACTTCGATTAAGAAGTATATATTTTTCATATATATATTAAATAGCATTTTTTTTTTTTCAAAATTTGTGTTCGCAGTTGAGACATGTAATGATTAACCTAGTAGAGAGATTGACAGATGAAGAATTAGAACAGATGATTAAAGAGGCTGATTTGGATGGTGATGGTCAAATTAGTTACGAAGAATTTGTGAGAATGATGATGGCTGCGTGATTGGAATCTCCATCGCATTGTATTGAAGGAAATCATATATACCAAAGACCTCAAATTGTATGATTCAATTAAATTATGAGATGATTTCGTTGGCAAAAGAATGTTAGAATTACTCAAATTCTTGTTTAGAAATGGAGAATTGACATTCATATAAAGTGGTCAGTATACTCGAATTATCGAGTGAAAGGCTTCCTTTTCTTTTTTCTTTCTTTTTTTTTTTTTTTTTTTTTTTTTTTTTCCAACAGGGTGTCAAATCCTTTGGCGGGAATAATTCATTAAAACATAGGTAAGGCCATCACTCGTTTTGCAAACGACTTGGTGCGATGAATGACTTAAAATCATAGCATTGAAGAAAATAAGGGAATTAAAAGAGACTTGTCCAAAGAATACGGCATTACAAAATAAGGGTAACCATATATTTGAAGTTGATCAGAGTTATATTGGCCAAGTGATAACTCATGGGCAGTCATGGCTGTTATGGAGTGGCCCGCACTGGTTTCAATTTAATACTCAAATGAAAAAGGATGGTGAAATTAGGCTTACTGAAATATAATTAATGATGGTATATATTGGCGTTCTTGTAGGGTTAGTCAAGCAGTCAGCGCCTGTAGGTGTATTCTCAGAGGCTATTGTTTCGACGTATTCCTCGCAACTAGTGTTATTTGTGTAAGTATAAGACATCTCACACAGACCGTTATGAGATTTGTCCAAGTTGAAACCTTGGTGAGGGTAGGACTTAGATATCCCTAATCGTTAATTAAAAAACAATGATAGTATATATTGGCGTAAATGAAGTGGCATAATCTTACCATAACCTACAATTCGGGCAGAAAGTAAGGGAAGACTTCCATTGTACATTAGTCATCTACATAGAAAATATTTGTATAAAATACATTAAGGTTCATGAACATGTTCATTATTTTCCAAATCTAGTTAAGGCAATCTCAGGATTCTCATCGATTGAAGATTAACAGAATGCATGTTTTGACGACACAGACACACATTAACCATTATAAAAGTGGAAGGTGGATTACGTATCAGTCCTCCATTTTTTTTTCCTTATCTACGTGTTATCGATCCAACGTTTATTGCACCATGTAGTAAAAATAGCCAATTACACCAAATCCAAATCCTTAAGGTGAATATATATATATATATATATATATATATATATATAAAGTTTGGGGGAATGTACAGTGAGTTTCAAGTATTAAAATCTCCATAAGGACTGCCATCTTATCTCATATATGGTTTTTAATTAAAAAGAAAAAAACGCAATAATAAATGGATTACGTCTTAAATATGTAACTAGCTACTTGATTAAGAAGATCAAATCACTTCGAACAATATGATTCTGCCATAACACTATAAATAGGGCTGGTCCTGAGTTTTTTGGGGAAATTGTTCCTTTAACCTTCTAACTAGTTTCTAGTTTCTACTGTTTTTTCCTAATGTGAAATAGGCCATTACTCGACTGTTGGCCCCACTTAGTGGGGTCCGCAAGGCTGAGTTGGATACGCTCTTGTCCTTTGTTTTCTCTTATATATATATATATATATTATTTATTTATTTTTTTTCATTGGATTAGTTAATGCCAATATAGAGTCTTGATAGTAAAAATACACATTCCTTTTAAAAAATATTGAATAAGGTAGCTCCTTGGTTCGACAATTAATACAAATTTTTTTTTTCAACCAATTATGCCATCTTTTGACTTTAATTAAAGGAATTAGTTAATGAATTTACTTGGAGAGATCCCAAAGAAAGAAAAGTTAAATGTCTCAATTTGTTAAAATTAAAATAGAGGGATTTTTACTTACCAGTTCTCAACTTATTTATGTCAAGGGAGAACATACAAAGTACTATACCGGAGGAAAATTTTACAAAAAAATAAAAGAAAATTATAATAAAGGTCTTTAATTATGCATAAAGTTGTCAAGATTAGCCAATGAATTTATTTATATTTTTTAATTTCTATATAAGGAATTGCCAATAAATTATATTTGCATGCCAAAATATATTGAATAAGTCAGTGAAGAACTCATATGTTATTGATCGGCACTTGTAGCTTAGTGTATCTCTTGTTGGGGAAATTTCTGTGTAATTGATTTAAATGTTCAAATAATTAATAGAAATTTAAAATTTTCACAATATAAAATATTGAATCACACAAGTAATAACAATTAAAATTATAAAGCACAATAACATGAGAGAAAATTAAAGAGATAAAGTTAGAATAATTGGCCTGTGGGAAGGCACGTGTGCTCACGCTGTCCTAAAGGAGTTATCGCCTCCCTACGTATAGGTTCTGGCGGACGACAACACTTCCAAGATACAACCCCAAAAGCTCACAGCTAGCTCTTCTATGAGTACGTTCACAGGAAGAGTAATTTGAACCGTCCACGATCAGTTGCCCCAAAATATAGAGAAAATATAGAGAAAAGAATGAAGAATAAACTGTAAAGAGAAGAAAAGAGAAGAACGTGTATGTCTGATATATTTTAGGTCTCTTGGTGTGTATCTTTATATAGGCATCTAGGTTTTGGGCTTTAATGCCTTAACGGCTAGTACTATAAAGTTATAACAGCCAAATTAATCGGGCTTGTAACAGCCCAACAGTCATATGGGTTAATTCCCAAATTAAAAGCCTCATAGGTTACAAGTTTTGAAACTTTACTCACCAATAATTCTTACAATCCCCCACAAGATTCAAAACTTCAAAATAAAATTAAATAAAAATATATAAACATATGAAATATACATATGGGCAACTATATACTATGCAATGGGCGTAGGTGTCTTCTGGACTTGAACCTACACTTAGTGTTGACAGTTTCCATCTGAGGAGTCATAGTGGCAAAGCTTGAACTTGACCCCTTGAGCCAAACTTCAACATGTCACACACATAGTATTGATATGGGACTTGGTTCGATGCGGGTTAGCGCTATTTATGGCCATGCGCTAGTATCTTGATTCTCATGAGAATTTCTAGGGTCAGCCCAATCCCATAGCCGCGGCCTCACGGTGGTTCTCACTTAGGTAAGTCCTCCAAGGGTATTGTGACTATACCCTACAGGAGTGTTCCTGCCTTGAGCTTATTCAGAGTAAAACTCTTCCTTATTGTCACATCAATAGCACTCTCACCATAGGGATGGGGAGGAGACGCTCTCCTCATAAAAGGTGTTAATAATGAGTCACGCTCTGCGGATTGTTTCTATCCATTGAACCTCCTTCATGGGATCTCCAATCACAAAAGTTGGGTTACTTCCGTTGGTGACTCCCTGTGGGTTTAAGCCCCATCCCCCTCGATGAATCTAGGACTGCATTCCTAAAAAGACTTTTGGTCAACTGATCAGCAACATTTTTCTTAGATTTAATAAAGTCAAGAGATACAACATTTTTATTAAACATGCTTTTCACAGATTTTAGGCGCACATGTATATGCCTGTTCATCTTCTTATTTGTATGAGATTGATTCACTAAATCAATAGAAGTTTTACTATCACAATGTATAGATATAGCAGGCACACTATCACCAATTAAAGGAATTTCTAATAACAAATTTCTAATCCAATCAGTCTCAGTACAGGTAGTATCTAGAGTTATTAATTCAGATTCCATAGTGCTCCTAGATATAATGGTTTGCTTCTTTGAACCCCATGAGATAGCAGCTCTTCCTAATAAGAATATATATCCTGTAGTAGATTTTACATCTACACTATCAGTTATCCAGTTAGCGTCACTATATCCTTTCACTACTCCTGGAAATCCTTTATAACATAAGGAATAATCTAGAGCTCCTTTAAGATATTTAAATATTCTCTCTAAAGCAACCCAATGCTCTTTACTAGGATTGTGTGTATATCTACTTAATCTTCCAACCGCATATGCTAAATTAGGTCTAGTCTTATTTGCAATATATAATAAAGATCCTATTGCTTGAGAATATTCTAACTGGGATACAGGTTCTCCAACATTTTTTGTCAAATATATATTAGGATCATATGGTGTAGACACTAGTTTAACATCAGAATATTTAAACCTTTTAATCATCTTCTCAATAGCATTAGATTGATCTAAAAATATTCCTTCCGAATTTCTAACCAATCTCATTCCCAAAATTATATGTGCTTCTCCCATATCTTTCATATCAAAATTCTTGGATAAATAATCCTTAATATCCTTTACAATATCTAGACTCGTACCAAAGATCAAAATATCATCCACATATAAACAAAGTATAGCATGTTGACTTTTATCCATCTTATAATATACATATTTATCATAGTCATTAATCTTAAATCCATAATTTAAAATAACACTATCAAACTTTTCATGCCATTGTTTAGGAGCTTGTTTAAGTCCATATAAAGATTTCACTAACTTACATACCTTATGTTCTTATCTTTTAACTATGTAACCCTCAGGTTGCTCCATATAAATCTCCTCCTCTAAATCTCCATTTAAGAAAGCGGTCTTTACATTCATCTGATGTATAACTAACTTATGAATAGATGCTAAGGCTACCAAAATTCTAATTGTTGTAATTCTAGACACTGGAGAGTAAGTATCAAAATAATCTATTCCTTTTTTTTTGAGTAAATCCTTTAGCTACTAATCTAGCCTTATACTTATCTATACTTCCATCAGGTTTTAACTTTTTCTTAAACACCCATTTACATCCTATTGGTTTACTTCCTGGAGGTAGAATGGTCAACTCCCAAGTATTATTTTGAATTATTGATTCAAACTCACTATTTATTGCTTCCTTCCAAAAAAGTGCATCTATCGATGACATAGCTTCTTTATATGTAGTAGGATCTCCTTCAATTAAGTATGTATAAAAATCATCTCCAAAATTCTTTTCTATTCTACCTCTTTTACTTTTTCTAACTTCTATTTGAGTATTAGTCTCTTTATCTCTACGTATGCTACTAGATGGTCTATCTCTATCATAGGGTCTATCATTAACTTAGATGGAAATCCTAGTTTTAAATGGAAAAATATCTTCAAAGTATGTAGCATCTCTCGCTTCTATTATGGTATTATTAGAAATATCGCTAATTTCAGAATTCGCAACTAAGAACCTATTAGCACTACTATTGTGAGCGTATCCTAAAAATACTGCATCTATTGTTTTAGGACCTATCTTCTTTCTTTTAGGGTCAAGTATCGCCACCTTTGCAAGGCACCCCCACACTTTAAGAATATTTAACCTAGGTACTCTATTCTTCCATAACTCATATGGTGTTTTCTTAAAATCTTTAACCATTATGCGGTTAAGTATAAAATAGGCACATAGCAATGCTTCCCCCCACAAGTTCTCAGGCACTCCAGAACTTAGTAACATTGCATTTACTATATCCATTAAAGTTTGGTTTTTTCTCTCAGCTACACCATTTGATTGCGGTGAATAAGGTGGTGTTACTTTATGAACTATCCCATGTTCTTGACAATATAAGTTTAATTCAGTTAGACTATATTCACCTCCTCTATCGGACCTAAGTCTCTTTATTTTCTTTTCCAATTGATTTTCAACCTCGGCCTTATATATTTTAAATTTCTCAAATACCTCGTCTTTAGTTTTAATTAAGTAGACACAACAATATTTAGAATAATCATCTATGAAAGTTAGGAAATACTTATTTCGGCCCTAGTAAGAGGTCTATTTGAATCACACACATCACTATGTATTAAGTCTAAAAGGTTGGTATTCCTTTCAACAGGTTTGTGAGGTCTACTAGGCTGTTTGGCTTGTACACAGATCTCACACTTGTGTTTCATATCTATATTTACCTTAGGGACTAACCCTAAGTTCATTATTCTCTTTAATTTCTTTAAATTCACATGTCCCAATCGTTCATGCCAAACACTACTTAACTCAACATTGAAAATACTTGGAGGAATTTTATTAATATCATTGATAGACATTACATTCAGCTTAAAAAGACCTTTACTTACATAACCTTTACCAACAAAAATATTATTCTTGGTTATTACAACCTTATTGGACTCCATAACAACTTTATAACCTTGCTCAACTAAAGAAGACCCACTAACTAAATTCCTCCTCACTTCTGGAACAAGCCGCACACCACTCAAAGTCAAGACCTTCCCAGATGTCATCTTTAAGTCCACTTGTCCAATCCCTAATAGACGTATGGTGGAATAATTTCCTAACGTCACACATCCTCCACTAGAATTGTGATAATTTTTAAAAAATGATCGATTAAAGCAAACATGTACATTAGCTCCAGAATCTAACCACCAATCATTGCTTAAATATGTAATATTAATGGATGGGTTAGAATTATACCTTATGATGAGTTCATAAGAATTCTCTTGTTCCTCATCGACTAACATATTAACTTGGGCATCTATTGGTTTTCCATCTTCTATAACATATTTATTAAAGTTCGAAACATTAAACCTTTCTAAACTGACATCCTCAATTCCATATTCAATTTGACCGTTAAATTTTCCGGGTTTTACTGAATTATCCTTTTCAGACGCCATATATATTATTTTAAGGAAGGGCAAATAAATCACACTACACAATTTAAATATTATGTTAATCAAAACAAATTTTCAGTAATTAAAATAATGAATCTATTTCATAAACCAATAAAAACTAGCAATTGAATTTATGCGAATTGGAACTTTATCAATATTGCTAATTATTGTTTTTTCAAATTTAAAACAATAAACAAAACTTTTCTTTAATTTATATAAAAATGCACAAAAAACTGTTCTAAATAGAAAACTGTTTTTTTTAAAAAAATAACTAAAACCGTAAACAAAACTGTTTTTTATTTATTTTTATATATATAAAAGAACAGTAAACTGATTTTATTGTTGTTATAATAACAAAGCTGTTTTTTTTTTTTTTTTTTTTTTTTTTTTATAAAGCAGTACAAAACTGTACTAAAACAGTAAACTAAAACTGTTACGTTACAGCAAAAGCAAAACTGTAAAACTGTTTTTTTTTTTTTTTTTTATTGATTAAATTTATATCAAAACAGTGATGGATACAATAAAGATAAAACAGTTACGTTATAGGAAAAGCAAAACGGTAATACTGTTTTTTTTATTTAATATAAAAACAGTAAACAAAACTGTTTTTTTTAAATTATATAAAACAGTCCAGAAAACTGTTTTTTTTTTTTTTTAATATTTAAAAACAGTAAACGAAACTGTTTTTTTTTTTTTCCTTTAATTATATAAAACAATACAGAAAACTATATTATATAGAAAATAGATTTTTTTTTCCCCTTAAAAACAAACAGTATATAATAAACTGATTTTATTGCTGTTATTGTAGCAAAACTGTTTTTGTGAACCAGTAAATATAAAACTGTTTTTTTTTATTTATTTTAAAACTGCTAAAACAAAACTGTTTTTTTTTTCCCAGTAAATATGTTTTTTGTAAAAAAGTAAATACAAAATTGTTTTTTAAAATCTATTAAAACGAAACTGTTTTGTAAAACAATAAATACAAAACAGTGAAATCTACAAATACTAAACTGTTACAAACTTTTTAGAAAGGAACTGTTTTTTTTTTTTAATTATTTAGTAAATATGAATAGTAAACAATCGTAAGTCAGTTTTTTTTTTTTCTTGTTAACTTAAATCACATATAAAGCATAAATATTATTTTAACAAGAAAAGTTCTCGGTGAACAATAAACAACTAATGTAAAGTTCTTTATAAATAAATATAAAACAATAATTTAGTTCTTAAAAGATGTGTACCACAAAGTTTCTATCTCCCAACGTTTTTATTATAAACATGGAATTTGTCCGATAACTCCTTTAGATTGTTGGGGAAATTTCTGTGTAATTAATCTAAATGTTCAAATAATTAATAGAAATTTAAAATTTTCACAATATAAAATATCGAATCAGACAAGTAATAACAATTAAAATTATAAAGCATAATAACATGAGAGAAAATTAAAGAGATAAAGTTAGAATAGCTGGCCTATGGGAAGGCACGTGTGCTCACGCTGTCCTAAATGAGTTATCACCTCCTTACGTACAGGTTCTGGCGGACGACAACAATTCCAAGATACAACTCCAAAAGCTCACAGCTAGCTGTTCTATGAGTACATTTACAGGAAGAGTAATTTGAACCGTCCACGATCAGTTGCCCCAAAATATAGAGAAAATATAGAGAAAAGAATGAAGAATAAACTGTGAAGAGAAGAAAAGAGAAGAACGTGTATGTCTGATGTACTTTAGGTCTCTTGGTGTGTGTCTTTATATAGGAATCTAGGTCTTGGGCTTTAATGCCCTAACGGCTAGTACTATAAAGTTATAACAGCCAAATTAATCGGGCTGGTAACAGCCCAACAGTCATATGGGTTAATTCCCAAATTAAAAGCCTCATAGGTTACAAGTTTTCAAACTTTACTCACCAATAATTCTTACATCTCTTTCCTATACTTCGATTAAGAAATATATATTTTTCATACATATTATATATATGGGTGCTACTACATGGGCCGACCCATATGGGCCGACCGTGAGACGAAGTAACGGAGGAACTCTTATTTCGAATTCAACTGCCAAGGAGAAGAAACCAGCCACACTTTGCCAAATGTCATTGTTCCTAAAATACCCAAATCTGCCTAAACCCACAAAACGAAAGCTCTATCCTCCTCGTGATTCTGCAAGATTTGAGTTTCAAAAATCAAAATCTAGTTAAAGTTTTAACTAGATTTTAAAAAATCTAGGTTGGGGCCTTTTGGCTAGAATCTAGTTAAAATCTCAAAATAACAATTTTTTTTGTTAAAAAATAAATAAACTTGATCCTACCAACTAGCAAAAAAAAAAAAAAAAAAAAAAAAAAATGAAGAAGAAGAAGAAGAAGAAGAAGACGCGGCAAGTGAACCCATTGTAGACGGCTAAAATCTAGTCAAAATCTCCAAATCAATCCCTAAAATCTAGTTATAACTAAGTAACTAGATTTCAGAGAATCTAGGTTTGGGGTTTTTAACTAAAATCTAGTTAAAATATCAAAATAACAATGTTTTTTTAAAAAAAAAAAATTTTAAATAAACTTCATCCAACCAACTAGTAGCAAAAAAAGACATCTGACACTTTATAACCTCGACCATGGTTTCCCTACTATGGCAGCCAACTTTGTACAAATCGGTTGACAACACACGCACAATTGGATGGAGGACTGATGCATGAACAATGGTAAGGAGTGGATCGGTCAAGAAATGTGATGCTAGATAACCCCAACCATGGCTTCCTAACTAAGGTCGCCATCTTCACAATAGATTGATTCACAGTAGATCGGAGTATTGCCTGAGATGAGAGAGAGAGATAGAGAGTGAGGGGGGAATGGGAAAAGGGAACAGCGATTTGATTTTTCAATCTTCACTGGTTTTCTGGTGAAAACAAGTCTCCTTTATTGGGATAAGAGGAGAGAAAGAGAGAGATTGAGAGAGGAGGGCTTAGAGTGATAGGAGGGAGAGAGAAATAAATGCTTGCTGGAGACACTTTGATATACCCGAGGAGGTTTGATAGCTGTCTGGCGTGCTAAACCAGTCCTGTTCTCTTTTTTTATTTTTATCTAAGTGTTTCATCATCTACAGCAAGAACAAGGTTATTTGAGTAAATATACCTTTTTGGTTACCCACGTTGGTTTTAAAGGCTTCTTCTCACGATTCGGCCACTAAAATCGTCCCATTTAGCATTTTCCTATATATATATATTAAATATCATTTTTTTTTTCAAAATTTGTGTTTGCAATTGAGACATATAATGATTAACCTAGTAGAGAGATTGACAGATGAAGAATTAGAACAGATGATTAGAGAGGCTGATTTGGATGGTGATGGTCAAATTAATTACGAAGAATTTGTGAGAATGATGATGGCTGCGTGATTGGAATCTCTCTCTCTCTCTCTCTCTCTCCTCTTCAAGGAAGCATAACCACAGCCTTCTTCAGGCAAAGTCTCCATCACCACACAGCCATCAATCAATGCTCCCTCTCTCCAGCTCCTCCACAGATCTGCACAATCAGTGGTTTCACAAAAGCCACAAATCTGTATATCTTCCAACACCGCAGAAGGTTTTTGTGAAGTTAGTTAGGATTTGCTTTTTTCTTTTTTTTAATTTTATTTTAAGTTAGCTAGAATTTTTATAAAGTTAGCTTGTGTTTTTTTTTTTTTTCCTTCTTTTTTTGGTAAAGTTAATTAGTTTTTTCGAGTTAAATCTAGTCTTATTCTTCTTCCTCTCCATCCTCTTTTTTGTGTTTTTATTTTATCTTTTTGTTTTTCGTGTGTTGTTAGTCGGATTTAATTTGTTATTCTCACACAAGTGAAGCTATTTGATTAGGGCGTGACAGTGCCTTCTGTTTCTTTGTAGATTGAGAGTGAGTGTGAGTTTGTTTGTGGGTAAAGAGCGAGAAACGGTGGAGTTATAGAAAGAGGAGAGTGTGTGTTTGCTAATTGGTTTACTTAAAAAATCGATTTTTTATTCAAACAGGTTTAAAAAAAAAATGGAAAAAAAGAAGAAGGAAGATACTCAAAATCATTGTCATTCTATCTCGCTTGAGAAGCCTCATCAGAATGGGGTTCAAGAACCATGGGGCTTGGATAAACAAAGAGGATGGTTAATGGGTAATTTGGTAACGCCAATATTTAAGTGCTGTTAATTTTGATGGAGAGGGTTAAAATAGTACAGTCCACATCACTCGCCTAACCACTTTGTTAGACGAATTGAAGTGGTCTTGCATAGCAACACTCTTAAAACATAGGTAAGGCCATCGCTCGTTTCGCAAACAACTAGGTGTGATGAATGACTTAAAATCATGGCATTGAAGAAAATAAGGGAATTAAAAGAGATTTGTTCAAAGAATACGGCATTACAAAATAAGGGTACACATATATTTGAAGTTGAACATAGTTATATTGGCCAAGTGATAACTCATGCGCAGTCATGGCTGTTATGGAGTGGCCAGCACTGGTTTCAATTTAATACTCAAATGAAAAAGGAAGGTGAAATTAGGTTTACTGAGATTTAATTAATGATGGTATATATTGGCGTTCTTGCAAGGTTAGTCAAACAGTCAGTCTCTAGGTGTATTCCCAGAGGTCATCGTTTTGACGTATTTCTCGCAATTAGTGTTATTTGTGTGAGTATAAGACATTTTACACAGATCGTTATGAGATTTGTCCAAACTGAAACCTTCGATACATATCGCCTAATGAGGTGTAAGAGATGGTATTGGTGGAATTTGGTGGAGTTTGACACGGACGAGGCGGTAGACATAGTTCGTGTAGATGCATTTGAAGAGGTATAAGAGATCGTATTGGTGTAAGTTTGTTGCAAGACGGTTTGGACATATATTGATTGAAAATCATGTGCCTTCTTGCTTTGGTTGTTTTAGTTTCTGTATTTATTGTGTAGCATATATGTGATTATATACAATATTTTATAGTGGGTTGAATAGGATTAAACTTTATTTAACTTTTATCTGATAATTTTAGAAGACCTATTTTAACCTAGGAATTTCGACGATCAAATAGATGTGCTAAGCATATCCATAAGGCAAAATTAATATAGAATAATTACGAATACCTAAATCGATCACCTTTTTTTTCTGGTGATCGAGAGCAGTTTTTATCCCAAATGATAAAAACCGTATAATTATTCCCAAGATTATTACTTCCAAAAACACTTTCTTTGCATTTGGTCTATTTCATCTCTTATCTTTTTGCGAAGAAGATAATAATTTTTAACATTTTGGCCAACACTGGATGAATTAGATTGAATGAGACTATATCTCTTCTAGATGTAGAAAGCACATTAGATTTTCAGATTTAGGCACTGTTTGGTTGCACTTTTTAAAATATCTTTTTTTAAGTAGTAAAAGTCATTATTTACTTTCTTGCTTTTTGCTTTTAAGTAGAAGTAATAAAAAGCAAAAACGTGTTTGGTAAAATTGATTTCACCAGTGATCTTTTGGATGTAACGGGAAACTCTATTAAATCATCGTTACCCAAATGGAAACCTAAGATAGGCATAACCCTTGTTGATCGAAAATTTTTTGAGATAAGGTCAAGCTCTCCAAAAAATAAAAATGACTTTTAGAAGCAAATCTTCATTGCTTTTGCTTAAAATCAAATATTTTGCTTTTTGCTTTTTAAAATACTTTTTTCTTTCCCCTAACCAAATAGTGCTTTTTGCTTTTACAACTTTTGCTTTCAAAAGCAAAAAATTTCTTAAAATAAGTGCAACCAAACGGTGCCTTAATGATCGAGTTACATTAAGAACTCTCCAACAAGAACCCATTATTTCAAAGCAAATGTTATTTAATCAAATTAAAGAACATGTCTAGCCATTCAATATTAGAGTCATTTGAATTGCATGATAATGACTATTCTTATCCTACAAACACAATCACTTTAGGGCTAAGCTTTATGAACCATTTGAATTGCATGACAATGACTATTCTTATATATTCCTTACTGACTGAGAGGGGAAGAGATGAGTGTCCTCGCTCAAGTAGTAGATTCATCTTGTTGGTAATTGTAGCCACCACACACAATACCAAGTAGTTTGTATGGAGCTAATTATTTCAAGTATTTATTTGAAAAAAAAAAAAAAAAAGAAAGAAAGAAAGAAAGAAAGAAAGAAAGAAGAAGAAGAAGAAGAAGATTTTCCCTTTTTTACAGTCCCAACATTTTTTTAAGGACATCTATGCATGAGTCATAGGCACGTCAAGCATAATATATAAAAAGGGGGAAAAGATTCTTATATATCAAGGAGCGACAAGGATCTGACGAGGAAAATGCAAAAAAGTGACAAGAGGCCTGAAATATGTATGAAAAGAAGACTAAAGGAAGAGAACTTTGAAATTTACACTCCAAGCATATATCCTGACCCCAGGGGCACGGATTCAGTGCTGGACTAGGACGGTGCTAAGTTAGCTCAACATCGTTGGATATAGGGGTGGGTCTAGAATTCTTTTTAAGTGGTTGCACTTTTTTTTTTAATTATTATTAAGTTTTAATTTTAATTTTTTTGCTAAGGGTAATATGGGAAAGAGAAAAAAGCTATAAATATCGGCTTCTATACTTAAAAATGCCTAAACGATTTTCAAAGACGTAAAACTTACTTATATTCTACTCCTAATACCTCGATCATATTTACCTGATGCAAGACAAGATCCTAGGAAGAGATAGGAAATAAGAAAAGTCACAAAACCGCGTATTGACATGACTCTGAATGAATACAGGTGATAGAGTAGGATGTAAGTTTGATTAGCATGCCGTACTCTAAAAACATAAATGGCTTTTATAGATGAGAAACTTTGTTTGTATACCACTTCTAACACCTTTTATCTAATATGAGACATGATTCCTTTTAAACTAAACCTTGACTTTATATAATTCATAAAAGTAGTCTACTTTAATAAATTTAATAAAAATTAACTATTTTTTCTCAATGAACACTAAAGCATTAAATAAATTTACTCATCCAAATTTGGAAGAAAAAAAAAAGGGAGGAAAATTGAGTGGTTGCATGGGTGCACACATGCGCCTTAGTGCAACCGCCCCTAGTACTTACCCGTGTTTTGGATGGCTCAAATTAAAAATTTTAAAAATTACTATTGAAATCGCTAAAATAATCTTAATGGATAACTTCATTTTAGTACAATGCTGGGTTCTCAAAATTCCACACCTAAATCCAAAATTCTTTTCTTAGACCCCAAGGTTTGCTTGACTTTACACCGCAAGTGTGTTTTCTTCTTCTTCTTTTTTATTTTTTAAATTTTTTTTTTAATTATCTAATTTAATACTAATATTTTAATGATCGGCTTTTAGCCCTTTACACCCCAAGGTTTATAACCCATCGATTTTGATATAAGAAAGTTGCTTTCTGTCTTTTTTTTCTTTTTCATTTTTTTCCACATTTTAACTTTTCCTTCTCATTTTCCATGTTTGTTCAACTTTTGCTAAAAATGTCTTTTTTTAGTTTCCAATCCATCTGTACTTTCCACATCAGTCAAGATTTAAGTGCAGACCAAGTTTTTGATTTCCTTTCCTACAAAATGGAAGTATTAAACATTAACACAATTTGTGATGAAGGGCTGCCCATGTGGCTTCCTGATTCAAACATCGCTGGGAGCCCATGTATTGTTTTGAAGGGTGAATCGGGTGATTCCACGGCCTCTTGCCAAGTTTGGTTCAACTCTTATTACTTCAATTTTTTTTTTTTTTTTTGATGGATTTTGTCCTTTGCATGTAAGACAGGAGATGGCACACCAATTGAATTTCGTGGCACTTTGCCGTGCACAACCCTAATGACACTGCAAATCCAATTAATTAATCGATTTCCGGCCCACAGGAATCCTCGCGAGTCTCGCTCGGACCCTCCCACGGTTCACGTATCACGCACATTTCAATCCACGCATCGAATGCGATTCGTAGCCACCCTCTCTACGCCAGTCAATTAGTCAATTTAATTATTTGGTCTAAAACATTTTTCCACCCTCTTATTGCAAAGGGCATCTATACGTACTCTAGCTGGAATGTGGCGACCTTCCAAGAAATTTCCTGCTTGCAAAACTTTCCAAATTTTACTTGTTTTTTTATTGGGTTCCTTTCAAGGGTACCAGTTTTAGATGCCAAGACTTTTAGGACATGATTTTGACGTACATCTCATTTTTTTCATATCTCAAGAAGTCATGATCCCTGCCTCTAGTCCAGGGCATGTCACCTCACAAGGGTTTTTTTTTTTTTTTAAATTAAATAAAAAAATTTTAAAAACAAATTTCAAATTTATATAAAACATCCCAATCCATGTGAATTAGATAAATTTAAAGCCCATAACTATTATATTTATTTTGATTTTATGATTTTTTGCAATTAATTATCAAGTTTTGGATGGTAGAAAAAAAAAAAAACTCTTTAGATGCATGGTTAAATTTATTGGGATTGGAAGAAAAAACCTATGCACGAAAGTAATCTAAGATGAGTATTCTTTACAAAAAGTAGGGGGAAAGCAATATGCTTAGAGGGGAATGAGTTGTCAGAATTTTTCTTTTCTCTTCCTCTTTTTCCTTTTACCTGTTTGGTTGGTACTGGAGTAGTCGCTTCAAGCTTAAATTGCCTTTTTTATTTTTATTTTTATTTATTATTATTAAATTTTATTTGCATTTCTTGGTTGGACTCCTAGCTCGGTCTTCACTCCTAGACCCATAATCAATTAGCCAGTCATACTCCACCATCTTACCAGTAAAACAATTAAAAGTGTCATTTTAATCAGTCAGTTATTAAGAGAATCAAATGTACTAAAAATCAACTTATTTAAATTAATTAAATCATGTCATTGGTCCTTAAGTCTAATGGCTTGTTCTATGCCCATAAAAATGTAAGGTTTGTAGAGATCTAGATTTTGACTCTTTACGTAAGTACATGTGTTGGCGTATGTGTTCTTCCATAATTTGGCCAAAAAAAAAATAATAATAATTAAACCATCAAATTGGTACCCTTTTCTTGAAATGTTAAAAAAAGATATTTTGACCATTAACCAAGTTGATTTTAATGCACTTGATTAACTCTATGGGACCCTTTTGGTGGTGCCAATCGAGTTGTGGGATTTGGTGCTCTAATCGCTAGACTAAAGCTACCTTGAAAAAGTAGCCTATCATTGTTGCCTTACAATTAAGCAAGGTATTTTGCTTCCAAAATAATGGGAAAGAACTGAAAAGGCAAATTGGAAACCTTTTACCCTCAAAGTTCATGGAATTTACCAAGGAAAAAAAATAAAAATAAAAATAAAAGATAAAATCATATCAAGCCAAAATAATTCAAATTCTTATTTTTTTTCTGATTTTTCATTGCGATCAAATAAAGATAATGTTATACGTAGCATCATAATACAACATCATTATGCAAGTACCTGATGTGGCAATGGCCCCATTGTGAATAGTTTGGAAGGTATTTTTTGATAATCAAGTCATACCATGCAAAGTGTGTCTAGCATTTTCACAAAACTCTCTCTATATAATATTCGTGAGAGTCACAGTAGTACCTAGAACCAACTCTATGCAGCATAGAAATCAGTTTACATGCTTGTTTTAGTGTTCCAATTACAGCTTGTTTCCCCTTCAATTTCGCAATTCTTCAATCATGTCCACTAAACCCCGCCTTCGTGCATCATCACACTCCCGCGAGTCCAGTGGAATAGTTCTTGACATCCCCCACATCGACCTTGGAAAGCCAAGAAAGAGATGGCGCTCGGCTTATTTTGTCATCTGTTTTACGAGGGCACTGCGTTCTCTTGCCCAAAAAATTGCGGTCAAGAATACTGATACCGTCCTCAATATCAGTCCACATGCTGATAACCATGCCCTTCTTGATCCTCATCCCTCCTCCAACGATGACCAAACAAGACTCAAAACAATGGCGAGGGAGAAAAACTTGGATCATCTTCATCAGCTTGGAGGAGTGAAAGGCATTGTTGATGCTATTGGGAGCGATTTCAATAGAGGAGTCCGCGCTGATGTTGAAGACTTGAAAAGGCGACGCGAAGCATTTGGTTCCAACACGTACCATAAGCCGCCTCCAAAGGGCTTCCTCCACTTCGTGATCGAAGCATTGAAAGATGCCACTATTATTATCCTATTGGTATGTGCCATTCTTTCTCTTGCTTTTGGCATTAAAGAGTATGGACTAGATGATGGGTGGTACAATGGAGGGAGTATATTTCTTGCAGTATCTCTTGTTGTAGTCGTCTCTGCTATCACTAACTTTAGGCAATCAAGACAATTCGAAGAGTTGTCGAAAGTTAGTAACAATATTCAAGTCAGTGTTGTGAGAGATGGGAAACCCCAAGATATCTCAATCTTTGATGTTGTAGTTGGTGATGTTGTGAGACTAAAAATCGGTGATGTGGTACCGGCTGATGGGTTGTTCTTGAGTGGCCATTCGTTACAATTGGACGAGTCAAGCATGACAGGGGAGAGCGATTATGTAGAAATCGATGATAAGAAGAATCCCTTCTTGTTATCTGGTGCCAAGGTAGCTGATGGGTATGCTCAAATGGTTGTCACCTCAGTTGGCATGAACACTGGTTGGGGTGAGATGATGAGCTCAATCAGCGGCAGCTCTAATGAGAAGACTCCACTACAAGCTCGACTCGATAAGTTGACATCTGCCATTGGGAAGGTTGGTTTAATTGTTGCTGGCCTAGTCCTTGTTGTGTTGTTGATTCGTTACTTCACGGGTACTTCAAAAGACGCGCAAGGGAACAGAGAGTTCATTGCTAAAAGAACAAAGACGGAAGACGTGTTCAATGCCATGGTACGAATTGTTTCTGATGCGGTGACTATTGTTGTGGTGGCGATTCCAGAAGGTCTGCCGCTGGCTGTTACGCTTACTTTGGCTTATTCGATGAGAAGAATGATGAGGGATCAAGCGATGGTTCGAAACCTCTCTGCCTGCGAGACAATGGGCTCAGCCACTGTCATTTGTACCGATAAAACAGGTACGCTTACCAAGAACCAGATGACGGTGACCAATGTTTGGCTAGGCAAAGATGACCCTACAAGCAATGCACCTAATAAACCTGGCCCAATCATCATAGAATTGCTCCACCAAGGTGTAGGTTTCAACACTACTGCTTCTATTTACAAAGAATCTCCAGTGTCTGAGCCAGAGTTCTCTGGAAGTCCAACGGAGAAAGCAATTCTTTCTTGGGCTGTCAAAGAATTAGAAATGGACTTTGACAAATTGAAGCCAAAATATGAAATCCTTCATGTTGAAACTTTCAATTCGGAGAAGAAACGTAGTGGGGTTTTAATAAGGAACAAAACGGACGACACACACCATGTCCATTGGAAAGGAGCTGCTGAAATTGTACTTGCAATGTGCTCAATGTGCTATGATAAATCCGGAATAGGACAACTCATGGGCGAAGGTGAACGGAAAGAAATCCTGCACATAATTGAAGGTATGGCTGCTAATGCTCTTCGATGCATTGCATTTGCACATAAAAAAATCACATCGGCAGAGATAGATAAAATTATTAATGCGAAGCTAAATGGCGACGGCGATAACTTTATCTTCTTAGGTGTAGTGGGTCTTAAGGACCCTTGTCGGCCAGGGGTAATAGAAGCAGTTCAAATTTGCAATAATGCAAAAGTAGAAGTCAAGATGATCACCGGAGACAATATTTTCACTGCAAGAGCAATAGCTATTGAATGCGGGATTCTCAGTCAAAATGCAAACAATGTTGAAGTGGTAGAAGGCGTACAATTTCGAAGGTATACCCCTGAAGAAAGGAGGGAGAGGGTTAATATAATTAAAGTGATGGCGAGATCGTCCCCATTTGACAAGCTTTTAATGGTAAAATGCTTGAAAGAAAACGGCCATGTTGTTGGAGTCACAGGCGATGGCACAAATGATGCACCGGCTTTGAAAGAAGCAGACGTTGGACTTTCTATGGGCATTCAAGGCACTGAAGTGGCTAAGGAGAGCTCAGACATTGTCATCTTAGACGACAACTTCACTTCGGTGGTGACTGTTTTGAAGTGGGGGAGATGTGTATATAACAGTATCCAAAAATTTATCCAATTCCAGCTTACTGTCAATGTCGCCGCCCTTGTGATCAATTTGGTTGCAGCATGTACTGCTGGTGATGTCCCACTAACGGCAGTCCAATTGTTGTGGGTGAACCTCATTATGGACACATTGGGTGCTCTGGCTCTAGCCACAGAGCGACCAACTGATGAGCTCATGACGAAACCTCCGATTGGTCGGACAGAGCCACTTATAACCAATATCATGTGGAGAAACCTCATGTTTCAAGCAATGTATCAAGTTATAATCCTTTTGGCATTGCAATTCAAAGGCAAATCGGTCTTCAACGTGAGCACAGAGGTAAGGAACACTATGATTTTTAATACTTTTGTTCTTTGCCAAGTATTCAATGAGTTTAATGCAAGGAAATTAGAGAAGAAGAATGTGTTCAAAGGGATTCTTGAGAACCGGTTGTTTCTCTATATCATAATGATAACTGTCGTTCTTCAAGTGGTGATGGTCGAATTCTTAAAGAAGTTTGCCGATACAGAGAGGCTCAATTGGTTGCAATGGGTTGTATGTATTGGACTAGCAGCAGTGTCTTGGCCTCTTGGTTGGCTTGTCAAGTGCATAGCAGTGCGAGACAAACCATATCTTAGCTATATCAAATGGAAGCGCATTAGAAATCCTTCTTTATAATTAGGGATTTCTCATAAGTATTGCACTATAAGGTGTGTAAGTACTAAGAAGGGGTGTGCAGTTTTTACGCATTCTATACGTAGCAGGATAGAAATTTGCAAAGGTATGATGATGTTGCACTTAAAATATCATTTTCAAAGTAATGTTCTTGTAATTTTTATATATTGTTGGCTTAATACATTGTTACAAGAAACTCTTTTCTCATGATGGAAATTCTCTCTAAATTTTAAGGAATTCCATTGTTCATAGGCATGTAAATGTGATCTAAAGTAATTTAAGATTCTAAATGCTTTGTTTCCATTTTGCATAAGCTTTTTCCGGACTGTCATTTCAGCCATTTAAATTTAAATAGAGTCCTCCAAGTGCAGAAGACTTTCATATAGGTTGAATATTAATGCTCTACCAACTAAAACCAAACCTTTTTTTGTTTGTTGTCAGGTAATTAAGCCTTCGAGGTTCATATGTACTACCCATTTAAAATGATTTAGGGGAGCCTATTTTGAAACCTCCTAAATCAAGTGCAACTTTTGACTCTAAAACCTTAGTCCTATTCTCGGTTTCACTTGGGAACTCTCAGAGCGAGTTTACATAGTTGCATATACTACATATGTGGCTCTGTTTGGTTTGCAGAAATGGAATAGAAGTGGAATGAGAACAGGAATGGGAATAGAAATACAAATTATATGAATGAAAAATAGGGAATGGGAATGAGAACAAAATATGATGAGAATGATCATTCCTATTATTTTGTTTGATTGCAACAAGAAGGACGCCCAAAAAAGAATGGTTATTTCATTCTAGTAGCAAGTGTGTGATGGTGGCAGGCTGGCTGCCCCGGTGGGTGTGGGTGGGTGGGGTGGTGGCATTATGGCAGTGGAGTGGCAATGGTAAGTGTGATGATAGTGGTCGCACCGATGGTGGTGTGGTGGCGATGATGGTGGTAGCAGCAGTGGTGGCCATTGACGGTGATGGTGGTAGAGCAGTGATTGTGGTGAAATAATGATGGGGTTTGTGGGAGAAGCAATGAGATGGTCTTACAAGTGAAGGCTCAATCCCTCACTTGAAAGATTGTCATCACTTCAATATGGTAGAGGAAAGACCACTTCTCAAAGAGGGCAATTATGGAGAAAAACTTATATACATACAAGTCAATCAAAGTGAAACAAAATGGGATTGTCAGAGTACTTTTTGAGCTCACAATCTCTGCTCTTATTAGTCTCATGACACTATGTGGTCATGTTACAATACATGAAAGACTTACTCGCAGATTGTGATATAGTCCAACTCATTTGCTCAACCGACGTGATAGTTTACTTAACAAACTAAAATTTTTATTTAAATAAATAAATATACATAATAGGCTGACATCATGATCGACACATGGGTAAGCAAATTTAGACAGAAAGCAGAGCTTTTTAGCAATTTCCATTTTAAAAAAGAAGGGAGAACTTTGTTTATTGTCTTTACTCGTTAAATTTATAAAAGTAATCCCTTAACATGCTTCAAATCTCTATATTGTTAAGGATAAATTAGTAATTTAAATATGAAGAGTGAGTGACTATATAGAACAATAGAAGTAGTTTTATCCCTTGTCTCTCCTCTCTCTCACTCTACCAGTGCATTGCATTTCCCATGAGGCCATGATACTTACTCCCTCTAGCCAAACCAGAAATGATGGAAGAAAAAGAATGCTACTTCCATCTTTTCAATAGTCCGATTGCAACACGGAATTGGAATTACAGTAAAGAATTGCAATTCCAATTCGAGTTGGAATTAGGTGAAATTATAATTTCTATGTTTCTCCATGATTAGAGAGAGAGAGAGAGAGACTGAGAGAGTGTGTGTGGTTCAGAGGATGTATTTGACTAAGGCATTCTGAAGTGAGGGTTTTGAACGCACCAAAATCTGACCCACAGTTGGCATCTTCAACGACGAAAGCTGGTGAAGTCGCTCAACAAGCGGAGGTCACGCTTGCCCTCCATAAACACGCACGCACTGAGTTCTCCTTTCTTCAAGTCTTGGGACTCTGCAACATACTCAAGTTCCTCCGATTTGCCTCCGAGCTTAGTCGCCTCTTCTGCAGCCTTTTGATAGTTAGGGTTTCAAGTTGATGAATCCGATTCCCCTCTTCCGCGATGCGTCTCTTCTGCAACTTTTTGAAAGTTAGGGTTTGAAGTTGCGTGTGAGAGAGAGGGAGATGGGAAGGAACATGGGTTTGGGGCCGTCATCGATATCCAATTCATCAAGAAGCGTTTAGTGACAAGTCCTGTTTTACATATTTGTACTTGCTAAAGTGCCCTTCACAAAGCTATTAAAGCCTCAAGTCCACTATTAGTCATTAGGACAAAAATGCCCCTGTCGCTCAATAACTCGCTATAAACACTTTATTTTCCGTTCAACAATGTTACAGGTAAAATTCTCCAGAAAAACCAGAGAGTTTCTCGTCACAAAATCTGCAAAAATTGGATCCCTTGTTTCCGACATTTTCAAAACTGAATTAATGGCAAACAAGCATTTCTCTGGTACATTGTGGTTCAGTTCAGTGTTACGACGCAGTAGTGGAATTGGGTGCCGTTCTTACATCATCGGTGGACAAACACCAGTTAATTATTTGGGAGGAACAACTTAATCACCAAGAAAATGGCCAAAAAACGTAAGTTGAGGATGGTTAATCATGTTTTTGGAGGTAGATCGTTTGATCTGAACACAAAGATTCGATTTTTTTTTTATTTGGTTTGTGTGTGTGTATACGATGTAACTATATCTAGGATTTGTTGATGAGGGAAAAATTTTTAGTTTTTCTCAAATTTGTTCCATGTGGTTGTGTAAGAAATAGTTACAGGGAAAAATTGGTGAATTGGTTGTGAAATCTAAGCTATATTACTGAGGGTGTGTATTGTTTCATGTGTATGAATGCAACGTTTTCAAACGGACTTTGAAAAAATTGTTATGTTATTAATATTGTTATCTAATAGTTACTTCATGGTTGTAATTGTTTAATCTAGCCTCCTATTTAGTTACATGGGGGGTTCCTATTGTTGTGGAGTATCTAATAAATTAAGGGTATATTAAGTTACATGGTTGTGACAGTTTCTATGATTGCAGAACCTTGTGTATCTGTTTATATGGATCTTAGGTAACTAGAAAATTACATGTTAGGGGATTCAGGTGTTTGGGGATTTTATTGAAATATATTGTTGGGTTAATATTCATTGAAAAGCTTTGTTAGTCGTTCCCATTTTTGCTTAGATTTTGTGTAACTATTACTTTTGTTTGAATTCTTGACAAATGTTGAATCATATGTAAACAAATACACAATGCTCTCGAATGGTTATGCAAGACACTTGAAAATTTTGAACTTGCCAATCAGATGTTGAAGGGGATAAACATGGGAATCCCATGATTGCCCCGAAAATCGTGGGGCAAAAACACATTGAGAATCTTCCTTGTTAAACATCAACGACTTACTATAAAACCATTCTAGGCGAAAAGGGCAAGGATGATATTTGCTGATCTGATTGAACCAATAAGATGCTTAAACGGTATAGTTTCCTTATATATGTGGACTTGTGGCTAAAAGAAAGATTTGCTAGTACTTTACGCTATACAAAACGTGGGAATTGGACTTCGGCCTAATTTCCCCATTCATGAAACGTCTCTCTCAATTCCATGTTTAAGTTAAAGTTTCAACGCCTCCCATAAGGCTAAGGCTGTGTTTGGTTTGAGGGATTTGAGTGAATGGAATTGAGAATGAATAAAATGAAAATGGAAATGGAATAAGAATGATCATTCTATTTCAATAGTTGGTAACGAGTGGGAATGAAATGAAAAAAGGAATAAGTTAGACTAATTTTTAATGATTTCATTCTATAAAGGATAGAAATGACCATTCTTCTTAATTTAGGAAAAAATGACTAGAAGGTATGGATCCTCATAAAAGAATGGCCATCCATTCTCTTGGGTTACTAAACAATTACTTTTGTTTAGATAAATAAAATCGTCACTCTTTCCTCTCAATTCTCTCGTCACGAACACAACCTAAGAATTGCGGGCACCATTTTAAGTTAATATCTAATTCCATAGAATTGTGAGGTAGAATTACGACTTCATTTCTGGTGGACCTCCAAACAGCAGGCTGGATTTAGAATTGGGAAGCCCATCTCCAATTCCGAGGCTGAATTCTGCTCCCATTTCCGGCTTCCAACCCGGCCCTCAAGTAATTAATTGACCAAACAATGCCATTTTCGTTGACTCGTGGGAATCCACTTTCTCAAAGAATGTACTTTCTACTTGGTTGAATGACGGATGAGATGAAGGGGAGAAAATGGACCAAGAAAATGCTCCAAGCGCGTCTAGGAATCATTCTTATGCTTGAAGCCGCATATTCTCATTTAAGGCGTAAAAACACTGCCTTCGTCAATTCGCCCTTTAGCATCCAAAACGATTCTTTTAACTTAATCTATTTCTACCTATAAAAAGATGAATGTAAAAAAAACTTTTGATTGACTAATATACCCTTGTTTTAATTTTTAAATACACAACAATCCACCCTTCTGTATATATAGGAAATATAGTAATATGGAAACTATAATTTTAAAACACATATCTTAATATATTCTAAAACACGTACCTTAATATATAAAACACAAATAGGAATTCATAGGAAACCCTAAATCAAATACTCTATTTAATACTATACATATAATCTTAAAACACGTTGATTTCGTATCTCTTTCTTCCTCTTATTCTTTAGTAAACGAGAACGGCTGTTAGAGGTACATCTACTTCCCAGTACAGTCACAAACCAAATATCCACATCATAGAGACGATACATGGAGACGATACTGGATCTCAAGGGACTGTTGCGTGAGTATTTTATACTTTTATTATGTATTTCTTAAAATTTTGTGAGAATTCATATAATGCTGAATTTGTTTGTGATTGTTTTCGAGGATTTTGGGTAGACTAGGAAAACCCTTAAATGTGTTTTGATTGTAACGTGAAAATTGTTGGAATGGGTCATATATGTATATGATAATTATTATTATTATTTTGCTTAAATTTGGTTGTTTATGGGAAGGGAGGGGGAAAAAGAAAAAGGAAAAAAATAAAAGAAATGAGGAAAAAAATAAAATGAAAATCTCAATCTCCACTCTCTTTTCAATCTCTAAGTGAACAAAAAAAAAAAAAAATGTAGATGATGATACCATATAAACATAAAATTGAGAATTTTTTTTTAGAAAAAGTAAGAAAAACTATATTATGAGGGATCAATTTCACTTATTAAAAAAATGAATTAAATAATATTTAAAAGCATAAAAAATATAAAATATAGAAAATAAAAATAAAATAATTATGTTTGTTACTTCCCTTTGGAATGCACATATCAAATTGAAGTAGTAAATTGCCACAGCCCACGTAAGGTAGCAAAAGACAGATTCGTTACTTTTTTTTTTTTTTATTTAATTTTTTTGTTTTTTTGCGACCTCCCTCAAAGATGCTCTTGTATCACATATTAAATTATATTATATCTATACTGCCTATAAAAGTTTATACTTTAGAAACACTTTTGATTGACCATTAGATCATTATTTTAAATTTTAAATATTTATTTGCCTCCCATATTTAACCAATTAAGAATGTTTTATATTTAACCAATTAAGAATATTTATTTTCTAGCAAAAAAGAAGGAAAAAAGATAACACAGTTTATGTTCACTTCATAAATTCTATACAGCCTGCACTACTATGCATGTGTTCTAGCTAACTTCTTATTCCTTCCATAACTCCTAACAATTGAAGAAATTTTGACCGATTGTGTTGAGCGTTTATTCTAATAAGTTAAATTAACACAAAAGTAACAAATAATTAGATTTTCATGTTCAATATATATATATATGTATATATATATAGAATTTATAAATTTTTTTATTTAAATAATATTCATGTGCAACGCACGTGTGCCCATATCTAGTAACCAGTAAAGGTGCGGATGAGAAGGAGAAATTATATGGTAATGTTTTTCCATGGCAATTGATTTGATTGTTTCCCTTTATTCCTCGTGGAATTTTTGTCAAGGAAGCTTAAAGTTCCGAGGTTTTGAATAATAGTGAGATTTGAAGTCTTTGACTTAAATTGTGTTTGGGTAAGAAATTTCAAAACAATTTGAGATTTTTAGAATGATGGGATGTTAAAAGTTCAGAATTTTGGAAATTGGGATTTTTAAGATTATTTGTTTGGCTAAACTTTTCAAAATTTGGAATTTCTAAATATCATTTAACAATTTATTAATTTAAAAGGTGGAATTTACCGAATTCCACCTCCAACAAAATAGATGGAATTCGAACTCTTAAATTCTTAGTTCAAGTTTTGATCAGACTTTCAGAAATTTCTTTTTTTTTTTTTTTTTAAGTAAAGAAATTTCAACTTTAGCTTGCTAAACACAGAATTTGGTTTTAAGAATGCATCCAATAGTAAGGATCGAGGCGAAAATTCAAATTCAACACATCTAATTCTTAAACTATGATCCTTTAGTATCTGCCTATGCTATCATCATGGGATTACTTGTAATGTACTTTAATTTGTTCTCAAATTTAACTTATCTCATCATGTTAAGGAAGCCAAATTCTCATCCTTTACTTTAAAGTCTTTCAGACCATTGATGCAGTAAGCCTTTTTGGGTTACCTGGGCAGTAAGCCTTTTTGGGTTACCTGGGGATTGTTTAGTGGATCGCTTCTTCCTCAAGATCGAAGGCCTTCAATATACCAATGTTTCTGCATCAGGTAAAGGATATATCTCTTTTCTATACGTTGCTCAAGTAATTTCCTAACATATATTCTCTTGCCTTTGGAATGATATGTCATCTTATCATTCCTTTTTTATCATCTTTGAGATATTCGGCTCTGGGGCTGCTCTGCTTGTAGTTAAAGACTCTTCAAACAAATCAACCAGCAACTTCTTAAGATTCCAAGGTTTTAGGGATGTGCTTTAATCTACTAGCTTAAATTCAATTATCATAACTACCCTTACTGAGAAGTTTAAAAATTGGTTTCGTTCCCAACACCCCCCCCCCCCTATTTTTTTTTTTTGGGGGGGTGGGGGAGGGGGATCTGACGTTTCTTAAAGAACACTTGGGTCTGGATTAATTCTATGCGATGCATCATCTACTTGTAATTTCAAGCATGCAATAGTGAGGGGGTTAATTTGAGATCTCCAATTTTGAAGCTGTGATCTTTTATTATTTACGTTACCCTCATTGGTTAGAGTAAGATTTAAGTAAAGTTTATTTCTTTGGGTTTGATGTATGAAAGCGCAGTTGTTTACCTTTTACCTTTTGCTTTCTTTTCTCTTTGTTCTACTTCTTTGGCCCCTACCATTGTTTTTATTTAAAAAAAGGAAAAGAAAAAGAAAAAGAAAAAGACAAAAAAGTATCCCTATATTCAAGGGAAAAAGAAAAGAAAAAGAGTCGGTCTTCTTAAGACCATAATCAAGTAATAAAATATTTTGTCAAACCCAATTCCGAAATTTACGAGTACTTATTTAGAGATTGGAGCTGTTTATAATTTCTCTCTCTATTCCATTTCTAAGTAAACCAGGCTATCCTATCCTTATGTACTTTAGTTGAGGTTTGGGTTCATATTAGCCTCCTGTCACATATTTACATACAAACCTAGACATCTAATGAGTAAAGAAGTAAAGACTCAAACTTGAAAGTAATGATTTATAAGATATGGTCTTTTGTCATTTGTGCTACCTTCATAGGTTGATTTGGTTATATAAACAACCCAAAATGTTTATCTAACATTATTTGGAAAAATCATATTTTTAAATTTAATAAGGATTTTTTTGAACGTTTAATTAGAAATTAAATAATTTAATATAATTTACATAATATTGAAAGTACAAATAAAAGACAATACTACGTATAAGCTAGGGGGCCATGCCCCCAACCAAAATTTCAACAAGCCTGTTTACCTCTATTCATTTATGAAAATGAAAAGGACCCTTCATGTATAGTCAGGAAAGTATCTTGCCGACTTCATTCTTCGTAGGAGTGCTTTCATCGAAGAAATTTCAAACATCAAATCAGGAGTCAATTCCAAGTAGGGCTAACCCATTGGTCGGCCCCGACAATTGAATATTGTTGGCACAATGGCACTTTCCTCCCTCGGTCCGACTGCCGACGGCAAGTCATATATCATGAGATGATAAAGTAGTTTATTAGCCTAACAAATGTGTCACACTCTAAACATTAATGTATTTCTTAGACACGTAAAATTGTATTTATATATTACTCATAACACTCTTGTTTAGTCCATATGGAACAAGGTCCCACCTCAACGACAAAAGTTTTCCACCCACACGATAAGCCAAAAGTTTCCCATCTACACGGTAAGCCGCTTCAGAAATTACCTCTCGATTTCGATCATTTTAGTCTACATACCACTAGTGGAATATTCTTAGTATACCAGTCAAGCAAACAATTGGTGCGGAATTGGTGCTGAGCAGGGGATATGAATTTTGTTTAGTCCTTCGTTCACATTTTCGAGGTAACTTGGCCACGTTGGGTGGTGTTAGAATCATCACAAAATGTGACTAAATTATCACAAAACGGAATGAATACTGTATTCCCAACTCATAGGCCATGTTTGTTTGGTTGGAATGGAATGGGTAAGAATGGAATCTGATTCCATGTTCAAAATAGTTTGGAATGGAATGAAATTGAAATAAACATTATGGAATGAAAATAATTATAATTCACTACTATTATTTGATTCCATTCCCATTTAATTACCTCATCCAAACATATTGTTTGGAATGAATCGGAATGTGATTCCATTCCATCCATTCCATTTCAACCAAACAAACATGGTCATAAAGTAGATGGAATATATACGAATATGATCTGATTTAGTCATGCTTTTTATCTGGCGTAAAAGATAAAATAGGAATTCATGCACCTTCCTAGTTGAAACAGTACCAAAATGTCTATATCCATTTCCGCTGATGACTGAACATACATGAAAGCTTTGCATTTTAGGGTTCAATCCTCTCCATTTTGCTGCCCTCCAGTTCAGGCCTCCTGAAGTGACACGTCAATTTAAGTCAATCAAAGGACCAATAATGAACCACATATCGACCCATTTTTTTTTCCTGTACTGAAAATAAAGGCGTTGACGGAGTGATGGACAGATAATTGACCCAAACTGGCGTTGGTTTTCCTTCTTCCATAACTCACCGTGTCACTGAAATACAAAACCCGCTAGAGACATCTTTGGCCGCGAAGACCATGAATTCATTCAATCCTACAATTAAAGGCAGTACAAACGAAAGGAAGAAACGCCGTGAATGAATTCTTGGAGATATAGAGATTTAGAAACCCCGGTCTGAGTTTGAGATGAAGAAAAATATTTAAAAAAGAAATGAAATTCCTCTTTATGGTGCGTTTGGATGAAGATTTGTAGGAGGGATCTGGATTAAGTTGAGATTTTAATGCCAAAGTATGGCAGCGGCAGTACATGCAAATGAGATTGAAATCTCACCTCAACCCAAATTCCTCTTACAAATCTCTCATCCAAATATTTCATAAGTTACTTTTTGGGATAAATACCTAAGAGAAATAACTTGGGTCATCGACATGGCTCGAACGTAGCCCATTGAATTAAGGTGGCACGTTGAGGGCCACATACGTACTCAAGGGAACTTGAGGGCAGTCCAACTGGAGAAGAGTCGGACCCTGCTTTTTGAGCAGTTCCTAGTGTCGGCACATGGATTTGGATTTGGTACATTTAATTACTTTAAATGCACGTAAAGTTACCATGAGATGAGTTCCTGGTGCCGACACAACAAACATACGTTACCAACACGGCCCATCGCGTATGGGGTGGTTGAGCATCAGAATATATTCTTATATGTTGTGAAATTGAAGAGACAATGTCAGAAACCAACTCTTATAGAGCAGAAAAGAATTCAGTCACAACTCACAACCTTGCTTGTTTTTCCTTCAGCTCATAATTCTTCAATAATGTCCACTAAACCCCGTCTTCGCGCGACGCAGTCCCGCGAGTCCGGCGCGTTAGTCCTCGACATCTCCACCATCGACCTCCATAAACCGCTAAGGAGATGGCGCTTGGCTTACACCGTCATATACTCTATACGCGCCTTACGCTTCGCTAGAGAAATTGTACTCAAGACAACTCAAACCGTCCTTGATATCACTCCAAATGCTGATTGCGACCCACTTCTTGATCCGCAATGCTCGTCCAATGTGGACCAAACAACACTCGTTGAAATGGTGAAGGACAAAAACTTGAACCTCCTTCATCAGCTTGGGGGAGTCAAAGGCATAGTGGATGCTCTCGAGACCAAATTCGATAATGGAATTCGCGGCCATGAACAAGACTTGAAAAGGCGACGCGAAATATTTGGCTCCAACACTTACCAAAAGCCCCCTCCAAAGGGGTTCCTTCACTTCATGCTGGAGGCCTTGAAGGATGCCACTATTATTGTCCTATTGGTATGTGCTACTCTTTCTCTTGGTTTTGGCATTAAAGAAAATGGACTCAAAGAGGGGTGGTATGATGGGGGTAGTATATTTTTCGCTGTTTTTCTCGTCGTTGCTGTCTCTGCTGTGACTAACTTTAGGCAATCGAAACAATTCGATGAATTGTCCAAAGTTAGTAATAATATTCAAGTCGATGTTGTGAGAAATGGGAGACGACAAAATGTCTCTATTTATGATATTGTGGTTGGTGATGTTGTGAGTCTAAAAATTGGGGATCAAATTCCAGCTGATGGGTTGTTCTTGAATGGCCATTCGTTGCAAGTGGACGAATCAAGCATGACAGGGGAGAGCGATTATGTGGAAATCAATGAAAATGGGCATCCATTTTTGTTGTCTGGTGCAAAGGTAGCTGATGGGTATGCTCGAATGGTTGTCACAGCAGTGGGGATGAACACTTCATGGGGTGAAATGATGAGCTCAATTAGCCATGAATCCAATGAGCGGACCCCATTGCAATCTCGGCTCGATCAATTGACCTCTGCCATTGGGAAGGTTGGTTTATTGGTTGCTTTTTTAGTCCTTTCTGTGCTGTTGATTCGTTACTTCACGGGTCACACCAAAGACGAGCGAGGAAATACAGAGTTCGTTGGTAAGGGAACAAAAATGGATGATGTTTTCAATGCCATGGTACGTATTGTTTCTGCGGCGGTTACTATTGTTGTGGTGGCAATTCCAGAAGGTCTGCCACTGGCTGTCACGCTTACTCTTGCCTACTCGATGAAAAGAATGATGGCCGATCAAGCAATGGTTCGAAAACTCTCTGCTTGCGAGACAATGGGCTCAGCGACTGTCATTTGTACCGACAAAACAGGTACGCTTACCATGAACCAAATGACGGTAACCACGTTTTGGCTCGGCAAAGAAGCCATTACAAGCAAGGCATCCGATGAACTTGGCTCGAACGTGATGGAATTGCTCCACCAAGGAGTAGGATTCAACACTACAGCTTCGATTTTCAAAGCATCCCCAATGGCTGAGCCAGAGTTCTCTGGAAGTCCGACTGAGAAGGCGATTCTTTCTTGGGCTGTCCAAGAATTGAACATCGACATTAACAAAATGAAGCCATGTTATAATGTCCTCCATGTGGAAACCTTCAATTCGGAAAAGAAACGGAGTGGGGTTTTGATAAGAAATAGAATGGACAATTCGATCCATGTCCATTGGAAAGGAGCTGCTGAAATGGTGCTTGCAATGTGCACGAAGTACTACGACAAATCTGGAATCGTAAAAGGCATGGACGAAGACGAACGGAAAGAAATCGTGCAAATAATTGAAGGTATTATTAGATCTTGATTTAAAATTAATTTTATTTACTAACATGTGCATCATCGCATCCCATTTGGTCATTTAGACTGTGACCATTGCGATGTTACTTTCGAATTTTATTTATTTATTTTTTCTATCTTATAAGGATAGGTTATTTTCGTAATTTTCTTGTTCCAAAATGTTTGTTCATTTTAAAATTTTAAATCAAAATTTTTTTTGAATTTCCTATTTTACCCCTTATTATTTTAATAATTGCCATTAACACAAAGCCCAATAAAAGGTAGAAGAGGAGTACTTTCGAAAAAGGATAAATTACATTAACACCCCTTCTACATTTTGACAATAACGAATACACCCCTCAACATTTTTTAAATTACATTGACATCCCAACCCACAAAAACACCCCTCTCCGCTAACTTCCGTCAATTGCTCTATTAAATAAAAAGATACATCATGCTAAATTTGTTCAAAATACCTAAACTATCCTTGTTGGATGAATGCACATCAATATTAAAGATGGAGATAACCCCAAGCACATTATTCTACCCTTGGCCTATGTAGACCTTTATTGTATTATGGTTTTCCCAAAATTAAATCATACTTTCATTATGCTCCTAAGTTTTAGGAGAAAACCTCTCTTTATGTATTTATTTCCTAATTAATCTCTATTGCACTTTGACTAAATGTTAAAAGTTTCCAAAAAATATAAGAAAAAAATATTATAATTCCAAATACTTTTTGGTACCAAAAGGGAAAAAATATTATTAATACTTTCCTAAAAAAAGTGAGATATATAATACTAATATATGATTACTAAAAAAAAAATTTATTATTAATATGATTAGTATGCTCTATTACCTTTTAATTTTATTTCTTTTCTATTCTAAGCCTAAGCTCCTTGAGTCCTTGTAGCCAAAAAAAAATTTCTCAAATTTGAAAAATAAGAATTAAATAAATAAACAATATGAGGGTTCAAATTTTAATATTAATATTACTATGATATAGCCACCTTACTTTTAGTAGGCTTCATTCTTGTCTTTCTATTATTCATATTAATATGATATAGTCAACTTACTACGTATGTTTTTAACTTTTATTTATATTTTTAAAATTAAAATTTTTTTTACTTACAAATAATCCGGCCCTCCAATGACAAATTCTTAGTTCTACCCCTAGTGGCTCGATTGGTTTTCACAATTGGAAATTGTTGGTTTCATTATTTACGCACTTGGAGTGTTCGTCTAATAAGGGTATTTTAGATATTTAAAAACTCTGTTAACATTCGTTATTTGATAAACCTAATGGGGGTGTTAGTGTAATTTTAAAGACGTGAGGGGGTGCATCCATTATTATCAGAATTTAGAGGGGGTGATAATGTAATTTACCCTTTGAAAAAATAGAGTTTTAATAAATGACTAGTCAATGAAATAATGGTTTTTCTTAAACTGCGTGTTTTGTCCAACATGGCACATTTTTGTGGGATGGAGGGAGTATTTACTTTTTGCTAAGGATTTACTACAATATGTGTGGTAACCCCCAACGTACTAACATGTGCAATTGAGCATTATCATGTGTATTATAATTTTATTTGATCAGATTAGCAGTGAGCCCGTGCATTGCACGGGACAAAGAGAAGAACATGATATTTAATAGGAAAAGACCCAAAAAAAAAAAAACGTAAAAGTAAGATCTACTTGTGCCAATATATTAGCCTCGTCAATCTCTTGATCCAACTCCTGAACTAAAATTGTAATCCTAATATATAGATGTCAATTGGAAGGATTGTGTCTTTTAAATTAAAACAAATGATTACAACCTTTGAAAAAAAGATAGTGTTTTTAAGAATAATTGAACGGTTATCATTTTTGAAAATTAGAGATACAACTTATAAAAACAACTTTTAAAATACTTAGAAATAAAGAGGATGTCACGTGATTGCATAAAAAAATTGCCATGTGGCGATTGTGAACGCTACTTATATATATATACTAGTATGAACCCGCGCGATGCGCGGGAATCACAAATGAATATGAAGACAACAAATAGTTTAGTGATCCAGAGCTTAAGCCAACATGTTTTTATGTATGATTCAACTCTTTGCATCCCTACTTATAAAGCAGTGTGTCCATCTTCCCATTAGTTGTCTTGGACAGTTAGGGGTTGTTACTTATACCCAACTTCTTTATAGTTCTTCCAAAAAAGAAAAAAAGAAAAAAAAAATGGGACAACCTGATTAATTGAAGACAAAATCTAAAAAAGTATAAATCGAATCAGGAAATTATTAGAAAAAATATTTAATTTTTGATTGAATATGTTGTCAAATACGCTTGAAAACTTACCAAATAAAGCAATTGCTTATCTTTAGCAAGCCAAGCACTCAAGATTCTCCTTTACAGGATCCCATGATTATTCATTACTTATCTAATAACTAACTGGTTATTTAAAGAATTAGCAATAGAAAACCCATACTAAATAATAAAAGAAGGGACAAGGAAAAGGTAGAGGGAGAAGGAAGGTGTAGGGGGAAGTGGAAGAGAACCAAAAAAAAAAAAAATAAAATAAAAAATAAGAGGAGGAGATGCTGATGTTGTGTGTGGTGGGGTGGGAGAGAAAAGAAAGAAAAAAAAAAAAAGAGAGGAAGGAATAGGGAAAAAGTAGAGGAAGTGGGAAGGTTGTACAGTTGGGGAAGGGAAGAAAAAGTTAGAGGAAGTGGCTGACATCATTTGTGGGGCCAAGGATGAGGAGAGGAATGGATTTTGGAGGGAAGGCTTATCAGAGAGACACATCAGAAAAAGACGAAGTCAGCTAAAAAACTCTTAATTATAGTATGTGTGTGTATATATATATATAAGATTTATTTTTCATATGATGGGAAATATGTGATAGGGGATATACAACTTTCATAAAAAAAATTCAATTTTATATTCTCCATCATTCTTCCATTCTTCTCTTATATGTTGAGTTCTTCATATATTTTGATGAGATATAATTTGTGTATTTTGAGTATACGGGCGATTCAAAATTCTTGGGAAGAGTCTTACCGGCCTACACAGAAGACTCTCTCAAGAATTGTTGTATCTTAGGAGTCATTAGGTACTCGGGTGCCAACCTAGTTGGGATGCTTCGATCTCTATGATGCTTCTACTCTTTTCCAAAAAAATAAAAAATAAAAAATGTCATGCAAACTTATGCGGAAGGGGACATTAATTCTTTTCTAAGAAGAGTGCATTTTAGCATGCCTTGTGTCATGGATCTCTGTCCCATATCGGATAGGCACTGGGGGAGTCTTGGGCATATAAATGGAGAGGGCAACTCCACCTAATGGGCTAGCCTATTGGGTTGGAGACCCGACCCGTGACAAGTGGTATCAGAGCCAACCCGGTCCCTTATCCGATGTCACGCCAAGAGCCTGGGCCCACGGGGTACCGAGGGCGTATGTGACTTGCGAGGGGTACAGGGTGCGGACAGGTAGGCAAGGTGGGCTCAACCACGACGAGGGCGTCGTGTGAGTTGGGTGGGGGAGAATGTCATGGATCTCTGTCCCACATCGGATAGGCACTGGGGGAGTCTTGGGCATATAAGTGGGAAGGGCAACTCCACCTAATGGGCTAGCCTTTTGGGTTGGAGACCCGACCCGTGACATTTGATCCATCTGATTAAATTATTGTATTTGATAGTTGTTATCTTTTTTCTTGTCATGTTAACTAAATCAGTCCCTCCGTGTTTCGTGTTGATTGTTCTTTTTGAAGAAACACATTTTTTTTAAGAAACCTCACAAATGCTTTCATACCTATATATGAACTTTAACATTCCAATTTTGCCCTCAAGTGTAATACAAAGCATTAATTTGATTTATTTTGTCAATATCATGTAATTTATACGTAGTAAAATGTGTTTTGGGAAATCGATTAAAATGAAATCATTGACTTTTTTACTCGGATAATAATTTTGTAACTGTCCAAAATGGAAATAAAGACGATCAATATGATACAGAGGGAGTCTAATAGAAATTCCTAATACATTTCCAACAGGTATGGCTACTCAAAGTCTGAGATGCATTGCATTTGCTCATAAAGAAATTACAAAGGTGGAGTTAGATAACATGAACAATGGAAATACCCATCAAAAGCTAAAGGAAGACAACTTGATCTTTTTGGGTCTAGTGGGTCTTAAGGACCCTTGTCGGCCAGGAGTGAGACACGCTGTGCAAGCTTGCAAAAATGCTGGAGTTCAAGTCAAGATGATCACTGGAGACAATATTAGCACTGCAAGAGCTATAGCTATTGAATGCGGGATTCTCAATCAAAATGCAGATAATGCAGAAGTGGTCGAAGGTGTAGAATTTCGAAACTATACCTCCGAGGAGAGGATGGAAAGGGTTGATAAAATCCGGGTGATGGCAAGATCTTCCCCAATTGACAAGCTTTTAATGGTACAATGCCTGAAAAGAAAAGGCCATGTTGTTGGAGTCACAGGCGATGGCACAAACGATGCACCGGCTTTAAAAGAGGCAGATGTTGGACTTTCTATGGGAATTCAAGGCACTGAAGTGGCCAAAGAGAGCTCAGACATTGTCATTTTGGATGATAACTTCACTTCAGTCATGACTGTTTTGATGTGGGGCAGATGTGTATATAACAATATCCAAAAATTTATCCAATTCCAGCTCACTGTCAATGTCGCTGCCCTTGTGATCAATTTGGTTGCAGCATGTACTGCTGGTGAAGTGCCACTGACAGCAGTCCAATTATTGTGGGTGAACCTTATTATGGACACATTGGGGGCTCTCGCTCTGGCCACAGAGCGACCGACTAATGAACTCATGGAAAAGCCTCCAGTTGGTCGGACAGAGCCACTTATAACCAATGTCATGTGGAGAAACCTCATGTTTCAAGCACTCTATCAAATTGTCATCCTTTTGACACTACAATTCAAGGGAAGGTCATTTTTCAACGTGAACGAGGAGGTAAAGAACACTTTAATTTTCAATACCTTTGTTCTTTGCCAAGTATTCAATGAATTTAATGCGAGGAAACTAGAGAAGAAGAATGTCTTCAAAGGAATGCATAAGAACCGGTTGTTTCTTTGGATCGTAACGGTAACAGTGATTCTTCAAGTGGCGATGGTGGAATTTTTAACAAAGTTTGCAGATACAGAGAGGCTGAATTGGTTGCAGTGGGGTGTTTGTGTTGGACTAGCAGCCATGTCTTGGCCACTTGCTTCGGTTGTCAAGTGCATTCCAGTGGCAGAGAAACCATTTCTCAGCTATATCAGGTTGAAGTGCATTAAAAATCCCATATAGATCCTTCTTTATATTGGGGAATGCTCATAAACTTTTTAGTAAGGTATGCAGATACTCAAAAAGTATGCATATTTACAAACAAATAATAATAAATGTATAAAAAAAGGTGTGTACTCTAGCGAGTCCGGATTTGGTGTTGGTTTTAAAAAACCTAGCTTCGTGTGTTGAGTTAAAGGGATCAGGACACCTTGGCACAATAAAACAAATGGACGACTCGGATCAAAAGATCAAAAAGTTGCTAAAATGACTTCAATGGGAATGTTTTTTAATCTTTTGATCCAAACCGTCCATTAGCTTTATTGTGTTGATGTGTTACTATCCCCTTAACTTAGCGCGGTACTGGTTTCTTTGGATCCAGCACCAAATCCGAACTCCTAGCTTTAGGTGCCTTGAAATCCATAGGATAGAAATATATTGGAACTACACTGATCTTCCTTTTTTTAATTTATTTTAAGCGCTGCATGTTTATGCTATTGTTATTTGCCAAGATGTGTAACTCTGAAAAAATGTAATATACTCATAAGAATTGCAGCGCTCCGTCCATTGAGTGAGCTCTAGTTTTAAATCAAAATGTCCAAGGCTGTTACCAAAATGTTAATCTGCTCTTCTTCTCTTTTGGCTAAGGGTTAATCTTCTCGATATATATTTACGTGATGGATGAATTTTCATCATGTACAAACCCTATTATATGATACAACTAAAAAAAACTGATAGCACGTTATCCTCAAAAAAATGATCTATACCTACAATTAGGGCTGCAAATGAGCTGAGCCGAGCCGAGCTTTCCAAAGCTCGGCTCGGTTTGTTAAAAAGCTTGTTCACTAGTAAACGAGTAGAGCTTTTTAACGAGTCTAAATTTCAAGCTTAAACTCAGCTCGTTAGAAAATATTCAAGCTTGAGCCGAGCTCGAGCTTTGACTCGTTTAAGATTTTTTTTTAAAATTTTTAAATTTTTTTTTAAATTTTTTTTGAGATAAATGGTTTAGAATCTCCATCCCAAGCATAAACCAAGAAATCGACAATAAGAAACATCATCCAAATATAAACCATAAAGAACCCAAAATCAACACTCCATAACTCCATAACTATTTTCAATACTATTAAATAAAAAGTTGCAATAAATTCAAAAAATTAAAGTTATTGGTTGGAGGCTTAGAAGCTTAGAGCACATTATAACACTCATATATATATGCTTCATAACTAGTTATCATGCCATCATACTTCTATTGGATTCCGCAAAAGAAGTATTTCTTTCACACCAAAACTCTACTAAGATAATTACGTAAAAGCATCAAACATTTACTACTAGCCTACTAGGGAATAAGTATCTCTTTCACACCAAAATGTACAGTGGAACAATTATGCCCCCACTCATGAACCCTTGAATGAGCCTACTAATGAATTTCTTGTCAAGCCCGTAAACTAGCTTCTCATCGAGCTCTTAACGAGCTTGTTCACGAGCCTAAACAAGCTGAGCTTTGGTATGCTCAAGCTTGGCTTGTTTACTAAACGAACTTAGAATTTAAGCTTGAACTTGGCATGTTTATTAATTGATCGAGCTCGAGCCGAGCCCTTAACGAGTTTTCTCGTGAACTGTTAATGAGCGGTTCAACTCATTTGCAGCCCTACCTACAATATGTTGGATCATATATACTTTAAACACAAATTCAATATGGCTTAATGATTTTTAACCATTTAATTTAAATTCATGGCAAGCTTATAAAATAAAAGACCACGATTAGGGGACACAATTTTTATAAGAAGTTTTTTACAATAGCTGATTTGTTGGGTACTTACGTACTAAATGAAGCATGCCCATTTAGAGTGTGTTTCGGTAATTAAGGAGTTTTGTTTTTTGTTTTTTTAATTGACTATTTATTAGGGTATCTTATATTGATATGTATTCGTAATTATTTGCCCATAGCCAGACCAATTTGTAATTCTCCCACTTTATATATATAGATGGTCTTATGAATACCTACCAATGCAAGGGTACAACTTCTAATTCATGGTACAGCATGTAGCACGTACAAGAGAGGTCCTATATATATATATATATATATATAGAATATCATTTTTCATTAATTAACATTACATTTCAATCATAGATGGAAATGCTTATAAAAAATGGGTATTATATCGTCCACATAAGTTTTCCAATAGTTCATTTGTTTCAAATAATGGGATTTCCAATCAGAACATCTCCAATGATGTTCTAAAAGGTGTGCTATTGCTATATTTTAGCAATAGCACACTTTGTTACTACTCCAATGGTATGCTAAAGGGTGTGCTAAAAAATAGCAATAGCAAACCGTTATGTAGGGTTGTAAAATAAGCTAAGCTACTTGAACTTGACTCGAGATCAGCTCGATACAAAGCTCGTTCGACCTCGCTCGTGAGATAAACGAGTTGAGCTCTAGTATCATTTTGAAGCTTACCTAAAGTACTACTCGTGCTCGGCTCGTTTAAAGGCTTGTTCGAGCTTGTTTATAAGCTAAATGATTTGAGCTCAAGTTTTACTTTTGAACTCATTAATTTAACGAGCCGAGCTTGAGCAACCTACTACTTGGCTCATCTTGGCTCGTTTACACCCCTACCCTTATGTTATATTTGATACACACTTGTACAAAAATAGCACAAAGTTGATAAGAAGGAAAATGATGGTTGTGCTAAAAAAACTACATATTGTGTCGTTTGTGCAATCATAGCACATTGTGTCAAATTATAATATTTGACATAGTAACATGAGCTAAAATAAAAATAATATAGATAAAATAACGCAATCACGGGAGATGCTCTCATGAAGAAAGAGTTTATAGGAGCAATGTTTTAAAGCAAGGATATACAGAAGCCAATAGAGCACTAATCACCATCATAATGAAAATAAGATTGTCATTATTACAAAGCATTTAAGGTACACGCTAATCCAAAAAAAAAAAAAAGAAAACAAGAAGAAGAACAAAAAAAGCACACACCTTTACAAGACACTCATGGGCATTCCCTAATGATAAAAAGGGATCTATATAGGACTTTCAGTGCGTTTCCACCGGACATAGTTAAGAAATGGTTTGTCTCCCACTGGAATGCACTTGACAACCCAAGCAAGTGGCCAAGACAAGGCTGATAGTCCAACACATACACCCCATTGTAACCAATCCAACCTCTCTGTATTGGCAAATTTCTTCAAAAATTCTACCATCAGCACTTGAAGAAGAACGGTTATTACTATGATCCAAAGGAATAACCGGTTCTTGTGCAGCCCTTCGAAGACATTCAACTTCTCTAGTTTCCTCGCATTGAACTCATTGAATACCTGGCAAAGAACAAAGGCATTGAAAATTATAGTGTTCTTTACCTTCTCGCTCACGTTGAAAATCGATCGGCCCTTAAATTGTAGTGTCAAGAGGATGACAATTTGATAAATTGCTTGGCTAAAGAGGTTTCTCCACATGACATTGGTTATGAGAGGCGCTTTCCTGCCAACGGGAGGATTATTCATGAGCTCTTGAGTTGGCCGCTCTGTGGCTAGAGCCAGAGCCCCCAACGTGTCCTGTATTAGGCTCACCCACAACAACTGGACCACTGTTAGTGGGACTTCATTAGACAAACATGCTGCGACTAGATTGATGACGAGGGCGGCGACATTGATAGTAAGCTGGAACTGGACAAATTTCTGGATATTGTTAAATACAGACCTCCCCCACTTCAAAACAGTCACCACTGAAGTAAAATTGTCGTCTAAGATGACAATATCTGAGCTCTCTTTCGCCACTTCAGTGCCTTGAATCCCCATAGAAAGCCCAACATCTGCTTCTTTTAAGGCTGGAGCATCGTTTGTGCCATCACCCGTGACTGCAACAACATGGCCTTTTTCTTTCAAGCATCGTACCATTAAAAGCTTGTCTAGTGGGGACGATCTCGCCATCACGAGGATTTTGTCAACCTTCTCCATCCTTTCATCGTGTGTGTAGTTTCGAAATTCTACACCTTCCACAACTTCTACATCATCAATGCTTTGATTTGGCTCGAGAATTCCACATTCCATGGCTATAGCTCTTGCAGTGAAAATATTGTCTCCAGTGATCATCTTAACTTCTACACCAGCATTTCTGCATACTTGCACGGCTTCTCTCGCCCCTGGTCGACATGGGTCCTTAAGACCCACAAGACACAACAATACCAAGTCATCTTCGCTTAGCTTTTGACGGACCTTTCCACTGTTGATGTAGTCTGACTCCACTTTTCCAAGTTGTTTGTGAGCAAATGCAATGCACCGAAGAGCTTTAGAAGCCATGTCTTCGATTACTTTCATGATTTCTTTCCGTTCACCTTCATCCATGCCTTTGACAATTCCAGACTGATCATAGTACTTTGAGCACAATGCAATGATCATCTCAGCAGCTCCTTTCCAATGGACTTGGATTGTGTCGTCCACCTTATTCCTTACTAAAACCCCACTACGTTTCTTCTCTGAATTGAACGTTTCAACATGAAGAACATTGTAATTTTGCTTCAATTTGTCAATGTCCATGTCTAGTTCTTGTACAGCCCAAGAAAGAATCGCTTTCTCAGTTGGACTACCAGAGAACTCTGTCTCAGCCTCTGTAGATGCTTTATAAATAGTACCGGTAGTGTTGAGGCCTACCCCTAGGTGGAGCAATTCTATCACGTTCGAGGCAAGTTCATCGGACCCATTGCTTGTAATGAGTTCTTTGCCGGGCCAAAATGTGGTTACCCTCATCTGGTTCAAGGTAAGCGTACCTGTTTTATCGGTACAAATGACAGTGGCTGAGCCCATTGTCTCGCAAGCAGAGAGTCTTCGAACCATTGCTTGATCTGCCATCATCCTTTTCATCGAATAAGCTAGAGTAAGTGTAACAGCCAGTGGCAGACCTTCGGGAAGTGCCACCACGAGAATAGTCACCGAAATGGTGATAATCTGTACCATGGCATTGAAGACATGATCTATCTTGGTTCTTGAACCAATGAACTCTGGATTCCCTTGCAAGTCTTTCGTCTGCCCGGTGAAGTAACGAATCAACTGCACTACAAGGACTAAGAAAGCAAACACTAAACCAAACTTGCTAATGCCAGAGGTTAATCCATCGAGTCGGGATTGTAATGGGGTCTGCTCCTTAAAGTCACTACTAATTGAGCTCATCATCTCTCCCCAAGCAGTGTTCATGCCCACTGAAGTGACAACCATTCGAGCATACCCATCGGCTACTTTTGCGCCGGATAACAAGAAGGGGTTCCAAATCTCACTGACTGGGACATAGTCGCTCTCCCCTGTCATGCTTGACTCGTCCACTTGTAACGAATAGCCGTCCAAGAACAGCCCATCAGCCGGAATTTGATCCCCAATTTTTAAACTCACAACATCGCCAACTACGATATCAAAGATAGAGATAGGCTGTCGTCTCCCATTTCTTTCAACATCGACTTGGATATTGCTATTGACTTTGGACAACGCATCGAATTCTCTCGATTGCCTGAAGTTGGTCACGGCAGAGATGGCTATGATGAGAAAAACAGTAAAAAAAATACTGCCCCCATCATACCATCCCTCTTTTAGTCCATATTCTTTAATGCCAAAACCAAATGAAAGAGTGCCACACAGCAATAGGATAATAATGGTGACATCCTTGAAAGCTTCCGCGAGAAAGTGAAGGAAACCCTTGGGAGGTGGCTTGTGGTAGGTATTCGAACCGAATGCTTCACGTCGCCCTTTCAAGTCCTGGTCATCGCCTCGGATTCCATTGTCAAAATTGGTGTAAAGAGCATCAACTATGCCTTCGACTCCTCCAAGCTCTTGAAGATGATCCAAGTTTTTCTCCTTCACCGTTTGCGTGAGCTTTGTTTGGTCGACATTGGAGAAGCTATGTGGTTCAGCAAGAGCATCGCAATCAGTATTTGGATCGATATCAATGACGGATGTGCCGTACTTGTTGAACATCATTGAAGAATTAATTGCAACGGCCAAGAGAGAACGTTAAGGACTGGAGCAACTGAGCTAGCAGTAAGGATACAATTGAATATAATTTCAACAGGGTCCTGTAAAACAATCAAGATATCCGTAGAATGTAAGTCTATAGTTGAACCCTTCTTGTGATGTAATGTGAAAGCTGAAAAATTAGTTAGGAAAGCCCTCTACTCTACCTTTTGTCAAACACATAGCAACATAACTAATCCTCCAAACCCCCGTCAGTAATCGGTCCCATTTTGTGGGGAATTCTACGGTACCCACACAAAAAATGAGGTGTCATATCCTATAAATGGTCATTTTTTTGTGGTAAATGATCACATTTGTGGTAACCTGGGGTCACATTTCGAGATCACCAAAATATCGAAGAGTTGCCCTTTGTACTATGAATGCTAGGGGTGCATTCCAATTGGTTTCGTAGTAAGTTTCATTTTCATTACTATTATTTTTATTTTTTGCACTTAGGTGTTTGTTACATTTTTTTTTTTTCTTTTTTATATCAAGAGGTTTCAGGTGCTTTGCACCCAACTAATCTCCTAAGCACATGCAATCCCCCCGTCCTACATGAACAGGGCAATTATAAGATAAAATCAATGGGTGGACTTGAGGAGAAGAGTAAGAGTTGAACCACCCATGACCTTTTTCTTGGCGAGAGGCCCAAGGTCCACTCACTCCACCCCTCAAGTTGTTTGTTACCTTGCTTATGTATTGGTTTCATTTGGTTTTGGCATTAACCAATATTGGCACCCGCACCAAAAAAGAGTAATAATTTCTGGCAGTGGCTGTGACTTTGATAAATCCCGATTCAATAGGTCGCTCTTCCACTTTCACCCACTTTATCCTGGTATGAACCTCAATTAAAATTTATTTAGTTCCATTCTTCTTACTGTCAATTTAGTTCTATTTCAAACATTTCAAATGGTGTTCTGTTTTTGTTTGTCTAGATTGTGATTTGGAGAGAGAGAGAGAGGGAGAGAGAGAGAGAGAGAGTTATTTTGGATTTCACTTTTGAAATCTCCATTGTGGAATCTATTTCTTTCCTTTCCAGCTGTTTCTGTATTGTATTTTCTGTAAATTAATTGTTTTCATTATTTTATTTCACACATCTGGACAAAAACTATATAAACTTCTATTTAATGCTGTGTATACTTCTGCCAAATTCTAGCTTACATACACATTTTGTTGTATATTTTTGTTTTCTTACGAGGGAATTGTAGTAGATAAAAATCACCTGCTAATCAGAAGGGGACATATGTTAACAATAGGGTTAAACTCAACTGAATACTAGATCCAAATTGGCCTATTGCTTAGTGCTTACTGCTAGGCAGATCCAGATTGGGCCTCTACGGCCCAACACCGGTTGGACAACCACACCAAGCTATAGGGGGCCTCTATTGGCACCCCAAGATTTTTTCATCCCTCACTCACTTTACATTTTAAGGTTTTATGAAAAATATAAAAAGTTTTCGTAAAATCTCCTCCACAATCCCCCAATGTCAGCATGAGCAGGAACTAAGGAATTCGAATTCCCCACTAACGAAGGAAGGAGATAATAGCAGCTCACTCAATCTTGAAGGGTGCAACATTGAGGGGATGGGACTTATGCTTATAACAAAAGGTCAAGGGTGATAGAAACATGATCTATGTGAATGGTGATCTCTTGAAGTAGGTTCATATGGATAGCACAAAATGCAATGTTTAAGGTTTAGTTTTAACTCTTAATGGATAGCATATAAGAGAATATAAGTAGAATCATCATAATAATGTGATTGAGATACACCAAATCATAGAAATATCTTAATGGTATGCTTAATTCGAATGTATACTTGATAAATCCACTTATATGAGTGTGGAAGTGAGGCTGTTTCCTAGTTTAGGCGAGTTCCCAAAGTACTCATGATCTAGGTATGACACATGGTTTATTTGTGCCACCCCAACCAGAATAGCTTAGATTTTGAGGATTCTCTATGGGTTGTGAGTTGATTGACCTAGAAATTTTGATTCATAAAATTTTTCAAATTTCTATAGGTCACATTACTTACGTATCCTAGGTGTTGGGTGCTAGTTCATAATCCTAAAGAAACCATTGCTAATGCATTGAATTCTCACATTCCTTTGTACTCATACTTGTATTTTGGAATATGTGCGGGATTGTTGTATTTTATTGTGTTCTTAGTGTGTTTCAAAATACAAGTCCTATTCTCTATTTTGTTTCTCATATTTTATTGGTGGATTTGTGGTCAGTTTGGTTGGTCAGACCCATAACCATATCCCTTTGAGTAAACTAGCTAGATTAATTATTTCATTGATCATTTTAATTGGTCAATTACATACCTGATTGTCTTTAAACATCCACTTGACCTTTATATATAGATAACCCTCAGCGTATTATGAGTGCATGCTTGTGAGAGATGCGATTGTTGTACCTAGAAAAATAGGCTGCCAATAACAAACTGCACTGAGCTATTCGTTTGTGTGCCAAAGATCTACTTTTATGGGCAATGTTCTCACACACCTTAATCAATAAGTTTTCTTATTTAAATTAATTAATTTGTTTATTATGAATATTGTTGTTCAATTTTTTTTTTTTTTTATACGCAACATTATCCTCTTAATTTTCTACAATTCATACATAAGTATAAAATAATATAGAAAATTTAGATTAATAAATAAATAAATAATAAAAACAAGAAACCACCACAGGCTAAATAAATATTAGCTACATTAACATGCTTGGGAACCAAATTCTGAACACAAAATCAGAAGTCTACGTACCCATTAATAGCTAACTCATAAAAGGATGTTTGAACAAATACCCATTGATCAACTTTGCTTCTTACCAAGTATCCTCCATGGACCTAAGAATTACAAGAACAAAAATGCAATACGGTTATGACACAATATGAAGACGTCGACATAGCGAATTCTCAAAATTTAGGATATGATAGAGATACAACAATAATAAAATATATATTTTTATACATTTAATTATTTTATATCGTGTAGCATCACATACATCATCCAAAACAAAATCCTTTATACTGTATTTAAAAACCTAATTGATCATGAGTTGTTCATGGGAAAGATAGGACAGAGATAAAGAGGAAAAAGAAAAAATGAATGAAATGGAAAAAGGAAAGAGTAAATTAAGAGAAGTGTCGTGGTGGAGGCATGTTGAAGGACTATCTGTTACAAGAAAAAAAAATTGTGAACAATTTTACAAATAGAATATTTAGTTCAATAACCGAAATATGACCATATTGTTAAAATTGTTTTCCAAACAAAATATTAGACATGAAAATTAGATAGGATATTAAACTAACTAATGTGCTTGGAAAATGTTAATTTATCTATAAATTTAACAAATAATATAGATTGGGTGAAGAGTAAAAAATAGCGAGCACTCATCGTTCCAAAGCCGCATACTTCTCCCTATGTGTAGGTATTGGCAATCGTATACGAGTTTCAAGATACAACCCATGTCTTCGCAGTGCAGGTATTGACAATCGTATACGAGTTTCAAGATATAACCCATGTCTTCGCAAGCGGATGCCGAGAACACGTTGGATAGCCCAAACAATAATACATAAAATGTAAATACGGAGTAGTTGGAATGAGCTATGCTAAACATTCAGTCGAACTAAGTATAATGCCATTACCATCTATGGTAACAACATATTAAAGGTAATAACAGTAACAAAATAATTACCAAAAATAAAAAAGTCAAATTAATAAAGTTTTGAAACTTTCTTGATACAAATAACGGGAGGGCCTATTTCCACACTCTTTTTTGCTAATCCACACCCCTTTCTAGGCAAATTGGTCATTTCATTTCCTTTCTCCCTCTTTCTTCTCTTAAGTCTTAACCCATGAAAAACCAAAATGAGAAAGAATGACCCTTCACCAACCCCTTCAATAATCTCAAAGAAGAAATCATAATAAGAAAATCTTTAACTCCACGAAGACCCTTTTGCCAAAAATTCATTCTCCCTCACTCGCTAGTTTTTCTATCTCATCGAATCTTACCATCGGAAAACCTTGAAACCCCTTTGCTCTGAGCTCCTTTTACAAGTGTTGGCTTGCCCAGTTTGGTTGCAAACTGTCAAGGACGGAATCAAGATTTCATTTTAAGGGGGCCAAAGATGAACAAAAAATTTTTACCATGAGAAAATGAGAATTATATTAAGATTCAAGACTAAATTAATACGTGAAAGATATAACTAAATAGAATTATTTTTTAACTTTGTGAGTTTTTTTTTTTTTTTTTTTAAATTTAAAATTTAAAATTTTATATAAATTTATAAACCAAAGTTTTCATTCATTCAAAACCAACTTATAAAAACTAGTTGCTTGATAAGCCTGTATAAGAATTGTCCATCTGCCTACAAAAGTTTTCAAAGTTATACGTAATAGCAAAATAAATTGTAATTCCACAAAGTTATTTGGCTAATAATAAAGTAAATGAAAGTTTAAGGTACAAGACTAAAAGCCCGAGAGAGATGGTAGCACAAACTGCTAGAAACTATACATGTCCACCCAACTATAGTACTGTCTTCATGTTTTCACTTTATATAAGCTAAAAACAAGGGTTGACATGCCTTAACAGTAAAAAGTTAGGGGGGATTATGGCCCCCTTGGCCCAAGAGTAGTTTCGTCTTTGCGAACTGCTCAAATTTGGTGGAGATCGAGTTAAGTGTGATGGAGAGAGGACAGAGGAGAGGGAAAGTAAAAGACAAATTTACCCCTGACAGGGTGTGGATACTGGATAAGGAAAAAAAAAAAGAGGAAGGTTGTGGAAGTAGACCCTTCCTAAATAAAAACACAAGACCCAACACTATCGTGTGTGTTATATAGGTGTTGGACACCGTCACAACGGCCGCCTTGACACCTTCGAGGAAGTTTCGGTGGTCGACTGAGAGTTTTTTAATCATGTGCTTATGAGAGCAAGAAGCAGTTATTTAAACCGAGAATGTTGAAATTCAGTCTGCTTACCAGAGTGATCAGTACGTGAAACTCAATGATTGGTGGCATGGTAAGCAAATCACGGTTTTTTTTTTTTTTCTTTTTTTTTTAGGGTATTAAAAGAGAGGGGCAACTGCAAAGAAGTTGTGATGAATTCCGTGTATTAGTGTTGGTATAATAGCACCAAAAAAATAAATAAATAAATTTAGGGGCATATTTTTAGAAATGATCAAGGTGGATATATGGGTTCTTTTCTTGGATACGAGGCTTACAAGCTTGAAGAGGCGAAAATATGGAGCATCCGAGCTGGCTGCAGGGATCAGAATTGCTTTTGGGATAAAGGAATCACTCTTCTTGTGGTACGGTGGAATGAGAGTGGGAAGTTGCAGTGTATCTCATTCTTACAGGGGATACTGATTTCCATGCTCTTGGACCCTATTATATATGTATTAATCTATAGTGAGAGAGAGAGAGAGTGAAAACCATGTGAGCTACAGGATAGATATGGATTTCTATCCGGAATCAAAAATTGTAATATCACAAAGTAAAAACCACTTTGTTTTATTCTCATTGACTCGTAATATCACAACAGCCATATCACAATTGCATATAATACTCTTATATAAAATATGTACAATAGTACCTCAATCACAACCGGAGTGGTTAGAGATAGTTGAAGCACAATAGTACCTCAATCACAACCGGATTGGTTAGAGATAGTTGAATTCTATGTTTAGGCCGGGTTCTACCAACCTTAATCATGTTTATATAGATATATATATATGCATTTTGTATTTGACATAAAAAATTGTAACATCTCCATCGGAGATGCTCTTAGCAGCGCAAATAAAAATTGTCCGTAGGTACAATTAATGCCTCAATCACAACCGGATTGGTTAGAGATGGTTGAATTCTATTTTTCGGGGTTCTACCAACCTTAATCTTCTTTTATATATATATATGCATTTTTTGTTTGACATAAAAAATTGTAACATCTCCATCGGAGATGCTCTTAGCAGTGTCAATAAAAATTGTCCGTAGGTACAATTAATACCTCAATCACAGCCGGATTGGTTAGAGATAGTTGAATTCTATGCTTCGGGGTTCTACCAACCTTAATCTTCTTTTATATATATACTAGTGGGGGCGGATTGTTTTATCTCATTAATTATTAGCGGTGAACTCATGCAGGCGGGAAATTATATATAATGATGATAATAAATTTGATAAAAATTAATTACTTAAATAACTATTATAATAATATTAAACTATAGTGCATTGGTCAAAGGTAGTTTGATCCACAAAACGAAACCAAAAAAAGAGGTACCTCTTTTTTAACGAGAAAGCCAAAAAAAAAAAAAAATGTTTTATCAATGTTCGAGTAACTGCAAGATGCATTGTGTTTCTCAACTTTTATTAATTGTAGGTCAAAGACGAATTGTGTTAATCTTGTTGAAGCACAACTCAAAAAAAAAAAAAAAAAAAAAAAAAAAAAAGGAAGGAAGGAAGGAAGGAAGACATGTAGTTAGGAGATGAAGGCACGTACTGCTGTCTTAGGAGATTTAATTTCTTGTGCTTTAAAATTTCTAACGCCCCTTTTTTCTTAATCCTCAGTGGAAACGGTTCTCGAATCAATAAAACATCTCTAATTTACGATCTCTTTCTTATATAATACGGAGTAGTTATGTTGTTAATGGAGTGTAATAGAAGTTACTCAATAAAACATGGCACCCTTTCACATTTGAGAAGGATAGTCAAAGGAGTTGGGGGAATTGATAATTAGTTTATAATTAGATAAAATATTAACAATTAGTTAAGTAAGAATTTTTTTTAACTCAATAAGTCATTGCGGGTAAAACTTATTTAGTAATTAGTCCTTTTTTTTTCCTTTTTGTGTAACGTCTATCATGTTACGTGGACACTTCAAAATATGTAAAGTATTTGTGTTGGACACATGTCCTGTGTTGGACACATGTTAAAGGGTGGAGCCGTATAACGGGCTACACTGGGTCATATAGCCCAGGTAGCCCACCCAAAATTTTTTCTTTTCAGTTGTCCAATTTTGTTGGACTTCAATTTTAGCCCAAATCAAAAAAGATAAAACTAGCCCAAAAACTAAGGTAGCCCAAAACTAAAACAAATAATGGAAATGGGAGAAGTGGGTTACGGCTGGCTGGTTGGCCCGCCTGCCACATGGGGTGCTGTGTGCTCATCCCTCCGATCTGGAGTCTTGTTCTCTCAATCCAAGCAAAAGACTTTTACCAAAAAAATCCAACAAAAGACAAGGGGTAAAAGAAAAAACCAAGGAAAAAGCTGAATAGTCGGTTTTTTATTTTGTGGGGGTTCTCTCTCCCCCTTCACTCTACAACTCTACATGCTTACGAGCTACTGATTTTCAAACCATGAGAGTTGAGACCAACAAATACGGTGAGATTGCGACAATCTTCAACTATGGTAAGAAGAATTTGATTTTTTTTTTTTGTTATTATTTTTTGTTAGGGAAAAACTAGGAAACAAAAAATAAGGAAACAATAAAAAAGAAAAATGTCTGAACGTGTTATCGATCACAAGAATATATTTTTTTCCTTTTGCATTGATCAGATTTTTTTTTTAATTTTTTTTATTTGGGTTTTCTTGTATTTTATTGTTTAACAATAGGTTTTTTTTTTTTTTGGGTGGTTTATACTACATGCCCGTGTTTGTTTGTTTGTTTGTTTTTTTTTTTTTTTTTTTTTTTGGGAATTACATACACAAGTTCTTATATTTTATGCACTTTATATATATGAGTGTGTGTGTGTTTCTTAGTTTTTTTATCCAACTCAAGTCAATTTTAAATCTTGACTCCGCCTTTGTACGTGTTAGATGGGTTTGGGTAATCCTGGACACTTAAAAATAGTGACAAATCTTTGAAAAGTCGAGGAATTTGACATTGAAATACACACCCGTGCTAGCTACCCGAGTCCATCTGTCATATAGTGTATATATATATATATATATATATATATATATAGATCATCATTCTCTTTGATCCACAACAGTCCCTTTGTTCTGCGCTTTTTATGAGGCATTTCTTTAAACACATAGAGAGATCCTTTTTTACAGAGTGAGAGCAAAGCTAAAGAAAGAAACAAGAAGCCTAGAGAAGTTCCCTTCTTAATAGAGAAAGAGAGCAAAACTATCCTTTACCAAGTCAGGTGATTCGAGTAGGGATCTATACTTCCAAAAAGTGGCCACCTTCTAAGAAACTGCTTCATTGCCTACTTTTTTCTGTTTTCACTCCACATACATACAAACAAGGAAGGTTCCAAGAAATTCTTTGAAGAACAGAGGAAATGCAGATAACAAAAAATAAAACAAAACCAAATAGTTCCAAAACCTCCACTGACAGTCCACTTGATACTACACCAGAAGCTCAGCTCATATCAACCAGAGACCCTGTTGGAAGTATACTAGTAAATTGAACCTTAGCTAAACATGGTGGGACAGAACTTTGGAAGGCAGTGGAACAATCTTTTAAGTACTCTTTGTTCTTATTAGAAGGGGTGACATGTGTTGTGCTCGGAAAATGCTACTCCAGTAGCATTTTTGTGCTGGGCATGATCTTCCTCACTCATTGGTGTTAAAAGGTAAAACCCATCATATATTCATAGAAAAAGTTATATGTAATTGTGATGTTGTATCATAAGCCAACGAAAGTAGAATAAAGTGGGATTGTCATAATACTTTTTGACCTTATAATCTCATTTTACTTTATCTTTATTGGTCTGTTACATCACATGGCCATGTCACAATTATATGGAAGACTCGCTTACATAATTTGGCCAATATATATCATGTCTAATATTTTTATTCATTTTTGTATCATATCAAATACAACCAAGTAGTGGCCACCTTCTACGAAAGTGCCTCAAATAAGTCCTATTTTTCAGTGTACACTTTCACCTCATGAGAAAGAGCTCAATTATGTAGTTCAAAATTTCAGTTATTTATTTATTTATTTTATTTTATCATCCAAGAAAAATCTAATCTGATGAATGGTTTCACAAAATACTAATCACATATGGAACTGGGGAGATATACTTGATGTAAAACTACATCAGAGGCACCATATATTTACTAACAAACACACACATGCAGTTTTGATCTTACGTGACGTATTGCTAATATTTTGTATGATTATAATCATCTATAGACGTCATACACATGCATATGAATACATGCATGTCATTAATAGACGATTGTAATTAAATGAGATAGTCCGATATATTCTGCATTTAAATAACCCTCTACACAAGTATGAATATATAGAATATTATGTATATATTATATATAAAAGAAGATTAACAATAAAACCAAACCTTTGTTATTAACGTAGAATCCAATGATCTCTCTCCAATCAGTTGTAAATTGTAATTGAGGTACTGATATTATACGGAGTATTATATAAAATAAATCTCATTTGACGTCATTGCATTACGTGACAGCTACAAGACCTTGAAATTTAGATCACGCACTAGGCCCAATACACAAAACATGGGCACAGCTTTTCCGACACTTTTTTTCTTCTTCTTCTTCTTCTTCTTCTAAAAAGAAGCGCCCGCACTAGACCAAATTACTTATTAAACCCTTAGAAAAAAAAATACTATTCCCTCTATTTCTCTTTCTTTCTAAGGAAAAGGAACACATTTTTTTTTAAGGAATATATCTTAAATATTTTCATAGTCATATTTAAACTTTAAAATTTTAATATTGCTATCAAATATAGTATAAATCGTTAATTGTATTTGTTTTATCTTATCATGGAATTAATACCATGTATATGGATATTTTATGAAATTGATTAAAATGAAGTCATTAATTTTTTTTTCTTAGAAATCTATGATAATAATTTTGAAACAACTCAAATAAAAACAATACAATTAATATGAAGCGGATGGAGTAATTAATGTAAATTTGATTCCTAAGTGCACAGCTGTCCTATCTCCCAATATTTTGCATCTTATTTATTTATTTATTTATTTATAGTTTCAAGTTCCATCGTTTCACTCTACCTTAAATTTGATTTGTAAAAGCATCTCTAAAAAAAGAAAAGAAAAAAAAAATTGTTCTTTGCTACCCTATATGACAATTTGGTACCTCAATTACCTAGAGATGTACACTCAAAGTAAGTAGCAAATTTAATTATTTTAATATTTAATGAATTATTGGTCTCTTTTAATAAAAAATTCCATCTCTTTCTCTCTCTCTCTCTCTCCTCATTTTTTTATTCAAAAATATAATAATTTACCTCCGTCCTCTCTCACTATAGATTTGAAAAGACATTAAGTGATGATAAATTTTTTTCTTATCTTTTCTCACAATGGGAGAGGTTCGAACCTCTTTAATCTATCATATTCCTATCTTTTACCTCATATTCTGTTACCAATAAGTTAGTTCTAATGGTTTTTCTATTCTTACCTTTTGCTATATCATTGTAGATGCTCTAAGCATTTCAAAAAAGAAAAAGCAAAAAAATAAATAAATAACTAAATAAAATAAAGATTCCTATGCAGAGACATTTTTTTTCCCCTACATTCCTAAGCACCTTTCTGGTTTCACGTTTTTTGTTCCTTTGAAAATTAAAATTACAGTATATATTAAGTTTCTGACATTTCACGCAACCCCCAAACTACAAAACTTCTTCTTCGTTCTGGTCTTTGTTTTTGTTTTTTTTTTTTTTTTTAAAATAATAATAATATTCCGTAAGAATAAAGTTCTGACGTGGTCCCCCAAATAAAAATTAAAAAAAAAAAAAGAAAAGAAAAAGGATTCGGGATGAAAGTCCATTTCTCTCGTCACATAGTCTCCTCTTTTTCTCTCTATATAATATGTACTATCTTTCTCTCTTCCTCACGCCGCCTAGCCATCAATTCTCCAGAGTCTACGGTCCGAGACAATAGGACCAAGAGGATGGAAATCAGTAGGGGTGTTCGTGGTTCGGTTTGGTTTGGTTTTGAGGTACTTTTTAAATCAAACTATTATACTTCGGTTTTGCTCTTCCCAAACCAAAACCAAATCATACTATAAAAAAACCAAACCAAACCAAACCATAAAAATTCGGTTTGGTTAGGTTCGGTTCGGTTTCGGTTTTAACCAATCAAGTAGCAACAAATAATTGAAAATGAAAAAAAATGACATGCCAAAATCCAAATTAAAACATTTTTAATAAAAGCATTACATTAGCAACTAAAAAAAACATTAAACATTGTATCAAAATGGAAACAAATTGACATATGTCAATCCAAATTTAAATCTACAAGTTAATACATGCCATTATCTCACATAACATTAATAACTAGTTTAAATCATGCCAAGCTAAAATAGGAAAAACAATAAGAAACTTAAAATCAACAAATTACAAATTAAAATCTAATATATAATATATATAATAAAATAATATATATATATATTATATTTTTCGGTTTTTTCGGTTTTTCGGTTTGGTTTGGTTTTTTAAACATGAAAACCAAAACCAAACCAATTCAATTCGGTTTTCTAAAATTAGAACCAAAACCAAACCTAATGACAAAAAAACCAAACCAAACCGACCGATTTGGTTTGGTTCGGTTTGGTTTTCGGTTTTAACCTAAACCATGAACACCCCTAAAAATCAGTATGCCCTGTAACAATGAGATTCACTGCAACTTCACAATCTGATTCCCACCCACAGAGACCAATCCTGAGCCATGCTGCTCCGATATATGCTCCATATGTATTTCCTCCGCCTATGTGGGGATTTGCTTTCACGAATCAACTAGTTTCACTCACTCTGGTAAGCAACCCTGAATTTTAACTCCCCTGGTTTTTTACTCTGCTTCTTGCTCTCATATATAAAGCACCCACATACTCCGTCTAAGCACAGACAGTACTTCCTCGAAGGTGCCAAGGCCGTGTCCGGCCAATTCCAACGCCATACTTTTCACTTTATTCTTTTCTTTTCTAATTTTATTCTTCTTTTTCATTTTTTCTCCTATCTAGCTTCAGTGTGAAACCACTTAATTAGTTTACAAAAGTAATATTTTGAATGATGTGTGCCATACTGCCATGTTATATGATATAAAATAATCATATATAAAAAATGTGATCCTTTGGCACCTGGTCCCACTTAATTTGTATAAATCATATACATCACTCAAATGGATATCGTTATCGGGAGGGGGGGGGTCACATGACCATAACGATAGGCGTTCTTTCATTTTATTTTATTTATTTATTTTTTTTTTACAATCCCAAAATGTTTGTTATTTTGAAAAGTTAAATTATAAATTTTCATAATTTTTCCATTTTATCCTCTATTATACCAAAAATTATTTGAAACACATAACCATTGCATTGATTAGTAAGATAAGGATACTTTCAAAAGAAAAAATTGAATGATGGCAAATCAATGCCTTAATTGATTTTTTTATTTTTATTTTTTAATTTGCTTGTTTTTTCCGAAGAGACCAATTTTATAGTACGGAGGGAGTAAAGAATAGGAGTTGTACATATTGAACGGGTTGATGGGAATAATTAAGATGCTCTGTGCTTGACAATGAGTAGGAGTAAAGGGCTTTTCCATGCTACTTTTTCAGTATTCACATTACATCAAAGGAAAGGTTCAACTTCATACTTCCATTTCAAGGTTATTTTGATGTTTTCACAGGAGACCCTGTTGAAATTATATTGAGTCACATCCTTGCTAGCTCAGTTGCTTCAGTCCTCCACAGCTTGTTCTCACTTCACCTTCCTAATTCTTCCCCAATGTCCGACAAGTCCGGCGCATCAGTCATTGATATCGATCCAAATGCTGCTGATTGCTATGCTCTGGCTGATCCACATAGCTTCTCCGATGTTGATCAAACAAAGCTCATTCAAATGGTGAAGGAGAAAAACTTGGATCATCTTCAACAGCTTGGGGGAGTCGAAGGCATAGTTGATGCTCTTAAGACCAATGCTGATAAGGGAATCCATGGGGATGATGAAGAATTGGAGAGGCGACGTGAAGTATTCGGTTCGAATACATACCATAAGCCACCTCCCAAGGGGTTCCTTCACTTTCTGGTGGAAGCTTTCAAGGATATCACCATTATTATCCTATTGGTCTGTGGGACTCTTTCATTCGGTTTTGGCATGAAAGAAGATGGACCAAAAGAAGGATGGTATAATGGGGGCAGTATATTTTTCACCGTTTTTCTCATCATAGCCATCTCTGCCGTCACCAACTTCAGGCAGTCGAGAGAATTCGATGCGTTGTCCAAAGTCAATAGCAACATTCAAGTCGATATTGAAAGAAATGGGAGACGACAGCCAATCTCTATCTTTGATATTGTAGTTGGCGATGTTGTGAGTTTAAAAATTGGGGATCAAATTCCGGCTGATGGGTTGTTCTTGGACGGCTATTCGTTACAAGTGGACGAGTCAAGCATGACAGGGGAGAGCGATTATGTCCAAGTCAATGAGATTTGGAACCCCTTCTTGTTATCCGGTGCAAAAGTAGCCGATGGGTATGCTCGAATGGTTGTCACTTCAGTGGGCATGAACACAGCTTGGGGAGAGATGATGAGCTCAATTAGCAGTGACTTTAAGGAGCAGACTCCATTACAATCCCGACTCGAGGGATTAACCTCCGGCATTAGCAAGTTTGGTTTAGTGTTTGCTTTCCTAGTCCTTGTAGTGCAGTTGATTCGTTACTTCACGGGTCAGACTAAAGACTTGCAAGGGAATCCAGAGTTCATTGGTTCAAGAACCAAGATGGATCATATTTTCAATGCCCTTGTGCAGATTGTCTCTGTTTCGGTGACTATTCTCGTGGTGGCACTTCCCGAAGGTCTGCCATTGGCTGTTACACTTACTCTAGCTTATTCGATGAAAAGGATGATGGCAGATCAAGCAATGGTTCGAAAACTCTCTGCTTGCGAGACAATGGGCTCAGCCACTGTCATTTGTACCGATAAAACAGGTACACTTACCTTGAACCAGATGAAGGTAACCACATTTTGGCTCGGCAAAGAAGTCGTTACAAGCAATGGGTCCGATGAAATTGCATCGAACGTGATAGAATTGCTCCACCTAGGGGTAGGCCTCAACACTACCGGTACTATTTACAAGGCATCTACAGAGGCCGACACAGAGTACTCTGGTAGTCCGACTGAGAAAGCGATTCTTTCTTGGGCTGTACAAGAACTAGACATGGACATTGACAAGTTGAAGCAAAATTACAATGTTCTTCATGTCGAAACCTTCAATTCAGAGAAGAAACGTAGTGGGGTTTTGATAAGAAATAAGGTGGACGACACAATCCAAGTCCATTGGAAAGGGGCTGCTGAGATGGTCATTGCATTGTGCTCAAAGTACTATGGCCAGTTTGGAATTGTCAAAGGCATAGATGAAGCTGAACGAAAAGAAATCATGAAAGTAATTGAAGACATGGCTGCTAAAGCTCTTCGGTGCATCGCATTTGCTCACAAACGACTTGGAAAAGTGGAGTCAGACTACATCAACAGTGGAAAGGCCAGTCAAAAGCTAAACGAAGACGACTTGGTATTGTTGGGTCTTGTGGGTCTTAAGGACCCATGTCGACCAGGGGCGAGAGAAGCCGTGCAAGTATGCAGAAATGCTGGTGTAGAAGTCAAGATGATCACTGGAGACAATATTTTCACTGCAAGAGCTATAGCCATGGAATGTGGAATTCTCGAGCCAAATCAAAGCATTGATGGTGTAGAAGTTGTGGAAGGTGTAGAATTTCGAAACTACACACACGAGGAAAGGATGGAGAAGGTTGACAAAATCCTAGTGATGGCGAGATCGTCCCCACTAGACAAGCTTTTAATGGTACGCTGCTTGAAACAAAAAGGCCATGTTGTTGCAGTCACCGGCGATGGCACAAATGATGCACCAGCCTTAAAAGAAGCAGATGTCGGGCTCTCTATGGGGATTCAAGGCACTGAAGTGGCCAAAGAGAGCTCAGACATTGTTATCTTAGATGATAATTTTTCTTCGGTGGTGACTGTTTTGAAGTGGGGGAGATCTGTATTTAACAATATCCAGAAATTTGTTCAATTCCAGCTTACAATCAATGTGGCTGCCCTTGTCATCAATCTAGTCGCAGCATGTTTGTCTAACGAAGTCCCACTAACAGTGGTCCAGTTGTTGTGGGTGAGCCTAATACAGGACACGTTGGGGGCTCTTGCTCTAGCCACAGAGCGGCCAACTCCTGAACTCATGAATAATCCTCCAGTTGGCAGGAAAGCTCCTCTCATAACCAATGTCATGTGGAGAAACCTCATTTCCCAAGGAATGTTTCAAATTGCCATCCTTTTGACACTGCAATTCAAGGGCAGATCGATTTTCAACGTGAGCGAGAAGGTAAAGAACACTATAATTTTCAATGCCTTCGTTCTTTGCCAAGTATTCAATGAGTTCAATGCAAGGAAACTAGAGAAGCTAAATATCTTTGAGGGGCTGCACAAGAACCGGTTATTTCTCTGGATCATAATGATAATCGTTGTTCTACAAGTGATGATGGTAGAATTTTTAAAGAAATTCGCCAATACGGAGAGGTTGGATTGGTTACAATGGGGTGTATGTGTTGGACTATCAGCGTTATCTTGGCCTGTTGCTTGGGTTGTCAAGTGCATACCTGTGGGAGACAAACCATTTCTTAGCTATATCAGGAGGAAAAGCACTGAAAGTCCCATATAGATCCTTCTTTATAATTAGGGAATGCTCATGAGTGTCATAATAAAGGCGTGCACTTTTTTCTCTTTCTTTTCGTTTTTTGCTTTTTGTTTTTCCTTTTCTGATGAATGTGTGTACCCTAGATGCTTTGTGATAAGGAGAATCATATTTTGATTATGATGGTGATTAGTGCTCTTGTAATTTCTATATATCCTTGCTTTAAAACAATATGGCTCCTAGAAACTCTTCGTAATATTTATGACGATGAAGAGATGGTGGAAGAATAAAAGGTCACCAAAATTTACAAAATTTACAATGCATATAAATTTTGTTTCCTCTTCACCTTCCTAATTCTTCAATAATGTCTAATAAACCCTGCCTTTCTGCACCACACCCACTCAAATCCAGAACATTAGTCCTTGACATCCCCATAGTTCAGCTCAAAAAACCCAGAAAGAGATGGTGCTTGACATCAAGCCAAATGCTGATGACGACGCTCTTGCGAATTCACTTAGCTACTCCAATATTGACCAGACAAGACTCATCAAAATGGTGGAGGAGAAAAGCTAGCTTGGACCATCTTCAACAACTTGGAGTCAAAGCCATAGTGATGCTCTTGGGAGTTTGTGTTCAACAAATGTGTATAATTCCCCTGTTATAATTATAAAAATAAACAAATTAATAAATAAAATTGGCATAAAACTATATCTGATCAAAACCAATTTACATTAATTGTCACATCCTCAACCTTCTGTGAGATACAAAGGTAGTAAAGAGAACATTGATCATATGTTTACCATGATCTCATCCGACTCCCTTTGTAGCTCTACTTCATCAAACAATTAATGCACTACCTGTTAAAGTATTAGATTTTTGCAACGATTAGTTCGACTCAACTCAATTAAGTTTTAATCCCAACTACATGGAATCCATTACATGATTTTTTTTTTTTACAAAATAATAAAAATAAAAATTTTAAAATTACATTTAATTATTGTATATCAAGAATTGAAATAATAATAATAATAATAATAATGCCTGAACCAATGCCCAACCCTTGTTTATGTTTGCAATGTATCAGCTTCTAAAACCCATCCCTCTAAACCATGATAATCAATCCTAGACCCAAAACCCAAATCCTCATCCGGGTTATCGGTTGCCCATTTATCGTTATTCCAATCATAATGCCCCTGTTTGGTCACTGAGAAAATGCAGCAAAAAAGAAAGAATTTGGGGGGTTTGGAATCTAAATTTTACGATGTTTAGACCTGAGACAAGAAAAACCACAATGGGCACTTAATTGGTGAGCATCTAAATTTAGAAAACCAAAAAGGACAACAACAACAACAACAACAACAACAACAACAAAAAGTTCAATATTTCATTTTCCCATCTTCGCCTTTCCTCAGTTTTCTGACTTTCTCAGAAATTACTACTGACGCTTTTAAAAGCACTATTACTACTGACGCTTTCATAATATTTGCAAGGAAATCCAGAGTTTATTATTATTATCATTATTTTAATTTATTTTTGTGTGCGAAATAATTCCTAACCTATTTCATGGGTTCAGTGAGTGTCACCATGACTAGAATAAAAAAAATGCGATTTATATGCTTAGTAACAACCAATACCTTTTAAGAGGGGGTTTCAAATTTTAAAATGAAAAGACATGATAAAAAATTACTATAAAAAAAGGGAGATAAACATTAGTGAGCCCATAAGTAAGGTGAGAAGAGAGTTTTGGAGGGAGAGATTTTTAGGCTGCCATGTCAACATAACTCCTAAATATAGTATGGAATAAATATATATATATATATATAGACAGTTATGATCCCATCAGCACGTGTTGATGTAAGTTATATCAGCACCATGCATTGAGGATTGTACCACTTGCATCAGTCCAATGTACCTCATAGCCCACTAATGCATAAGGTACAACTCCTAATACAGGTGTTGATATAACTTATATCAGCACGTGCTTACCTGATCATTCTCCTATATATAGATAGATAGATACATATGTTAGGATCCGTAGACATAAAATTTGACACAAGTTTTTATAACTCCATTTGTAAATTAAAGTATATTTTGATAAACCCACCGTTGAATTAGATAGTCTCCCTATGTAAACTATGCACGTCAAAAATCAAGTTGATCCGAGATTAAAAACCGTTTCATTCATAAATGTGAGATTTTTGTTAATGAAAATACAAGTTTTTAGATTGGATGACAAATGATATCGGATCAACTTGAATTTAGGTATGCATGGTCTACATAGAGAGACTATCTAATTTAACAGTAGATTTCTTAAAATATGCTTCATAAATTGAGTTATAAAAACTTGTGTCAAATTTGTGTGCAAAAAAAAATTCTCAAATGAGAATTTTCGAAATCCTCATTTCAAATGGTATCCAAGTAAAGGTGAAGGAGAGAAATATGTGGAGATAAAAGAGTAAATGCGAGATTTCACTGTGTCTTTAGCAACTTTCCGAGAAGGTGTGGGAAGAGGAAGGAAAAAAGATCGCGAAAGGGATCTTTGCGGTGAAAATGTAAAATCCAATATTTCATGAGTAGACGGTTGATTTTTGTCTTTGTTTACACATTTGGGGTCAATTTGGTACATACAATTTTAAATAGTAATTATACTACAACAAAAGACCCCAATTGCCACCCATAATTTGGGACGGATATGGTATAAGTCCCAATTAATGAAAATTTGTCAATTTTTGAGACAGTTATATGCATCACAATGGTTAAAACCCAAATCTAGTTTATTTGCCCAATTTTCAAGCTGAAAAAAAAATTAAAAATTAAAAAAATACTACGGGTGTTATATATAAAGGAGGTTGGCCGTTAGAAGGCTTTGTATCTTGTATTTTTTTTTTTGCCTCAGAGTATAGTGAAATTGTGTATGTGCCGTGGACGTACCTCAACTAGAGAAAATCACGTAAATTTTTTTATTCTTACTTCTTTAATTCTTTATTTCTTTTCGCATTAATCGCTGTGTGTGTGATATAGAAAAGTTAATTTCTCCCAATACATTAGTCCTTAACATCCCCATCGTTGAGTTCAAAAAACCCAGAAAGAGATTGTGCTTGGCTTACACCGTCATTTATTCTACGTGCACTCTACGCTCTCTTGCTAAAGAAATTGGAGCTGAGACAACAGATATCGTCCTCACCAAATGTTGATTTCCACGCTCTTGCGGATTCACTTGGCTTCTCCAGTATTTACCAAACAAGACTCAACAGAATGTTGAAGGGGAAAAACTTGGACCATCTCCGACAACTTGGAGGGGTTGGAAGGCATAGTTGATGAAGTGTTTTTTGCATGCATGACTTATGAATTGGATTAATTTGAATTTTTATGTGCATGACATATGTAGGAAAATTATTTAATCCAATAATGGATTTTACAAAATATAAATTAGAAATAAATTATCTAAAAATTTGTATAAGAATTTGTTTATGTTGATTTGAATTCTATATATATATATATATTCGATTAGATGTAAAAACATGATCCGGATCCTCTGCCACACCATCTTGCCATACTATATATCATGGCTCGACATGTGACCCAGCCAATGATTCAATGGACAGAATTTCTCACATACTTAAACTACGCCGTTTTGTGTGTGTGGTTTTTTTTTTTGCCGTTGCCAAACCACCCTTCTTACGTCGATGGCAAGATCGGACCATCGCATTTTAGTTGCAGGTTTATACCTGCACGTCGACTGAAGCACACCCGATCTAAACCAATGAAAGAGATCCATGGGTACAAGTTCCTGGTTTAATACCCTTGCAGTGAGCTTTTGCGATTTGAGCATTGGTTACCCTTCGTGGGGATTGACGATGTTATATTTTTCAACAGTCATGAGTTGCTTTTCATGTATTCTGCAATGCATTTATTGTGACCCGATTGGAAATTGAAGCGAATTGATTGAGGGTATATTTCAAGTCAACACATGGAATTTCAAGTGGTGGGAGGCAATATGTTATGGAGGATAAATTTCAATTCAACACATGAGGAATTCCTCCACTAGATGTTCGGATGGAATGATTTACAGTAAAAAAATATAGCTTCGTTGTGGCCGCAATAGGTTGATTAAGAGAGAGACGATGAAATTCGTCGTCGTCGGAAACTTGGGTACACTGTTACAGTGAGGGTGAAGAGAGGGAAGGGGCGACGAGACTTTCGTCTGAGGAAGTTGTAGAGAAAAGATAAAAGTAATGAAAGGAAAAGAGGCTGCCGACATCACCTTGCCGAAGAAGACAATCCGCAGTGGCGTAGAAGACAATCCGCAGTGGTGAGAGGGGAGACGGCAACAATTTTTTTTTTCTGCCCTTTTAAAAGCTCAAAACGATGTAGTTTTAAATACCAAAGACTTCTGTCCGTTGGATTACTAGCTGGGCTACGTGTCGAGCCTAATTTAAGGTATAGCAAGATCCACTCTGCCAAGGTATGGCAGAGGAGGAGGCTCTATTAGCATCTATACATTTGCTTTTCATCCTCCATCTATTTTATATTTTAAGATTTACCAAAAAATATATAAGGATTTTCATAAAAATTGATTATGCTATTTATTAAAAAATATTATTTTGAATAACTTTTTAAAAGAATGTTTTTCTAAAATCTATCATTTAAATAGATTTTTTAAATTATTTATGATGCGAAGATTAAAAATGGCAAAAAAGACTATTTAACCGATATATTTTGAAAATTTTTTTTAAAAAAAGTTATTTAAAATGATATTTTTAAATAAAATACAAACAATACATGATCAATTTTTATGAAAATTTTCTATATTTATTATAAAATATTTAAATGTAAAATAAGTAAAAGATAAAGAAAAAGTCTTGGGAGTGCGATAAATACCCTCTGTAGAGGAAACATTAATTAACAACATAGTGACGTACCACAGCCCAAAGCTCAGATGAGGACAAAATCAAAGAGAAAAACACAGGCATATTGTCGTCCTTAGCTGGCAAGGCCGGCTGAACCCCAAGTTTACCTAGGCAATGGCTTAGGGCCTCACCCCCAAAAAGGCCTCATACATAGCTTTATCATATTTTTTTTTTTATAAGCTCATACAAAGCTTTATCAGTTCATCATTAAGGCCTCATTTTCATTTTCTCTTTGTTAGGTAAGGTAATTTTATGATATTTATTTAATCTGTTTTGTTTCATTTTGTAAGTACTATTTTTTAAAATTATAAATATATATATCCACTAAAAAATATGAATTTGGATACAAGAAGGTTAAAAGGAAAAACAAAGAGAAAATTAGACAAATTAATTAAAATTTTTTTTAAAAAACTAAAATTAATAAAATCCTATTAACCATTAACTATGTTACAATTCGATTAGTCGTATTTTTTATTGAAAAGGATTTGTTAGCAAAACTTGAATACAAAAATTTAATTAGTAATATATTTTGTATCTCAAAAGGCAAGAAGACATAATTTTAAATATATATATACCATATGAAGAAAACTAATGTAATGTATATTAATATTTTAAATATTAAAGAGGCCTCACTTATAGTTTTTGCCTTAGGCCTCAAATTATATTGAGTCGGCGGTCGTGTTAGTTGAGAATTTTCATACAACATCGAATGGACAATACTTGCCTTCACAGTAAGGTGAGGCAGCTCGATCCATCCCCTCCATGACGTGTCCATGCTATTTGATCAACACGTGTCCAACAACACATGCATAACTCATGCCCCTTAACTATGATTATTGAAAACAAAACCATGCGGTACAAACAAATCCTTGCTACTTCTGTAATTCACCAAATTACATACTGACAATGCAGATTGTCTATTTATTCAGTAATTAGACAAAAGACAGCACATAGTGTTCATACACTTAATATATAATTAATAAAACACAAATTATTGGCCAGGGCATGGATATAGAACTTATAAAATGAGAAGCAATCAAGCGAATCGAGATGCTCATTGCACTCCGAATAGCTTGGACTTTCCTTGGAGGTGGGAGCAACGGATAGCCTTCATTTCTTTGACTTCAGTCTGAAACAAATTATACAAATGGAGGAAAACCAAAATGAATGATCACAAAACCATTAGCCACTAGAAGCAAGTTAAAATAGCCACTTAAATCTCTATGTCATGACAGAATAAGCAATGAAGAACATTTATTCTTATACTTTTATTTTTCTTTCGAAGAACTTGCGACTAGAACACCAAAAAGGCCTTAGGGCTTGATGGACTGATTTCATCTAATTTTTCTTCTAGAACCACATACCTTTTTATTTTTTTATTTTTTTCGGGCTAAAGAAGAACATTTTTAGAGATCATAGAACCACGTACCTTTGCTTCACACAAAGGTAAAAAGTTTGTGGTAGCATATCGAGCTTGGGACTAGCTTGATCGGATATAGTGTCTGGAAGAGTTGTTTACAATACAGGAGATGGCCTGGGCTTGATGAACTGATTTTGTTTTTGGACTAGCTTGACCTAGCTATAAATTTTCACCCCCTAGGTCCTTCCGTGAATCCTACATGTCTGGATTTTTGTGTAAAACAAGATTTTTCAAAATGTTCATGATTTCAGATATTAAGTTTTAATAAATTAGTTGAATGGTACAAAACTTTCAAATGATATTAGAAAATTTTGGATGGTACGAAACTTCCAACTAATATTGGGAAAAAAAATTGTACAAAATTTCTATGGTTAAAACTCGTCAGATCTGCATAAAATAAAAAATAAAATAAAAAACAAAAAACAAAAACTCATCAAATCAATCTTTTTTTTTTCCTTGTAGAGTTGATATTCTAAACGAGATTATTAAATGGAGTCCCTTTAATTTTTAATTTCTATGTTTTTGCGAATATGAATGGTCATAATTTGAGTGGCTAGTGGAAGTTGACAGAGAAAGGCCACTGAAGAGAAGCCAATTCCCATAATGAGATGCACGCAATGCTACTCTTACGAAAAAACAAATAATAATAATAATAATAATAATAATTAAATTAAATTAAATTGAAAAAGAAAAGAATTTACTACGTATGGAAATGTGGTATATATAAATATATATCAATTTTTTTTTTTTAAAAAAAACATATATATATTAAGACTACCCATGTGTATTTATCTATAAGCTAAGAAAATTCTGTAAAAGAAAAGAATTTACTACGTATAGAAATGTGGTATATATAAATATATATCAATTTTTTTTTTTAAAAAAACATATATATATATATATTAAGACTACCCATGTGTGTTAGAGTAGCTAGCATTTCTCTTCTAAGAATATAGATAATTAGTTACAATTCAAACAATGAAATAATGAGATAGAACACAGAAATTAAGGGAAGCCATACCTTCTTGACCTAGAGATCCAACTAGGATTTAGGACAAAGATTCTTTCAAAAACTGCCCAGATGATGTGGTGTAGAAATGGTTGATGGTGGGGATGTGCTGGACCTTTGGACGATCCACGCTTTCTTCTCCACGTATGCGTGATACGAGTTCAGGTGAAACATTTTGGAGATGCAGATTTCGAAGGCGAGAAAGGTGTTGGATGCCATCAGGTAGCATCTTTAAGGCCTCGCATTGGAGGAATTGTAGATTCTGAAGACCTGGCATCACTCCCTTCTCAATAATTATCTCATTCAACTGTTGGCAACGATCAATCTGTAAAAGCTCAAGCTTAAGAAAGCCTGTGCGAAAGGACAGTCGTTGCCCTTCATATGCGCCACAAAGAAATTTAAGCTCCACCAAATTGGACAAGTCTTGGATGTGAGAAAGTGGATCTTCTCTCAGTTTGGACAGAAACAATGTCAAATGTGTGAGGTTATGAAGGGAGCGGAACCAGCGTGGAACATTCTTCAGTCCTCCTTCCAGAGTAAGTTGATTAAGATCAGGAGGAGGCGATGAGAGCATATCCATTGGGAGGACTTGCTCAGAATAACTTAGCCTCACGTATAAGCGGTGAAGGAGTTTCATATTTTGTATTGAGGTGCACAAGTCCCCCACGTCCGCTCCTTTGACATCATCAATGCCAAAACTTCTCAGTTGTGTCATGTTCCCGACTTGCCTCGTTATATCACCTTCTGCTTTGACGTAATTCAGTACCTGCAAATTCTTTAACTTGGAAATATCTGATGGCACCCGTAACCCAAAGGCATAGTGACCAGCTCCATTCGCAGCTACAATCCAACGCCACATCATCAAGTACCGCAAGTTTTGCAACTTCACTATGCCACTTGGAAGTTCCTCTACCTTTGTCCGCTTGATGTTCAAGGTTTGCAAATTTCGAAGTCTTTCTATGGATTTTGGAAGCTTCTTCACTGAAGTGTTTTCCAAGTTCAAATATCTGAGATTAAATAAATTCTCTAACCCATCCGGCAATTGATCAATTTGAGCATCTTCCATATCTAAGACCCTTAAAAGTCTGAATTTGGGGGGTGCAGAGGGTGCAAAATCCCTGATAAACACAAAGAATGAACGAAGTCGTGAGATGTCAGCGGGTAAGTTCGTCCTTTCGACGCATCTTTGAATGGATAAGCGATGTACTCCACTCTCTATTGTGTCTTCTCGCCCATCATATACGTTACAAAATTTCTCCCTTTTTGAGGTTGACAAAGCTAGTTCACGCATTATATCATGCATTTTAAACTGTTTTGGTCGTCCAAATGGGTTCCTCTGTACAACTTGAAGCATGCTTCGACCAACGAGTTCCATTAAGTATCTCTCAGCGACCTCTTCTGGCATTAGCCCACTAATCTTTTCTACAAAACCTTCGGCCATCCACAGTCTAATGAGCCTCTTTCGTCCGAATCAAAAAGTCTTCTGGGAACACACAGCAATACAAGAAACACTGCTTAAGTCGGTATGGCAAACCATTAAAGCTAAATAACAAGATGCTCTTCACTACTTCTAGCCCCCGATTGTTACTCAGCTCCCAATTCAAGCTATTACGAACAATTTCCCACTTGAACTCAAACTGCTTGGACGACATGACACCACCCAAAGCTGCAATTGCAAGAGGTAGGCCCTCGCATTTTCTCACGAGCTCCCTACCTATGCTTTCCAACTTCTCTGAAGGACAAGAGTTGGTGGGATTTCCTGAGAAAGCTATCTTGCAGAATAAGACCCATGCCTCATTGTTTCCCAATGGTCGAATCTCGTGAACACGGCTTCCAACTCCATAAGAAAAATAAGCAACGTCTTGTATTCGAGTAGTAAGCAATATACGACTTCCATGCCTGCCATCTGGAAGTGATACTTTTATTTTTCTCCAGAGGTTTATATCCCATACGTCATCTAAGACCAATATATACCTTCTCGGCTCTAAGAAGTCCTCAAGCATCTTTACCAGCTGTTCGTTGCTCATGATGCTCAAATCTGGTGGTATAGAATTCTTTATTGGTTCAAAAAATTCTTTAATCATCTTTCTGAATAAGTCCTCGATCACGTAAGTCTGGGAGACAGCAACCCATGCATAGCAGTGGAAATGTCGCTTTGTTGTTGGACTCTTGTAAGCCTGGGCAACTAGAGTCGTCTTACCGCAGCCACCCATGCCAACTACTGATATAACAACGCGTTGCTGCAGCTCTTCATCTGTCGACCATCTTATCAACAAATCTCTATCAGCATCGATCCCCACGACATCGTCATCACTAAGTTGATAAGATTCTTGTCCAACTTTCCGTACCAATTGATCATCATGGGAACTACTACCTTCTATACGATCAACACCATATCGGTGGTGTCTTTCTGCAATGGCTTTAATTATAGTGTGGTATTTTCTTATCTTTGTGGCTATTTGATGCCTCACCCAAAGATTCTTTGGAAGGCGAAAGATACGGTCCACAAACCTTGCGAATTTTCCCTCTACTTGCGGCCTGTTTAGGTGGTACATGAACTCGTCAATAATGTCTTCCACATTGTATGCTGTGTCCCTGACATCTTCCACCCAAGCGTTCTCTCCTTCTTTGAGGGCTTTCGTTCGATCTGCATCCGTCAGGAAGGCTCTCATGCTTTTCAACTCGAGCTGCATCTCACTAAGTTCGTCACGAACTCCTCGTAACAAGGATACTTCGTTCTCGAGGAGGGACATTATTCGGCCAAACACGAGATCCATTGCAACATCGGCCATGCTTGCCTTCAATCTGCTCTCCTTGGCCCTTTTCCTTTCGCATGCTAATCTCCCATCTTCATTTTTGTCGGAATATTCTAATGAGAAAAAGAAAAAAAAAATGCTTCATTGATTGTTGAAGGCATCATGCCTACAGATTTTAAGGTCAAAAAGAGGGATTCAGATTTGATGGTAGCTTAAAAAAAACCATCATCGTGCTGGTTTAAGGGATCGCAACACGTTGGTGTAAGAAAATTAATGGACAACACGATCAATTGACCAAAAAGCACTGATCCAACACCAAATCCAGATCCCACATGATTTTTAAATTAAATTTTTTTAGTAGAATGATAAAAACTTATCTATATCTATATTAATATCTAAATCTAAATCTATTTCTGTATTATATTATTTATTATTATTATTTACTACTATTAAAAGTCTTTTAAGCAGAAATACTTTTAATTGACATTATTACCCCCACTTAAAATTATAAATACACTTTTATCTTTATTTGTTAATTAAAATATCTAGATTTGTATATTACACTCACCAAATTTGCAGATTTTTTTATTTGATCATACTTTGCACTCTTTGAGAAAGAGAAGCTATCTGTTTTTTATTTTTTTAATTTGTTTTTATTTTTTATAAAACAGTCATTGTTTTTTTTAAAGACAAGAAAAGCTAGAGGCAGGACCATTTAAGAATTGATGCTCCCCTCTTTAATACCCTACACGTGTCTCTTACCACTACATTGAGATGCCATATATGACATGTAAATATACATTTGGCAATCAACTGTGTATTGAAAGCTTTGGGAAGTGAATAAAACATATAAGACTAAAAACAAAAAAAACAAAAAAAAAAAAAAAAAATGAAGAAATAAATAATTAAACATAGCGAGGGGAATTAAAGATTAATCTTCGGCCCGAAACAAATTCATCCGCATTGCAAATTTTACTACATACCACCGTCACTTGAAAGGACCATGTAATAGCGATATACTGCAATAATTTCTCATAATGTATTTAGAATTTAAAAAATTTGAAGTGTAACCAAACATAAACTCTTCTTCCAAACTTGTCAGAAAACTACAATAGTTCTTTGTACCAAACTCTTCTTCTTCAAGTTTGATTTTATTTATATTTTATGCCTTCTTCTTGAATTCATTGTTCTTCTTCTACTCCTAGTCTCTCTTGTTTTATCGATATTTGATAGAATTTTGGCTCTTCATGCTGACGCGAAAGTAGTTTTTCAAGCTAAGTAGTGGATTTTTTAATATCGACACTTCCCTCCTTCGGTAAACTTTGAATTTTTATTCATTGGGATCCCAATATCACTCTGCTAAGTGCTAATGGACATTATCACTCTGTTTCCAATATGTTTTTTTTGTTGGTAAACTTTGAATTTTTATTCATATATTGGGTTCCCAAGATTGCTCCTGTGTAGCAGTAGTAGTAGTAATAAATAAATAATAGTGCTGCTCTAATTTTGTGCAGTGATTTGCAATAGAATTGCATGGATGAATTATTTGTAGTTAGACTCTTAAGATAACTATATGAACATAACATTTTAATGTTACTTCTAATCATTCAGATATGACACTTGATATAGAGTACTAAAAATGGCTTGAGATTTCACTCTAGCGAACCTAAACTATTCAAATTACTCCATATTCATTATATTATTATATTGATGAACCATGCAATCCATGAAATATGCAATTGTTGTATCCTGTTTTGCATTTGTTTTATCTAGATTACTTGTAGTTATAGACAGTGCTCTTATATTATCTCCAAGTGCACACATAATATAAGCTATGTTATCATTGTTATAAAAAATAATACAAAATCATTCTACTTTGTTTTATACAATTTTCACATTGATATACTAATCAAAATTTATTAAAATGACATAAATATTTAGGGTTAGGATCCATGGACTCATATAAAGCACTTCATTTTTGCACTTCAGCTAATTTGTCAAATGGTGAGTGGAGCTTGGCCACGTCAGCTTTCTGGAATACCGTTGAATCTTGTGAATCCAATGGCTTAAAAATGAGGTGCAAAAATGAAGTGCAAAAATTGAGTCCATAGATCCTGACCCAAATATTTATAATCTAAAGCTCTTGACGTACAACAAACAACAAGGATATAATCTAAAGTAGTGCACGTGCAACACACTTATGTTTTTTAAAACTTTGGGTAAACAACTAGTGTGATATGATACCAGTAACTGCAGCATGTTACTAACATGTCGATGCAAAAGACAAGTTTGCTAACTTGACATTTTTATGTCCAACAGAGCTATTGGATCCGTCAAAAGTGTGTGACTAACGAAGACCGTCCAACGTGCCTTTCAGTAAAAATTTGATTGTTTCTTTAGTATAATTATTATTATTAAGCTAACAATTTTTTATGAAAACTAGCTATGGTACATGTGTGTTGCATACTAAATATCACACACGTGCGTTGCACGTACGTGAATTTTTGTCTTTTTTTATATTTCAATTATTTTCATGATTTATCCATAGTTTTGGTTTCGATTTTTTTTTTCTTTGTACACGTTTCCCATACATTTATTCATAAACATTCAATTCTTACACGTGTCTTCATGAATTCTAATAGATCGAACACAGAGATGTTTCCTATGAGGGTTAATATCCTTCATGTGCAGAAAAAAAAATAATATAAAATAAAAAAGGCCTGCAAAATATTTATTTTCATGATCTATGTGCAGGTTTCAATTGTTCTCTCTCTCTCTCCATGTTTCCACTATGTTTATTTATAAACATTCAATTTTTATATGTGTGGGGCACTATCATACACCAACAATCAAATAGAATTTATATAAACATTCAACTCGTGTATTTGTGGGACACGTGCATGATTCTTCTTATATGTGCAGGACTCTCAATGAGATAAAGTTGAGGGGAGTTGGGTCTTTGGTACAATGAGATAAAGTTGGATTTATGCAAAGAAAAAAATTGATATAACAAAAAATAAATAAATAAATAAAAATTGATTCTAAATTAGTAAGGGAATTGGTGTTCTTATAAATATAAATGAGGGCAAAATTTTGAATCAAAAGTTTTTCAGTAGATAATGACATATATTTTTAAAGGAGTGACCTTTTACCCAAAAAGACAAAAAGAAAAAAATGGTATATGTAGTTCATTCATGGTCAGCAATTTCATTTTATTTCCATTTTCAAATAAAAATAGATTGTGAGTTGATGAAAACAGATAATTAATTAAATTAGTATTATTCTCAAAATTAAAATTAAACTTAAAATAAATGAAATATGCCAAAATGAATTTTAAAATATCGGAGGACACTTAATAAGCTTTTAAAATAAATTTTATTATATATGAAAATCTGAACTTATGCTTTTGCAAACCTAAAGGGGGTTTTGAATATATAGGCTTGCTAAAATTATCAAGTAAAAATTAGGTCAATTTTAACCTATTCAAATATTGAATGCATGCTATGATTATGAAAGATAAAGCAACATAATCACACATAAAGACACAATTTTTACGTGAAAAACTCAAACAGGAAAAACCACAAGATCTAGTCCTACCAGTATTAGCAAAATACTAAAAAGTGCAAGTCATGAGACTTGACAACATTATCCTGACAGACACAAATCCACACTCTTCAATAGTTGCCTCAATGCCTGGGAAACTCCACCATTGAATCAAAGAACCGTCTCTTTGTAGAAGTTTTTAGGGTAAATTTTGACACCCCCTCTAAATTTTGACAATAACAAATATACCCCTCAACGTTTTTGAAATTATACTGATATCCCTTACCTTTACAAAATAACCTACAAAGACACCCCTCTCCTCTAACTTTTGTCAATTACTCTGTTAAATAAAGGTGACATCATCCCAGTTTGTTCAAAATACCTAAACTACCATTATTGTATGAATGCACACCAATATTAAAGATGGAGACAACCCAAGCACATTAGTCTACCCCTAGCCTGTGTAGACCTTTATTAGTTTATTATATTATGGTTTTCCCAAAATTAAATCATACTCTCATTATGCTCCTAAGTTTTAGGAGAAAACCTCTCTTCATATATTTATTTCCTAATTAATCTCTTTTCTACTTTGACTAAATGTTAAAAGTTTCCAAAAAATATAAGAAAAAAATCATTATAATTCCAAATACTTTTTGGTACCAAAAGGGAAAAAAATATTCTTAATACTTTCCTAAACAAAGAGAGATATATAATACTAATATATGATTACTAAAAAATATTCTATTTATTATTAATATGATTGGTAGGCCCTATTACCTTTTAATTAATTTATTTTTTTCTATTCTAAGCCTAAGCTCCTTGAGTCCTTGTAGCAAAACTTTTTTTTTCTCAAATTTGAAAAATAAAAATTATATAAATAAATAATTTGAGGGTTCAAATTTTAAAATTAATATTACTATGATATAGCCACCTTATATTTAGTAGGCTCCATCCTCGTCTTTCTATTATTCATATTACTATGATATAGCCACCTTACTATGTATGTTTTTAACTTTTATTTCTATTTTTAAATTTTTAAATTTTTTTACTTACAAATAATCCGGCCCTCCAATGACGAATTCTTAGTTCTACCCCTAGTGGCTCAATTGGTTTTCACAATTGGAAATGGCTGGTTTTATTATTTACACACTTAGAGTGTTCGTCTAATGAGGGTATTTCAGACATTTGAATCACTCCATTAACATCCGTTAATTGATAAACCTGATCCATTATTGTCAGAATCTAGAGGGGGTGTTAATGTAATTTACCCAAGTTTTTAATTGAACCTCGATCACAACGCCGAACATTGGCACACAAAGATTTGGACTCCTCGGATTGCGCACTCACACAGGAAAGGATGGAAGAAATCCTATGGTTTATGTGCTCTAGTTGATGGACATGAAGCAAATCCTAGTAACTAAGTTGAAAACACTAGAGCAAAGATCTCTCAAGGGATCTGAATTCAAGAGCCAGAAAAAAGTAAGTAATTTTCATGCATAAGGGTCTCTTTAAATAGAGGTTAGGCTGAAAGTCTTTGTAAGAGAAGGAAAACCAAATAGGAAATTATTTAGACCTTAAAAGATTTAGGAAAACAATTTGGTCAAGAGTAGGAAATATAGAAATAGGAAACTCAATTTCAACCTACTCTAAAAACATATAATTATGCATGAAAATTATCTTTACTCTAAGTCAATTAAATTAGACTAGCCACCTAATGTTCATGAACTTAAGTCTCTAAGTCTGTTGCCTCACCTAAAGTGTAAGATGTGATACGCTCGTCTTCAAATTAAATCTTCTCTTAATTCTTCACATGCGAGCCTTTTAGACCTCAAGTTAGACTTTTTGAATTAGGCTTAACAAGAATTTAAGGGCCTCTATGGTTATGTACTGATTTTACTCTAAGAACTATTCCAGAAACGTGTTTTCAAAAGGTACTATTGAAATTTTGAAAACATGCTGTTTTTAAATATTTTAGCTTTCTTCAGCCGAAGACAAAAACCAAATAAGAAGGGCCTAGGACCTAGGTATGGATAATGTATATTATTCTTAAGTAGAAGACAAAAACTAAAAATGATCTGTAAGCTGTTATGAAAAATAAATTTTGCAAAACAATTTTCAATAATACATTCCCAAACATGTTTTCCGCTTGTTTTCTAGCTCCTTCTCTCTCTCTCTCTCTCTCTCTCTTCTCTCTCTCTCTTTTTCTTTTCTTTTTTTTTTTTTTTTGTGACTTTGAAAATATAATACTGGTTTTATAGTGCTCCTTAAAATATTCCTGAAATTCATAATTACAGACCAAATTTAAAAGTTTTAAACTTTTAAATATTTTTCATTTTTTTTTGTTTAAAGTTTAGAAAATTTAATCAAAAAATAATAAATATATATTAACATCATTGTAGCAAATCATTCTTCAAATGAGATATTAATGTAGTTAAAGAGGTGAAAAAGATTAAATTTATAATCTACCTAGGTACAGATAATGTATATTATAGCAAATGTACTAAAATTGTGAATATAATTGGTCTTTCCAATATATCAACTATGAAAGTATTCTATATACATACGCACAAATAATTTTGGGACATAGTCATGAGTGTCTTTATGTATTATATATTTTCTAGTGTAAAATAATCTTGTAGATTATGAAAAATCACATATAGGAATGAATACATATCTGGTATCAAATGATATATCTTAGTTCTCCAAAAGTATAGCAACCTAAGACAGTTTTCAATTAATATGTAAGTAGCATATGTTCTTATATTTGATATTTTATACTTTAGACAATATTGGTTAGATATCATATGCATGGAAGAAATATAATATTTTTACTCTTTGTTTATTATTTTTTATGAGTTTGACAATTACTTCCATGCATTTAATTAAGCACACTGTAAGTACTAGTAGCACTGTTTTTGGAAAATCTTAAGCGATTTGCAAAGAACTATGGAATGTTGTGAATCCAAGCATTGTTCAAGCAATATTAGACTTTTCTGATTATGATATAATTATTTAATATAAAAATTATACATATGTAGTATGACACTTTTCTCACAAGGAGTGACTTACCAGGAGTGAGACTCATGCATTTTTAATCAAATATAGTGCGAGCAATACATACTGGGATTGAATATGTAAGGTTGATAAACAACTACTATATAAAAGTAACATCAAATAAATAAGTGTAAGTTATAAATATTTTACATTGTAAATGAAAATTGAAATAAAAAATTTACTAATTTTTTAAAATAAATAAATAAATATATATATATATATATATATATATAGAGAGAGAGAGAGAGAGAGAGAGAGAGAGAGAGAGAGAGAGAGAGAGAGAGAGCGAGAGATCTACTGATACTTGTTGGAAGACTTTTTACTCTCACATTTGTCAATATCTTTCTATAACAATCAAATTTGTCAATCCAACTATATATTGGATTAGAAACTCCACTCATACATGGCATGCGTACCAAATTTTAAATTAATTGGATATCGGAATCATTTTATCTGCAAACTTATATTTTTTATATAAAAAACTATAATTTAGGAAACTTAATGGATAACATAGCTCCTAATTTTTGATTAACTTGAAATTCGACATGCATGACGTGCGTGTAGAGAAATATCTAATCCAACGATTGGATTGACGAAATATTATTTTTACAAAAAAAATATTGATGAGTGTTAGAGTAAAAAGTTTTGGGAAATTAAATGACTAAATGGTGGGTTAATTAAAATAAAAGTAATTTCAAATGAAGGACCAAATCTCCCTTATTCCATTTAAAATGGTAGTAATGGACTTTAATCCCAAAAAAGGGGATCACCTATCTGCAATTTTATAATACCCATTCTATCCTTTTTATTTTTTATTTTTATTCCACCTAAATGCCTTTCTCATTTCTCACATTAAATCCATTTCTTCGCTCTTAATTTAAAAGTCCCAAAACATAATTCAAAAAGACATACAAATCATATATATATAATAATAATCATCAACCCACTTGGATTTGGAATGCTTTTTATTTTTTATTTTTTCTAGTGGCTCGATGGCATCCATGTAACTGGTAGTTTCCAATCTCCTACAAGTAATACACTTTTAAGTGGTTCTACTGTGATAGGGTCCATAAGTGTAGAGTTTAGTGAATCATTCCTTTAAAACGTTAAAATTTCATTTGATGGTGTTATGGAATATTATAATAAGCTTAAAATTACATTAGTTTATTATGTCTACATGTTTGACACAATAAATGGTCTAAAAATTGATAACAAGGAGAACATCAAGACAATAATTATAAATGGGTTTAAATCTTAGATGGTGAAAATCATGGAGTGGTGGTTTTTTCTTTTTTTTTTTTTTTTTGAAAAAATAATCTTTATCCAACTATGGTGCACAAAGCATAAATGGGAAATTTTTGTGAACATATTTGGTCCCTTTCGTATAGTATTTGCAGCCTCTTCATATAGTGTTGGTGACCATTATTACATACCCTATTTTGGAGAAAGACGATTGTGCATGGATAGGTGAATTAAATTTTTATCATGTTTTTCTACAAGTAATGATATAAAAAAAAATTTTAAAAAGTTTAAAAAAAATTGTGAAGCACCCTTTTTTATCCTCTTTCTCAAAATAGAAGGGAACTATTAGATTTAAGTTTTATATTTAATTAATAAGGAGAGGGGAGAACAGTCTGATAGGATTTGGGTAGGGTAAAAAAGGGGGAAAAAAAATAATACTAAAATGGTATTATAGACATTTGATCCTAAATCCCCCCTTTTTGGAAATAAAATTCATTATTACAACTTTGAATAGAGTAAGAGAGTTTTAACCCTTTTCTTAGGATTAGTTTTATTTTGACCCATCATTTTGTCATTTTCCCAAAAGTTTTCCAATAGGTTTCAATGGATCCCTCCCATATATATATATATAGAGAGAGAGAGAGAGAGAGAGAGAGAGAGAGAGAAGGAGAGAGAGGGAGAGAGAGAGAGGAAGAGAGAGGACAAAGTTGTATATACAATGTATGATTTTTTTAATTTTTTAATTTTATTTATGAGCAAACCAATATTATAAAAAACCAAAAGAAACAAGGGATACAAAAGAACCAGGGGAAAGACAACCCCAAGAAGAACACCAAAGAAAGACCCCACAATAAGAACCAAAAAAATGTATGTATGATTGTTTGAGAAATCGAGTTCTATTTAGAAATGATCGAATTAGTATTTATAAAAGCGTTTTAATTAAATTAGGAAGTGTTTAATTTTTATTAGTGAAATTTTATGAGACTATATCCTTTTAGGTATTTCCACAATTTTATAGGAATATTTTAGTCAGTCAAAAGTTTTTTAAAATTTTAGTGCTAATAGTGGAATAATAATAAAGATATATGCGCCATTGTATATTCACATATCTATTTCTAATGTAAAATATGTTTAAAGTAATTTTCTCTTAATTAATGGTTGTTCCATTTTGGGTTAGCCACAAGCCAATTTATCTTAGATATTACAAAATACTACTAACTTATTAGTAAATGACTACTAACTTAACTAACAATAACTAGCCACTAACTATAATTATTTTCCTGTAGGCTGACCAATCTAAAATTCCCCCTAAAAAGTGTACTCTAGTTCCAAAAATGTTTTTCCAAAATTTGCACTCTACTCTTATGCGTAGAATTCTTCATAGGAAGCTCTGTCTATTCTAGTATGTGACTGATATCAAATTGGAATAACACAAGAATTTTCGGTTTTTTGTACACAGATCAAATGACTTACAATAAAAACTACATAAATAAGTCTTATGGGCCATCCATGTAGAACTTATGATACAATCTTTTGTGATTAGTACGATTGTGTTCCCAAACCCTTTAGTCTAATTTAGAGTTTGTGTGGGGTGTAAATAAATATGCTAGGATTAAACTAGCCTAAATGCCTACTACAAAATTTATGAAGTGATCCATCGTCGCTTTTATTGTTTGGTGCAAGAACATGGCTAAAACTAAAAGCGATGCATATGGACTTAAAATTCAAACCTCGAGTTGAAATACTTCTGCCGAAAATTTAGCAATTTGTTGAAAAAACAAAAGTGATTTCTTGTCAATGAACAAATTAATAAAGAAAGAAACTGTGAGGCCACGTCATGGTGATGGTCAACTAATCATATTAATTTATAACAAAGTACTCCCTCCGTCCCATAAAGATAGGCCAAGTTTGACAAAACAAGAAGTTTAAGAAAAATAATCATTGCATTGATTCATTATTTATTAAATTTCATCTTTCCAAAATTAACTCTCATATTTAGTATTGGGATTTATGTTAGGAGTAGTGATTGAAATAACAAGGGGCAATATAGGAGAATTCAAAAAAATTATGCTTTGACTTTCTAAGTGGACAAACATTTTGGGACGGAAAAAATAAAAAATTTGGCCTATCATTTAGGGACAGAGGGAGTAATAAATTATAGGGTGAGCCTATTTCCACACATTTTTTTTAGCTTATTCACACTCGTCTATGGCTTGGAGGAGGACAAATTATAATAACCTTATTTCTTGGAAAAATTATAACAACCTTATCTATAAATTTATCAAAGTTTGCAATCACAAAAAGTAGTAGCAAAAATAAGAAATTGGAAAGTGAAAACATTATGGTCCTTGGGACAATCAACAATCAGCCTCATGCATCTTCCACACTTTAAAAACTTAAACGGAGATATAAGCGCATTGAAAATATAAACACAAATTTTAGGGTGAAGGAGTTACATTACATACCATGAGACGTGGCATCATGTGTCGCTAAATCGAATCAAGGAAACGACTAAACCGGATATATATACGATCGATCCAATATGAAGCTTTGTTCTATTAACACAAACAAAGAAACCAGATTTAATCTAATTATTCCAAACAAAAGCCAAACATATACATATTAGCATTTAGCATCTATACTATTTATAAAAGGGTGAATCCTGAAAAAACTTTTGATTCTCTAAAATTCCCTTAATATATAGCATAAAGACAATAATATCCTTAGTCCTCAAAACCATACTTTAGCAACAAAAAAATCTAAAAAAACCCAATGTGTAGTCTCCCATTAAAACCTAACATGTAGTCTCCCATTCACATTCTAAAAGCTTCAGTCTCCCATTCAACAAAACTACCCTTTTAATATATATCATCGGAAATTCTATAAAATCTTAGAAAGAACGTCTCCCAATGTCTCCTCCTCCTCCTTTTCTCCCTTACGTTCAACCTGCCTTTCTCTTTTTTGGTTGAATTCTTTAGTTTCTAATTCTTACATTGCATATTATTACTATTATTATTCTTTATTGCTAACACACATAAATAACATGCCCACTAATGCGTTATTTTTCTTCTCCTACTTCTCATAATCCTTTTGTTTATATTGAATTTGATTGGATCACCTTCGTTTTTATTTTTTTATTTTTTAATAATTTTATTTTATATATCATGTGTTTGGTTTGAATAACTCAATACTTTGTAGGGTTTGAAGATAAAAGAATGGCATTGCAAAGAAATCTAAGCTTCAAAATATTTTTCTGGTGACATAATGCCCGCCCCACATACTCGAACTTGTGAGTTTCTTTTCTTTCTATTAATCTCTATCTATCTCTCTCTCCCTTTTTTATATTATTAATTATTTATTTTAATTACTGGTCTTTGGTAAAATTAATCATGTGAAGGAAAAAAAAAAAAAAACATGAAACTTTGCAATCTTTCACCAAATTTATAAATAAAAAAAAAGGAAAAAAAAAACGTGAAGGGAGGGGAAAAAAGAAAAAGAAAAAAACAACTATAGATTAAAACTCTACGTGATTGATTGAGGGAAAAAAAAGTATGAAAAATTCTCCACTCTCTTTTCAATCTCTACATGAAACCCAAAAAAAAAAAAAAAAAAAAAATCTAGATAATGACCCCTAAAATTATGAGGGATTACTTTCGCTCTAAAATAAAATAAGATAAAATAAAAAACAAGAAGCCATGAACGAGTTTACCTTGCAAAGATTGTGATGAATAAAAAAAAAAAAAAAAAGTGAGAGAGAAATCAGTGAAGTGATTGTGATTGTGAGACTGAATAATGTAACACCCCCAAATTTATAAACGATAAAACGTTTAATTTTTTTATGAGCTCCATACAAATAAACATTTTCAAAAATAAATTCCATTTGAAAATACAGAGTATTGCATAGCTGCAGCTAGCGATGGTTAACCCAAAACTCATCAATATACATTGTCCAATCAAATGAATAAAATTACATCAACTTTAAATAAAAATAAATGTACGCAATAACTTTTCAAAATCTTGACTCCAATTCTATTACGTGCCTCCAACAGTGATTGCTTGAAAATATATTAGGGTAAGCAAACAACTGCCCAATAGGAAATCCAATTTTTATACAATAAATAATGTTTCAAATATCACATGCAAGCATTTATATATATATATATATATTCAGAATAATATATAAATCAAATTATACAAACTCCAAATCATAAACCTCAAATATGATCCAACTGTCAATGAAATCAACTATCATAATCCATGATATCAAATAATATTACCATCAAACATACAAATCAAAATACTCATCATTCACTGTATAAGAAGTAAACCCCCTACCTCAAAAATGAGTAAAATAAAATAAAAAATCACAACTGTAGATGTGTAGATTAGCTTAAGAAATATAAGATTCATACTTATACATGACGGATTGGAGCTCCTATATTCCGGCTAGAGATCGTCTGCCCTCTGCCACTCTCTCGGCTTCCTCCCTGCCTTTCTTTCTTTCTCTCCTCTCTTCTTTTCTTTTATTTCTTTTCTCTCCTTCTCTCTTTCTCCCTTCTTTTCTCACATCCCTACCTCCCTTTCTCTCTTCCTTATTTTTCTTCTTTTCTTTCTTTTACACCTACCCACCACTTTTTTCTTCCTTCTTTCTTTTCTTCTCATCTTTTCTTCTTTTGACTTTTCCTTCCTTCACCTATATATATTACAATTTAATTATCTTTCTCCACACAAAGCAATTTATATAATACCATGTCTCCCAACATCCAGCTAAACACATCTTCATTCTCTACATAAAATTCCACCGAATATACACGTAAAATTTAAACCAATAAATATTCAGAGTATCACATTCCACCACCCTTAAAATAAATTTCGTCCTCAAAATTTGAATAGCCTGGAATTAAATACCTTATACAGTTATACTACTACGCTTCCGCTGCAAAACTCTGATTTAAAAGAGCTCATAAATAAAACAAAAATTTTTCCATTCTCAATAAAACAATTTTCTAAACTAGTGAGGTATTATATTTTCTCATCAAGAATTTCAAATAAATCACAGCACCACACGCGGTACTAACTCAACGATACCATCTCATACAAAAACAATACCTTCATTTTTATCAGATCTTAGACTTGTCCGCTTCTGATGTGAAATATGTGACTCATCCCTCAGCCCAGCCTCAGCTGCACCCTCATTCTCACACATCTTAGGCTTATTAGGATTGTTGGGACTATTGGTTCTCTCAACCTCACCCTCATCTTTACCCATCTTGGGCCTATTAGGACTGTTGGTTCTATTGGGACTATTGTCACATCATCTTCCATCCAGAAGTCAAAGTCGTCCTTAACTCTGATACTAAATTGTAACGCCCCAAAATTTATATACAGTAAACACGTATAATTTTTATGAGCTCCGTACAAATAAATCTTTTCAAAAATAAATTTCCTTTGAAAATAAAGAGTATTGCGCAGCTGCGGCTAGTAATAGTTAACTCAAAACTCATCAATATACATTGGCCAACTAAATGAATAAATTACATCAGCTTTAAATAAAAATGAATGTACGCGATAACTTCTTAAAATCTCGACCCCAATTCTATTACGTGCCTCCAACAGTGATCGCCTGAAAATATATTGGGGTGAGCAAACAACAGCCCAATAGAAATCCAATTCCTATACAATAAATAATATTTCAAATATCACATGCAAGCATTTATATATATTCAAAATAATATATAAATCAAATAATACAAACTCCAAATCATAAACCTCAAATATAATCCAATTGTCAATTAAATCAACCACCATAATCCATAACATCAAATAATATTACCATCAAATATACAGATCAAAATACTTATCATTTACTGTACAAGAATTAAACCCCTTACCTCAAAAATGAGTGAAATAAAATGAAAAACCACAACTGTAGACGTGTAGATTAACTCAAGAAATATAAGATTCATAGTGATACATGGCGGATTAGAGCTCCTATGCTCCGGTTAGAGACCGTTCGCCCTCTGCCACTCTCTCGGCTTCCTCCGTGCCTTTCTTTCTTTCTCCCCTCTCTTCTTCTCTTTTATTTCTTTTCTCTCCTTCTCTCTTTCTCCCTTCTTTTCTGACGGCCCTATCTCCCTTTCTCTCCCTTCCTTATCTTTCTTCTTTTCTTTCTTCTACACCTACCCGCCACTTTTTTCTTCCTTCTTACTTTTCTTCTTTTGACTTTTCTTTCCTCCACCTATATATATATATATATATATATTACAATTTAATAATCTTTCTCCACCCAAAGCAATGTAATGCAATGTCTTCAACATCTAACTGATCACATTTTCATTCTCTACATAAAATTCCATCGAATTTACACGTAAAATTTAAACCAATAAATAGTCGGGTATCACATATAATCTCATCATATAGCAGATTTTGCAACAGATAGATTAAATAATCTTTAACTGTGTTTAAAGTAGCAAAATGACAAAATATATAAAATAGTATTAAAATAATCTGTAACTGCGTAGAATTCTTCATAAGAAACTCTGTCTATTCTAGTATGTAACTGATATCAAATTGATATAACACAAGAATTTTCGGTTTTTTGTACACAGATCGAATGACTTACAATAAAAACTACATAAATAAGTCTTATGGGCCATCCATGTAGAACTTATGATACAATCTTTTGTGATTAGTACGATTGTGTTCCCAAACCCTTTAGTCTAATTTAAAGTTTGTGTGGGGTGTAATTAAATATGCTAGGATTGAACTAGCCTAAATGCCTAATACAAAATTTATGAAGTGATCCATCGTCGCTTTTATTGTTTGGTGCAAGAACATGGCTAAAACTAAAAGCGATGCATATGGACTTAAAATTCAAACCTCGAGTTGAAATACTTCTGCCGACAATTTAGCAATTTGTTGAAAAAACAAAAGTGATTTCCTGTCAATGAATAAATTAATAAAGAAATAAAACCGTGAGGCCATGTCATGGTGACGAACTATTGAAGTAAAGTTTTGCAATCTGAAAGCCTGGATAAACGTTAAAATATTACTGTAGAAGTAATAACTATAAGGACTGAGCGGGTCAGTGAAAGGACACCACTGGCCTCCGAGGCTGCTTCCTCGAAGGTGCTGGGTGGGGAAAGGACAAGCCATAGAAAAAGCAAAAGGTTGGTCTGACCATTCATAATTTCAAGTACGATTTTGCCTAATTGTGGCTCTATGCTTACATTTGGGGTCACTTTTTGTAATGGGGTTGCATTTGTCAGCGTTTAATTTGTATGTTACCTAGAAAAAACGGGAGTTGCAATTTACCCTTCAAAAGAAGACTTCCACTGCTTTTACTCCTTATTTTAAAAAACATGAAGAAACATGAAGAACTTGTATTTTATATTTAAAATATATTTTTATTAAAATTATGTATAGAACATAATGGGGCAACCCAATTTCTGAAAATTGTTCTAAATTAAGCGGCCTTATTTTTTCTCCTACATACTATTTTTATTTTTATTTTTTACCTCACTGTCATATATGGGATTACAATATTACGTACATGTATATATACGGAAAAAAATATTTAAGTCAACATGTGCGGATTTTCTTACATGATCAAATGGTGCTAATGCTAATATGATAAGCATGTGCTGACTAAAAAATTCTTTATATATATATATATATACACACACGAGAACAAACACTATATCCTATTTCACAGTTTTATTATGTTGCTAATTCCAGATACAATACCCTCCAAACCTTACTCATTAGGTAAAAAATGGGTACTAAGAATCAATCCTTAAACTCTTGGTTGATAATATGTGATTAAGGGAGAGATGAACTTTTTCACTATGATATATATTGCTTTAAAAAATAATATATATATATATCTTATATATATATATATATATATATATAGATATAGATATGTTAGGATCCGTAGACATAAAATTTGACACAAGTTTTTATAACTCCATTTGTAAATTAAAGTATATTTTGATAAATCCACTGTTGAATTAGATAGTCTTTCTATGTAAACTATGCATGTCAAAAATCAAGTTGATCCGAAATTAAGAACCGTTTCATTCATAAATGTGAGATTTTTGTTTATGAAAATACAAGTTTTTAGATTGGATGACAAATGATATCGGATCAACTTGAATTTAGGTATACATGGTCTACATAGAAAGACTACCTAATTTAACAGTGGATTTCTTAAAATATGCTTCATAAATTGAGTTATAAAAACTTGTGTCAAATTTGTGTCCAAAAAAAAAAGTTCTCAAATGAGAATTTTCGAAATTCTCATTTCAAATGGTATCCAAGTAAAGGGGAAGGGGAGAAATATGTGGAGATAAATGAGTAAATGCAAGATTTCACCGTGTCTTTAGCAACTTTCCGAGAAGGTGTGGGAAGAGGAAGGAAAAAAGATCACAAAAGGGATCTTTGCGGTGAAAATGTGAAATCCAATATTTCGTGAGTAGACGGTTGATTTTTGTCTTTGTTTACACATTTGGGGTCAATTTGGTACATACAATTTTAAATAGTAATTATACTACAACAAAAGACTCCAATTGTCATCTATAATTTGGGACGGATATGGTATGAGTCTCAATTAATGAAAATTTGTCAATTTTTGAGATAGTTATATGCATCATAATGGTTAAAACTTAAAACCCAAATCTAGTTTATTTGCCCAATTTTTAAGCTGAAAAAAAAAAAAAATAAAAATTAACAAAATACTACGGGTGCTATATATAAGGGAGACTAGCCGTCAGAAGGCTTTGTATCTTGTATTCTCCTTTTTGCCTTAAAGTATAATGGAATTGTGTATGTGCCGTGGACGTACCTCAACTAGAGGAAACCACGTAAATTTTTGTATTCTTACTTCTTTAATTCTTTATTTCTTTTCATGTTAATCGCTGTGTGTGTGATAGAGAAAAGTTAATTTCTCCCAACACATTAGTCCTTGACATCCCCATTGTTGAGTTCGAAAAACCTAGGAAGAGATGGTGCTTGGCTTATACCGTCATTTATTCTACATGCGCTCTACGCTCTCTTGCTAAAGAAATTGGAGCTGAGACAACATGTATCGTCCTCACCAAATGTTGACTTCCTCACTCTTGCGGATTCACTTGGCTTCTCCAATATTGACCAAACAAGACTCATTAGAATGTTGAAGGGGAAAAACATGGACCATCTCCGACAACTTGGAGGAGTTGAAGGCATAGATTTTTCTGACAAGCGATAGAAACTCACGCACACACACAAACACCCAGAAGGATCAAACTCAAAACCTTCTCGAAACCCCACACCCCTTTAAAGTGGGACATGCCACTCGACCTACAGGCCATTAGCAGTTGAAGGCATAGTTGTTGAAGTGTTTTTTTGCATGTATGACTTATGAATTGGACTAATTTGAATTTTTGCGTGCATGACATATGTAGAAAGATTATCTAATCCGATAGTAGATTTTACAAAATATGAATTAGAAATAAATTATCTAAAAATTTGTATAAGAATTTGTGTACGTTGATCCAAATTCTATATATATATATATATATATATATATATAGATATATACAGAGGTGATCCTATCAGCACGTGCTGATATAAGTTACATCAGTACTATGCATTAGGGGTTGTACCCCTTGCATTGATTCAATACACCTCACATCCCACTAATGCATAAAGTACAACTCCCAATACAGGTTTTGATATAAGTTATATCAGCACGTGCTTACCTGATCATCATCCTATATATATATATATATATATATATTAGATTATATATTAGATTAGATATAACAACACGATCCGGATCCTCTGCCACACCATCTTGCCATACTATATATTATGGCTCGACATGTGGCCCAGCCAATGATTCAATGGACAGAATTTCTCACATACTTAAACTACGCCGATTTGTGTGTGTTTTTTTTTGCCGTTGCCAAACCACCCTTGTTACGTCGATGGCAAGATCGGACCATCGCATTTTAGTTGCAGGTTTATACCTGCACGTCGACTGAAGCACACCCGATCTAAACCAATGAAAGAGATCCATGGGTACAAGTTCCTGGTTAAATACCCTTGCAGTGAGCTTTCGCGATTTGGGCATTGGTTACCCTTCGTTGGGATTGACGATGTTATATTTTTCAGCAGTCATGAGTTGCTTTTCATGTATTCTGCAATGCCTTTATTGTGACCCGATCGGAAATTGAAGCGAATTGATTGAGGGTACATTTCAAGTCAACACATGGAATTTCAAGTGGTGGGAGGCAATATGTTATGGAGGATAAATTTCAATTCAACACATGAGGAATTCCTCCACTAGATGTTCGGATGGAATGATTTATAGTAAAAAAATATAGCTTCGTTGTGGCCGCAATAGGTTGATTAAGAGAGAGATGATGAAATTCGTCGTCGTCGTCGGAAACTTTCGTCTGAGGAAGAGAGGGTGAAGAGAGGGAAGGGGCGACGAGACTTTCGTCTGAGGAAGTTGTAGAGAAAAGATAAAAGTAATGAAAGGAAAAGAGGCTGCCGACATCACCTTGCTGAAGAAGACAATCCGCAGTGGCGTAGAAGACAATCCGCAGTGGTGAGAGGGGAGACGGCAACAAATTTTTTTTTCTGCCCTTTTAAAAGCTCAAAACGATGTAGTTTTAAATACCAAAGACTTCTGTCCGTTGGATTACTAGCTGGGCCACGTGTCGAGCACTAATTTAAGGTATAGCAAGATCCACTCTGCCAAGGTATGGCAGAGGATGGAGCCTCTATTAGCATCTATACATTTGCTTTTCATTCTCCATCTATTTTATATTTTAAGATTTTACAATAAATATATAAGGTTTTCGTAAAAATTGATTTTGCTATTTATTAAAAAAACATAATTTTGAACAACTTTTTGAAAAAAGTTTTTCCAAAATTTATCATTTAAGTAGATTTTTTAATTATTTATGATGCAAAGACTAAAAATAGCAAAAAAGACTATTTAAACGATCTATTTTGGAAAATTTTTTTTTAAAAAAAAATTGTTTAAAATGATGTTTTCTAATAAAATATGAACAATACACGATCAATTTTTATGAAAATTTTATATATTTATTATAAAATATTTAAATATAAAATAAGTAAGAGATAAAAAAAAAAGTCTTGGAGTCCGATAAATACCCTCTGTAGAGGAAACATTAATTAACAACGTAGTGACGTGCCACAGCCCAAAGCCCAGATTAAGGACAGAAACAAAGAGAAAAACACAGGCATGTTGTCCTCCTTAGCTGGCAAGGCCGGTTGAACCCCAAGTTTACCAAGGCAATGGCCTAGGGCCTCACCCCCAAAAAGGCCTCATAGATAGCTTTATCATTTGTTTTTTTATAAGCTCATACAAAACTTTATCAGTTCATCACTAAGGCCTCATTTTCATTTTCTCTTTGTTAGGTAAGGTAATTTTATGATATTTATTTAATTTGTTTTCTTTCATTTTGTTAGTACTTTTTTCTAAAATTATAAATATATATATCCACTAGAAAATATGAATTTGAATACAAGAAGGTTAAAAGGAAAAACAAAGAGAAAATTAGATAAATTAATTAAATTTTTTTTTTAAAAACTAAAATTAATAAAATCCTATTAACCATTAACTATGTTACAATTCGATTAGTCGTATTATTTATTGAAAAGGATTTGTTAGCAAAACTTGAATACAAAAATTTAATTAGTAATATATTTTGTATCTCAAAAGGCAAGAAGACATAATTTTAAATATATATATACCATATGAAGAAAACTAATGTAATGTATATTAATATTTTAAATATTAAAGAGGCCTCACTTATAGTTTTTGCCTTAGGCCTCAAATTATATTGAGCCGGCGGTCGTGTTAGTTGAGAATTTTCATACAACATCGAATAGCTTGGACTTTCCTTGGAGGTGGGAGCAACGGATAGCCTTCATTTCTTTGACTTCAGTCTGAAACAAATTAGACAAATGGAGGAAAACCAAAATGAATGATCACAAAAAATGTTGATTTTTGATGGATATGACTCCCCTCCTATTATTTACTAGAAGCAAGTTAAAATAGCCACTCAAATCTCTATGTCATGACAGAATAAGCAATGATTTCGACTGGCTATTTAATAAATAAAAAAAATAAAATTATTCTTATACTTTTATTTTTCTCTCGAAGAACTTGCGACTAGAACACCAAAAAGGCCTTAGGGCAAGCGATGGACTGATTTCATCTAATTTTTCTTCTAGAACCCCATACCTTTTTTATTTTTTATTTTATTTTTTTCGGCTAAAGAAAAACGTTTTTAGAAATCATAGAACCACGTACTTTTGCTTCTCACAAAGGTAAAAAGTTTGTGCTAGCATATCGAGCTTGGGACTAGCTTGATGAACTGAACTGAATTTAGTTTTGGACTAGCTTGACCTAGCTATAAATTTTCACCCCCTAGGTCCTTCCGTGAATCCTACGTGTCTGGATTTTTATGTAAAACAAGATTTTTCAAAATGTTCATGATTTCAGCAATTAAGTTTTAATAAATTAGTTGAATGGTACAAAACTTTCAAATGATATTAGAAAAGTTTGGATGGTATGAAACTTCCAACTAATATTGGGAAAAAAAATGTACGAAATTTATATGGTTAAAACTCATGATATCTGCATAAAATAAAAAATAAAATAAAAAATAAAAAACAAAAACTCATCAAATTAATTTTTTTTTTTCCCTTATAGAGTTGATCTTGTAAACGAGATTATTAAATGGAGTCCCTTTAATATTTAAATTCTATGTTTTTGCGAATATGAATGGTGATAATTTGAGTGGCTAGTGGAAGTTGACAGAGAAAGGCCACTGAAGAGAAGCCAATTCCCATAATGACATGCACACAATGTTACTCTTACGAAAAAACAAAAAAATAAAAAATAAAAAAAATAATTAAATTAAATTGAAAAAGAAAAGAATTTACTACATATGGAAATATGGTATATATAAATATATATCAATTTTCCAAAAATATATATATATATATATATATATATATATTGTACGGGGTAAAATCTGCTCCCTGAACTACGTGTTGAAGATGGAGCTTGCTCCCTCGCCTGGACCTGCAATCACAAGCTTGGAAAATGGGTCAGAGGGTAGGCCAAGGTGGGTTTTGGCCGTGCCCTCTCCAAAGCTTAAGTCATAAAGCTGTAATGGGGAGAATGAGGCAAGGAAGAAGATGAATCTCAGAGAATTAGGGTACTGTAGCTTACCAAATTAGGCTGTATCGTATTCTTTTTATACCCACCTGTACGGACTGACCATCTGAGGTCAGGTAACTGCCTTGGTTAGGTCAGATCTGACCATGGTGTACCCATAACCGTCTGACCATGGTTTGCTGATCATGGTTGGTCATGGAATCAGGGTTTCTAGTAACCGCTGTGTCAGGAATTACAGCTGCTGTAACAGTTTTGGATTGTAGTAGGATTTGGATTGTAGTGTGAGTCATAGGACAGTTGTCCCGAGGTGAAAGTCAGGTCTCGAGATGAGAGATCACGTGCTTTGTAGCAGGTCCTACCTTGTGGTATTAACCACGTGTCAAATGACGTGATTTAACTCATTGGCCCGAGCTGAATCGTGGGAGGTGAATCACGTACGTTGTGGTAGCCTGATTGATTAGTCTTCGCCACGTGTCAGTGTTTCAGGTCCGAATTTTTCACCCCGAGATGAAACCTCGGTTCAGAGATATTTCCACACAATTTGCCCCAAATTATGACATTCCCGAGCTGGGACTTGTCATAATTTTATTTTGCTAAGTGTTTTTCCCTGTGCCCCTATGCCGTTTGGCATTCTAGGGCTTAGCTGGCTGAAGGCGGTTAAGCCTTTCCGTATTCCAAGGTGCTGATGTCATGCGCCTTAGGACCGTACGATCTGCATTTAATGCCCCAGAAGCATTATGTCTTTGGAAGGAAGCAAATCACTGCTCATTTTATCTCCTGCGTTCTCTCTCTACTTTTTGCTTTTGCTTTCTGCCTTCTGTTCTCAGCTTTCTCTCTCTACTTTCTCTGCTTTCTGCCTTCTGTTTTACCAAGAACATACCGTATTTTCCACCGGAATCTACTGTCTACGCCGTTCGCTTGTGGGAGAAGATCCGTTCTGCTCTCGCTTGTTGCTTTTGCGAATCGTTTCTTCGGCGCTGTTCTCCGTTGGTACTCTTCTTGTTCCCTTCACCTTCCCAAGAACAACTTTTGGAGGTTTTCGGCTCCACACCGTACAGTTTCTCCGGCGAAACCGTTTTCCTGACCACCGCTTGATCTTTGTAAAGGTATAACTCGTTTTTGCTCTTTCTTCTTCAATTTATTCGGTGTATTTTTTCTCTTTGCGGTTGTTGGCGACGTTTCCTGGAGTTTGCTTCGCAATCCTAGGGTTTTCCTCTGGCTTTTGGAGCAAATCACCAGGATGCCATTTTTCCCGCCTTTTAGGGTTTGAAAAACTCCATCTCGGGGTAAATCTGAGGAAGAGGTCACTGATCTCTTTTTTGTCTTTTCCCAACACCGAGTTTAGTGTTCCCCGAGCTGACACTTAGAAAAAATTTGAGGGTCTGTCAAGGCAGGGGTAACATACCTGTCAGGACTTGACTTTGAAATTTTAGGTCGGGGTATGTTGGCATAGGTTGAATTACCCTTGGATTTAACCCTCCCCTTTCATCTTGGCAGATGTCTTCTTTTTATGACATTAGGGGGAACCCTGCAAAGATAGCAGAGTTTAAGGCCTTATACGGCTTTGAAGACGGGAAGTTTAGCTTCCGCTTTGCTGAGCCCGGGGAGGATGTCTTTAGGTCAGATGCCAAGGATGGCCTCCATGTTCCCATTGCTGCTTTCATGGAGGGTGGAGTTCGTGTCCCCTTCCCTGACCTCCTCAATGACTTCCTCCTCTACTGTGGGATAGTCCCGACTCAGCTAGGGCTGAACTCCTTTAGGGTCATCTTGGGGGTTCACGTCCTTAACCAGCTGCTAGGGACTTCTGTTGGAGTGCGGGAGATACTCCACCATTACAAAATCTGCACCCTTTGTGAGCGCCGTGTCCTTTCACCACGCCCGGGTCGAGAGTACGCCACTAACCGCGGACGATTAGGGCGGAGAGGGAGTCGCCACCCGATTTTGGCCTCGGGAACCGATTGACCCCTAGCAAGGGCCCAACTCGTCATTACCAAAAGAATCAAGGTTCGGAGCTAAGGTACGCGGATGGGAAGGTGTTAGGCACCCATCTACGCCCGGCTGAAATCCGGCCCCCACACATATTTATTGGCTTTAATTAGAAATGACTCAATTGAATTCGACCGCTATTCAAGCACTTATGCAATTAATGTCACGCAATGCAGAGATATTAAAACAAGATATTTGAGCATATACATATATACAAGAAAGGGGATTTAAAAGGCTAACAGGAATACTTACACTGCCTGCAAAAGAGAAAGAAGGATTAAATTGCAAAAATATGGGTCATGCACGTACGTGCCTATGAGATGCACGTACGTGCATAGATCATGCACGCACGTACATGCCCTCGGACCACTGTGTTATATGCTTCAATTTATAACTACATGCTGCTATTATATACCTGAGAGCCTACACATGATTCAAATATGCTTTGAAAATGATGCAGAAGTCCTAAATCTAGATATCAGAGGTACATGTTGTTATTACGAATGGATTGATACCAATATGATGGAATGACCATATGAAGTGAATGCCGGAATCAATGGATGAATCTTATGCAACCCTAAACGTTTGAAACAGATGAGAAACCCGTTCCAAACCCTAAATGCACAATTAAATCAATGCTGGATTCAATCTGAACATGTCCTAGTTAGGAGTATTAAATAACAGGATATACATATCAGATGTGATATTCATTTTATGCAATATCATAAATGATCATGCTAAAACGAAATTAAGGATTGAGAATGGTTACCCTCAGGTACGGGCAGCAGCGATTACTCCTTGAACTTGCCTTTCGAACCTCTCGCAGTCGCAACTATGAATTCTCAGATTTTTGGGATGGAGATTGGGTACAAAAGATGGGTGGAGACTGGGTTAGGAAATGGGATCTTTCCAGGGTGGAGGCTGGGAAAAAGGGGTTGAATGGAGGCTGGATCAGGAAGTTGGACGGAGGCTAGGTCAAGAAGTTCCCGCTGAACAGAAAAATCGGATCCTTTGGGGGTGGAGGCTTCAGAAAAATCGGTCCCCTCTCTTGAATGAAAGTAAGGTATTTATAGATGGTGATTAGGGTTTATTTCGGAGTCCATTAGGGTTTCCCAGCCGCCATCAAGCAGCCGTAAGCACAGGGGCTTCATAAGGTAAGAAACGATTTGGGGGAAATGCTGGAAATTTGAAATTCGAAGGCCATGCACGTACGTGCCTATGAGATGCACGTACGTGCATCACCCATGCACGTACGATCATGGGGTATCAAAAGTGCTGAAAAGCCTGTTGTGCTTGCACGAGTCCTTCGGGCTTGTCCGTGGTGGCTTATCTACTGCTGCCCTTCATCATTGGGCTTAAAGGTTGGTCCAAAATTTCAAGAGGTACAAAATGGGGTGTCAACAGTTTGCCCCTTCTTTCGATTTCATTCACGAAGTGATTGGAATCGGAAGATCAGAAGACAAACCATTTTGAACCGACTGACTTTTCGGAGCCAAAATGCACATGCATAAATGAGTGAGAATGCATGAATGCAGTCGGATTAGGTTTCACCTAACTTCCTACATACTCTTTCTAGAGATCAGACCTGCCGTAGTTCATGTGTAAAAATGGGACCTCCTCCGGGGCAAATAGAGGGTTTCCAAAAGTAACATGGGAGGGGATACCTTAGGGAGAACACACTCGGGATGTTTCCCTAAACAGCATCGGAAGAGGGGATACCTTAGGGAGGGGGATACCTTAGGGAGAACACACTCGGGGTGTTTCCTTAAACAGCATCGGAGGAGGGGATACCTTAGGGAGAACACACTCGGGGTGTTTCCCTAAACAGCATCGGAGTAGGGGATACCTTAGGGAGAACACGCTCGGGGTGTTTCCCTAAACAGCATCGGGGTCAGAGATACCTTAGGGAGAACACGCTCAGGGGTGCTTCCCTAAACAGCATCAGAGGAGGAGGGGATACCTTAGGGAGAACACGCTCGGGGTGTTTCCCTAAACAGCATCGGAGTCAGAGATACCTTAGGGAGAACACGCTCGGGGTGTTTCCCTAAACAGCATCGGAGGAGGGGATACCTTAGGGAGAACACGCTCGGGGTGTTTCCCTAAACAGCATCGGAAGAGGGGATACCTTAGGGAGGGGGATACCTTAGGGAGAACACACCCGGGGTGTTTCCCTAAACAGCATCGGAGTAGGGGATACCTTAGGGAGAACACGCTCGGGGTGTTTCCCTAAACAGCATCGGGGTCAGAGATATCTTAGGGAGAACACGCTCAGGGGTGCTTCCCTAAACAGCATCAGAGGAGGAGGGGATACCTTAGGGAGAACACGCTCGGGGTGTTTCCCTAAACAGCATCGGAGTCAGAGATACCTTAGGGAGAACACGCTCGGGGTGTTTCCCTAAACAGCATCGGAGGAGGGGATACCTTAGGGAGAACACGCTCGGGGTGTTTCCCTAAACAGCATTGGAGTCAGAGATACCTTAGGGAGAACACGCTCGGGGTGTTTCCCTAAACAGCATCGGAGGAGGGGATACCTTAGGGAGAACACGCTCGGGGTGTTTCCCTAAACAGCATCGGAGTCAGATACCTTAGGGAAAACACGCTCGGGATGTTTCCCCAAACAGCATCGGACATGAAAAGCATAGCAATCGAACATGACAGGGATGACTAATGAACATGACAGGGATAACTATGAGCTGGAGTAATCAATTGGTAAAAACACACTCGGGGCGTCTACCTAAAGGATTTTGGAGGTAAGGACACACCCGGGGCGTCTACCTAAAGGGTTTCGGAGGTAAGAACACACTCGGGGCGTCTACCTAAAGGATTTCTGGAAGGAGTTTTTGAAGGTAGAACACGCTCGGGGAGTTCACCTAAAGGGTTCCTGGAAGGAGTTTTCGAAAGTAGAACACGCTTGAGGAGTTCACCTAAAAGTATTGCAGGAAGGGGTAATCGAAGGTAGAACACACTTGGGGAGTTCACCTAAAGGGGTACTGGAAGGAGTAATCGAAGGTAGAACACATTCGGGGAGTTCACCTAAAGGGGTACTGGAAGGAGTTTTCGAAGGTAGAACACGCTCGAGGAGTTCACCTAAAAGTATTGCAGGAAGGGGTAATCGGAGGTAGAACACACTCGGAGAGTTCACCTAAAGAGTTTTGCAGGAAGAGGGAATCGTAGGTAGAACACGCTCAGGGAGTTCACCTAAAAGTACTGTAGGAAGGGGTAATCGGAGGTAGAACACACTCGGGGAGTTCACCTAGAGGGTTTTGCAGGAAGAGGTAATCGGAGGTAGAACACACTCGGGGAGTTCACCTAAAGGGTTCCTGGAAGGAGTTTTCGAAGGTAGAACACACTTGGGGAGTTCACCTAGAGGGTTTTGCAGGAAGGGGTAATCGGAGGTAGAACACACTCGGGGAGTTCACCTAAAGGGTTCTTGGAAGGAGTTTTCGAAGGTAGAACACACTTGGGGAGTTCACCTAGAGGGTTTTGCAGGAAGGGGGAATCATAGGTAGAACACGCTCGGGGAGTTCACCTAAGGAGTTTTGGAGGTGGAACACACTCGGGGAGTTCACCTAGAATTACTGCAGGAAGGAGTTTTCAGGTAGGGGCTGGGATACTCGATGTAGACCACTTGGCTATCCAAAACAGACGACCTGGGGGAACATGACAAGCTAGAACTTAACTAGTGAACATGACACGACACATGATATGATGCATGAATGCATATATCAATGTATGAGCAATGAGTAAGAAGATTCTAGAGAAGATGCCCTTAGGGCAAGTAAAGATTTGCTTGGGAATTTCAATATTGGCCACTGAAGTTCCAGTCCGCGCATACCATTCTTCTAAGTATTCTTCTTTCTTTCTCTTGCTTACCTGCATTGATTAGTCAGCTCACAGATATGATAAATGTTGATGCATGGCCTAATCGTTATCCCATCCCACCTCTCATAAGCCTTACTCACGAGGAGACCGAGGATATCTATTTGCTGAAGGTAGCCTGGAATAGAACACCATTCTGAACTAGGACTTATTGACGACGATGATGCCAGATGTGCAAGTTCCTATAAGGAAGTGAGTTCATCAATCGCAACCTAGGAAGGATAGTCTTTAATTTGGGGACACATGTTTATCCACTCCATCAGTACCATCTTCATATTTCCCATCAACACACTTGCTGACAATATTTCGCATTGCTGAACGGAGTTGCGGTCGATCTTTGTGGGTTAAAGATTTACATTCCATACCCAAGAACCGACGATGACATTCTCATGAAGAAGGGACAGAGATAGACCTTACTTCAAAAAGTTCATGAGGACGGATACACGTGCACCAAAGTATAAACACCATTTCGGATGAGAGGCAAAGTATAGACCCATATGTATCCCTAGAATTGTACCTATGTGGATGACATATGTACACATACCCACTATTTAGTTTTTCAGGATCGCACTAGTAGGGTTTGTGAAGAAACCATGAAATGGAAACAAGAGACTCGAATGATAAGATAACTAGAAAACTCCACTGAGGCACAGATGAAGTGAACAAGCGACTTAAGCATTGATCTCATTTATTTCAACTGTATCTTCCTTTAATTTCCACTTCATTCATGTTATTGCTCCCTATCTCCTTCTTAGTTAATTAAAGAGGATCAACGATGAGATAGTTATTTCCATAAAATCTTACCATCTTTGGTCAACTTTTGCATTAATGAAGAAATTTAGTACTCCATGAGATTGACCCCACAAGACGGTTGCCCCTTGAATCAAAGACTGAAGCACACCTGGTTCAAATAATCGATCTTTCTTTCTTTCTTTTCCTTCTTTCTTTTTTTTTTTTTTTTTTTTTTTTTTTTTTTTTTTTTTTTCACGCCCTAACTTTTGCCTAGGTCGCCCTTTCGGGTTTTCGTCCTAGTGGGCCTCTTTCTACATAAAGCATGGTGATGTAGAGTGCTACAATCAATTCTCTTGAACATATCATCCTCTTTGCTCATGCCCCTGGTGTAGACCTCAACTGGTGTGATCACACGTCCTCTTAATGATGTGACTGCACTTTTTTATATCCTTCCAGTGATGTGGCTGCACCTTTATAGGTTGCCTACGTACCCGAGAGGGATCAAGCCAAGCGTAGCTCATTGAGATTCGAACAACCTTGATCAATCAAAGAGGACTTTCATGGACTGTAATGTGGCTTAAGGCGCTAGGCTCATGAAAGAAAGGATTTTTAAGGCTCAAACATGATTTGCAAAGGGTTCCTATTGGTCAAGGATTACATGTCCACTCTTTGGAATTCTTATTATTCCTCTCCCATCTTTTTTCATTCATTCTCTTCCTTTCCCTTTTCCTTTTCACTTTTTTTTTTTTTTCTTTTTTCCTTTTTGCTCTTCCCTTTTCTTTTTTTTTTCATCATTTTTTTTCCATCATTTTTTTTTTTTTTTTTTTTCCATTTCTTCCCACGCACATCTTGCCCCTTGTTTCAGATAGATCACTCTCCAAAATCTGCCCCTAGTGTAGGGGGTAATCCTTGACAAAGGTGTTAGAAGAAGAAAAAAATCATTTAGGCCCAAAGGGGTTAGCAAAGGATTTTTGTGTGTTTTTTTTTTTTTTTTTTTTTTTTTTTTTTTTTTTTTTTTTTTTTGGAAAGGGTAGCTGAAACGATGGCCTCTTTTCATCTTGATCTCCATTGTTCAAAATGGAAAGTATAATCTCCCAATTCATCTTTGGCATGCATATCTCGGACTTGTGCAAGAAGGTTACATGGTTGCCTTGTTCTGGTGTGGGCTGAGTGGAACCAATTTGTATCTTTTAAGATCTCCATTAATACGCAAGTTGATTAAGATAGTTTGAATTTCAATGGGTTTCACTTTCCTTTATTGATCTCCATTAATTATCTCTTCTAGATTAAGAAAGCTTTGCATTCATGAAATTTCATTATTGGGAGACACATCAAAATAAATGAGATAATGTTTTATTCCAAAGAAGAACCACACCCATAAGGACCCAAATGATTTATTGGACTCAACAGACGAACAAGAAAATCGAGGCTCAATCAACGAAAGAGTAAATCAAGGACAGACTCAATGATAGACTCAATGATAGGTCAACAGACAGCCCCAAAGGTAGGCTTAACTTCCCATCCCTATGCTTAGGCGCTAGCATATTCTACTTGCTAGGGATCTCTGGCTTTGGCAGCGTCCCACTATCAATCAAATCTTGGATTTCATGCTTCAACCTCATGCAATTGTTTGTCTCGTGTCCAATTCGTTGATGAAAGGCGCAGTACTCATTTTGCTTCCACAATGGAGGTAGTGGATTAGGCAATGGTCGTGGTACTAAAGCCTCTAGATACCCCTTCATGGACAAATCGGCGAAAGCCTCAGATAGTGTAATCCCCAGGTTGTCAAACTTCCTCATTGCTTGTGCTTTTTTGTTACCCCCACTTCTATTGTTGCTCCCAGCCCATGGTTGTATCTTTTTACTACCACTGCACGACCTTTTAAGGTTCATCCCAGGAGAGGTCGGTACACGATTGAAGTGGATTGGGATTTTCCCTTGCCAAGAGGTTAAGAACTCAGCTCTTTCTTTTTTATTCGCCTCCTTAAGTTGACTTACTCTTATTTCCATCATAAGTGCTTCCATCCTAGCAAAAGCCTCGGCGAATGCCACTTTGTCTTCCCTCACCTTCTCTAATTGATTCATTCTTGCCTCTAACTTAGCAAGCATCTCAATGAGTGTAGCATCAGTCATTCTTGTTTTCTGGAAATGGTAGGGGAATCAATCCAAATGAACTTAGGGATGTGGCTGTCCGGCCGAATCTTCTGAAACAAAATCGAGCATGATAAATACATGTCCCCAAACTTTGACTTCCATCCTAGCCTAAGTCCAATTAAACATCCTCAATCCATGTCAAACCACATCAATAGGCCTTGTCATGTTTACTAGATCTTCCAAGGACCCATGATAGGTAGACGCCAATTACAAAGTCGGATATCATTTACCTTTGGCCCGTTACAAGTTCACACATATCTCACATGCTCACTTTGGATCTAAGCCCATTTCATTATTCTCATTTGGATAGGCTTAGTCCAATTACAAGATCACACTTCATTTTATCTCTCACTCATCAGGCCTTAGGTAGAATGATATTGGACTTCGATGTTCAATTTTAGATGGGTTGTGTTTATTCATCACAGTGGTCTGCCCCTAGCTTCTAATAAGTCCACATGGTCCATCAACTTTCTTTGTTTGAGCCCATCATGCACACACCTCACACCTCATTTGGATTCTAGGCCCATTTTGTTCATCATTTTTCTTTCTTTCTTTTTTTTCAATTTTTTTTTTTTTTTTTTTGAATGAGCCTAGGTCCAATTACAACATCACTCACTCCTCCCCCAATTGGGCTCAAACTAGAAAGCTTATGTACAACATGGGCCTCGTCCCATACCCGCGCTATACAAATGAATATGGATGCAACATGACATGCGATATGACATACATTCAAGCAAGGCTATGCAAAGGTCTCGGGGGACACTAGTGTGGTCGGTCAATTGGGGGTACTTCTCCTTCAAGGGTCACCCAGGCTAGGGTGCTCAAAGAGCAACCTGTTAACGTACTCACTAGCTTATTACAGGCTAGTGGCACAGGCCGTGGGTTGATGGTGCTGAATCGAGTTGCCCATAGGAACTAAATGGAACCCGGGTCTCTAATCAGACTGCCATCGAGGGATAACAAGTGCCAAATGTTGTGCGCGTGTGTGCAAATTCGGTTTCATCCAATTGAGTCTCCTAACTAATTAAAGCCAATAAATATTTTGGAGTCAAGCTCTCTTTCCCCAGTGGAGTCGCCATTGTGAGCGCCGTGTCCTTTCACCACGCCCGGGTCGAGAGTACGCCACTAACCGCGGACGATTAGGGCGGAGAGGGAGTCGCCACCCGATTTTGGCCTCGGGAACCGATTGACCCCTAGCAAGGGCCCAACTCGTCATTACCAAAAGAATCAAGGTTCGGAGCTAAGGTACGCGGATGGGAAGGTGTTAGGCACCCATCTACGCCCGGCTGAAATCCGGCCCCCACACATATTTATTGGCTTTAATTAGAAAGGACTCAATTGAATTCGACCGCTATTCAAGCACTTATGCAATTAATGGCACGCAATGCAGAGATATTAAAACAAGATATTTGAGCATATACATATATACAAGAAAGGGGATTTAAAAGGCTAACAGGAATACTTACACTGCCTGCAAAAGAAAAAGAAGGATTAAATTGCAAAAATATGGGTCATGCACGTACGTGCCTATGAGATGCACGTACGTGCATAGATCATGCACGCACGTACATGCCCTCGGACCACTGTGCTATATGCTTCAATTTATACCTACATGCTGCTATTATATACCTGAGAGCCTACACATGATTCAAATATGCTTTGAAAATGATGCAGAAGTCCTAAATCTAGATATCAGAGGTACATGTTGTTATTACGAATGGATTGATACCAATATGATGGAATGACCATATGAAGTGAATGCCGGAATCAATGGATGAATCTTATGCAACCCTAAACGTTTGAAACGGATGAGAAACCCGTTCCAAACCCTAAATGCACAATTAAATCAATGCTGGATTCAATCTGAACATGTCCTAGTTAGGAGTATTAAATAACAGGATATACATATCAGATGTGATATTCATTTTATGCAATATCATAAATGATCATGCTAAAACGAAATTAAGGATTGAGAATGGTTACCCTCAGGTACGGGCAGCAGCGATTACTCCTTGAACTTGCCTTTCGAACCTCTCGCAGTCGCAACTATGAATTCTCAGATTTTTGGGATGGAGATTGGGTACAAAAGATGGGTGGAGACTGGGTTAGGAAATGGGATCTTTCCAGGGTGGAGGCTGGGAAAAAGGGGTTGAATGGAGGCTGGATCAGGAAGTTGGACGGAGGCTAGGTCAAGAAGTTCCCGCTGAACAGAAAAATCGGATCCTTTGGGGGTGGAGGCTTCAGAAAAATCGGTCCCCTCTCTTGAATGAAAGTAAGGTATTTATAGATGGTGATTAGGGTTTATTTCGGAGTCCATTAGGGTTTCCCAGCCGCCATCAAGCAGCCGTAAGCACAGGGGCTTCATAAGGTAAGAAACGATTTGGGGGAAATGCTGGAAATTTGAAATTCGAAGGCCATGCATGTACGTGCCTATGAGATGCACGTACGTGCATCACCCATGCACGTACGATCATGGGGTATCAAAAGTGCTGAAAAGCCTGTTGTGCTTGCACGAGTCCTTCGGGCTTGTCCGTGGTGGCTTATCTACTGCTGCCCTTCATCATTGGGCTTAAAGGTTGGTCCAAAATTTCAAGAGGTACAAAATGGGGTGTCAACACCCTTAAAAACAAACGCGATGTTTACCTCGCCATCAAGCCCAGGAAGAAACCCTTTGTCACTCACATCCTGGACTCCAACCCAGGAGCTCACGACATTGTGGTCTTCATGTACGGGCCTGTGGATGGGACTCTCCCCCCCCTGATCCTCCCATCATTCCCCGAGAGAGATGCTCTAGCTATAAGAAATCAGCGATATCATTTTGCTTCTTTCTGTTTTATATGACCTCGAGTTGAATATTGGATTTCATACTGATACTTATGTCATGTTTCCTTCTAGCAGCTCCTCACGCCAACGAGCCCGCTGACAAGCTGAACGAGGAAGATATCGAGAAGCTGCTCGGATATCAAGTCAGCCAGCGCTGCCGTTCGGCTGAAACCTTGCTCAACTACCACGCGAGGTACCAGACTTGGGGAAAGGTGAGTTACCCCCATTGGGAGCAGCCTAACGACGAGCTGACCCGCGTGGTGGAAGAAGAGGTGGAGAGAGGAGAGCAAGAGGGAGAGGAGGAAGAGGGGATCCGCCTCCGACCTGAAGGGGAGGGAGCTGAGGAGATTAGGCCCTCCGACAAGACGGCTCGCCGCGCCCCCTTCGTCATTGAGAGCTCCAGCTCTGAAGAGACCGTCTCCCAAGCCATGGAGAGGAGAGGCTCCAATCCCCCCCCCCCGCCAAGAGACAAAGAACAGACTCCGGCAGCCAGAGGACCAAGAAGGACTCTGGGATGAATTTGAGGGCTCTGGTTGCTGAGAGAAGGGCGGCGGAGAAAGAGGCCTAGGAAAAGAAGACTGTTGAGCAGAAGCAACAGCAGCAGAATCAGCAGCAGCAGCAACAGCGGCAGAATCAGCAACAGCAGAAGACTAACAAGGCTGCTGCTATTGCTGCTCCTAGGTCTGGTCGGGATGGCGGCAAGAAGTCCACTGACCCCAATAGTGGCAAGCTCATGTCAAGCGCCATGAGGGGGCAGGACGTGGGCAGGCCCCAGGCGCTCGAGGTTACTGGGAAAGGGAAGGCTCCCTTGATTCCTCCTTCAAAGCCTTGGAAACCCTCTACAGTCCCCGAACAGCAACCCGCTGTGCAAGGGCCTGGGCAGGGGGGTGCCAATGCCCCGGCGGCCGGAGATGGGAGCTCTCTTTCCCGCGCTGAGATGATAGCTAAATTCCCCGAGGTATGTCTTCGCTTTTTTCGATTTCATAATTGTCCCATACTTAAAAATCTATGACAGATTCTGACTAACTTTATGTTTCATCACATGTCTGCAGTTCCCCGTACCCAAAGATAAGGATGTTACCAGCTCCTTCTCTGCGGAGTACAACTTCAAGCAACTGGGGAACCCCATGAGGTTGCCGGCGAACATGGAGCACTTCAGGAAGAAGTCCGCCCTCGACAACCTCCGCTTCGGGTTTACCAGTCTTTACCGAGTAAGTTCCATTCTCTTGTGGTTTCCATTACTTGCTGTTCAACCCGATTTTTGACTTGCTGATGTCTGTATAGGGCTGCCAACAAATCCTGCTGGCGGGCGACCGCTTCGAGGCGGAAGATAATAAGTTGCAGCTCGAGCTCGCCAAAATCCGGAGTGAGTACGACAAGAAGCTAGAGGATGCTGAGGCCAACTGTTGCGCGGCTATGTCTCAGCTTCAGAAAGTAAAGTTTGAATGCGAGACCTTCAAGTCCACAGCCGAGAGCGCCGTCAGCAAACTGGAACTCACGAGGAAGGACTATGCAGATTTGGAGGCCGAGCTGAGGAAGACGAAGGACGCCCAGGATGAGCTAGCCCGGGAGAAGCGCGAGCTGGCGAGGAAGGTTCGGGCTCTCGAGGCTGAGGTAGAGAAATAGAAGGCCTCCGTGGAGAAGGCGGTGGCTGAGGAGAGGGAAAACGTGAAGGCTTCCCTCGTTGGGCAGTTGACCACCGAGCTCGAGGTCACCTACAAATTTGCGTAGGAGACCTTGGTCAAGTTGGCATCTGCCCAATTCCCTGGCATTGCCGATATTCCCTTCGAAAGGAGGGATATTCCCCCGGATTACAACCCCGAGGGAGGTGATGTCGGGGAAGCTGAGATGGAGGTTGCAGGCGGCGATGAGGCCGGGGAGAACGATCCCGAGGTCACGTCCCAGCCTAATGCCACCATGGAAGCCGAGAGGGTCGTTGACGCCACCAATGACACTTCAGCCACTGCCAACGGGGATCAACCTGTAAATCCAACGGGAAGCACCACGGAGGCTACCCCTGATCTGCCTCTGCCTCTAGTGGCCCCTCCTGCCTCTGCTGATCCCGTCCCGACTCCCGAGGTGGTTCGTCCAGCTGCTGGGGACTCGGGGGAGAAATAGCTATTTTTCTTTATTTTTTATTTTTTCTTATTCTTGGCTGAGTGCCATAACTTGTACAGATTCTTGTAATACCTTTCTTTTAGAATGAAATACACAATTTTTCTTTATCGTGTGCATATGTCCTTTATTTTTATGTTGGCTGTCTGTTTGAATGTACTCTCGGGATAAAGCCCTTTGTTGATGTGTGTGCACTGTCGATCGGTGAAAATGATTAGACCCAATCTGATCACGGGCTCCAATTTGCGGAGTGATAGACCTGAACATCTGTTGGTCCTTGTGTACTTAGACCCATCCTTAGGTATGTTGTTGTGTTGAGCCTGTTCTTAGGCGAGACTTCGTTGTGAACCCATTCTTAGGCTCAGTGTGCTCAAGCCATTTATTAGGTGAGACTTATGCCCATTCTTAGGCAGCTTTGCTTGGACCCGTTCTTGGGCAAGACTTTGTTTTTAACCCATTCTTAGGTTTAGCGTGCTTAAGCCATTTATTAGGTGAGACTTGTGCCCATTCTTAGGCAATTTTGCTTGGACCCGTTCTTGGGCAAGACTTTGTTTTTAACCCATTCTTAGGTTTAGCGTGCTCAAGCCATTTATTAGGTGAGACTTGTGCCCATTCTTAGGCAATTTTTGACTTCGATCCGTTGTTGGGGAAAGTGCCTTTAGCTCGAATGATAAATAAACGATAACATCTCTGAATAACCTCTGAGCTTGTATTATGTAGTCATTGAATGTAATTACAGCTTTCGCTATCGGTAAAACAATCTTAGATTAGCTATATTAACTGATCTCGGGAGCTCTTGTCCGGTTTCCAAGCTCTTTAGTTTGTACGAACCTGTACCCCCGACGTGGATGACCTCATAAGGACCTTCCCATGTTGCCCCCAGCTTCCCATTTGCAGGATTTCTGGTTCCGGCGTTGACTTGTCTGAGTACTAACTCTCCAACATTGAACTCCCTCGACTTTATTCTTCGGTTGTAATATTTTTTCAGCTCTTGTTGGTAAGATGCCATTTTAATTCGAGCCCTTTCTCTTCTTTCTTCTGCTAAATCCAGATCTTGAGACAGAACCTGATCATTTATTGCCGCATCATAAGATTCGGTTCTGAGACCTGGTAGACCCAACTCTGTTCGTATGACTGCTTCCATTCCATAGGTCATGAAAAATGGAGTTTCTCCAGTGGACCTCCTCGGAGTAGTTCGATATGCCCATAGTACGGAATGCAGCTCGTCAGGCCAAGACCCTTTCACATTGTCTAGCCTCCTTTTTATCCCTGCGACTATAATCTTGTTGGTTGCCTCTGCCTGATCATTGCACTGCGGGTAACTCGGATTAGAATACCACCACTGAATTCCCTGTTCTGCACTGAATTCCCGAGTTCTTTTATTGTCGAACTGAGTTCCGTTATCCGATACGAAGGCTCTCGGGATCCTGAAGCGTGTGATAATATTTTCCCAAAGGAACTTGATAATGTTTGAATCTTTAATCGACGCAAGCGCGATGGCCTCTACCCATTTGGTAAAATAGTCAGTTGCAATGAACAAGTACTTCCTATTCCCTGAGGCTGTGGGCAATGAACCCACGAGATCTAACCCCCACTGTGCGAAAGGCCACGGACTGGATATAGGATGCAATTCCTGAGCAGGACGATGTATCTTGTCAGCAAACATCTGACACTTTGAGCATTTTCTCACATACCGGATAGCGTCCCTCTGTATGTACGGCCACCAGTAATCCTGTGTGTTTGCCCTATGGGCTAACGATCTTCCTCCTGCGTAACCTCCACATGACCCCTCGTGGAGTTCAGCCAGCAGGTCTAATACTTGGTCTGGGTGTACGCATTTCAGGTATGGTCCCGTATAGGATCTTTTATAGAGAGAACCTGATGGAGATAACCAAAAACGAGCTGACTTAGCGCGAATTCGGTGACTCTGATTGCGATCCTCAGGTAGTTCATCCCTCTGTAGATAGGCAACTATCTCATCCATCCAGCTCGGTGTCGAGGACTGAACGTCCGAGATAAGCTCTTCTGTCCTGATACTGGGCTCTTGCAGGACTTCGACATTTATAGTTCGAGGGATGTTAGTTTCCAACGCTGCAGCCAGGGCAGCCAACCCATCTGCATGTCTATTCTGATCCCTTACGAAGCGCTTGAACTCAACACTGGTGAACCCCGCAGCTAACTCCCATACCTTGTGCATGTACGCAGCCATTCTTTCATCTTTGGCTTCATATTCTTTGTTTAGCTGGTTAACCACGAGCCTGGAGTCACTGTATACTGTCAGCTCCCTTACCCCCATTGCTCTGGCCATGCCAAGTCCTGCCACAACTGCCTCATATTCTGCTTCATTGTTTGAGGCTGGGAACATAAGTTTAACTGCTTGTTCGATGATTTCCCTCTCAGGATCTGTCAGCACAATTCCCAGACCTGCCCCTTTCGCATTAGATGCACCATCCACTTTGAGCTCCCATCTCTTCCTCTTCTCTGTATTTATTTTGTCTTTCCCCCCCAGTTCGGGCAGAGAGGATTTTAATGCTGTCTGTTCCGAACTGGAAGTAGGATCTGCGAATTCGGCAAGAAAATCAGCCAATATTTGCCCCTTAATGGCAGGTCGGGGCTGGAAGTGAATGTCGTAAGCGTTGAGTTCTACCCCCCACTTCGAGACCCGTCCTGACAAGTCAGCTCTGCGGAGCACATCTTTGAGTGGATAGTTCGTGAGGACGATGATAGGATGAGACTGAAAGTAGTGTTGGAGTTTTCTGGATGCTGTGACAAGGGCTAGGATTAGTTTTTCAAGGGGTAGATAGCGGGTTTTAGCGTCCAATAGTGTCTTGCTAATATAATAGATTGGTGCTTGAGTAAGGTCGCGCTGGGCTAGAAGAACGCCGCTGAGTGCATGAGCTGAAACAGCAAGATATAGGTAAAGAGTTTCCCCGTGGTAAGGGTGGGTCAGGGTGGGGAGTGTTTCTAAATGAGCAACTAACTTCTGATAAGCTTCCTGGCACTCCGTGTTCCATCCCGAGTTAGTGCTCTTCTTCAGTATCTGAAAGAATGGGTGGCATTTGTCTGATGACCTCGAGATAAATCTACTGAGTGCTGCCACCATCCCGTTCAACTGTTGAACGTCCCTGACCGTTGTTGGTGTACGTAGGGTTCTTATCGCCTCAATCTTACTTGGATTTGCCTCGATCCCCCTTCTTGAGACTAAGTGACCCAGGAATTTTCCCGAGCCTATTCCAAATGAGTTTTCTTCGCGTTTAACTTCATCCCGTACTCCCTGAGTCGAGCGAAAGCCTCAGTTAGGTATGCCAGGTGGTCTTTCTCTGAGCTGCTCTTAACAATAGTGTCATCAACGTACGCCTCAAGGTTTTTGCCAATCAGTCCTTCAAACATCCTGCTAACAAGACGTTGATAGGTGGCCCCTGCATTCTTCAACCCAAATGGCATTACCTTGTAGCAGTACGTTCCTCTAGGAGTAATGAACCCCGTCTTATCTTGATCATGTTCTGCCATAGGAATTTGATGGTAACCCGAGTAGGCATCGAATATACTCAGTTTCTCATACCCTGAGATAGAGTCTATGAGTTGGTCAATCTTAGGCAAGGGGAAACTGTCCTTAGGGCACGCTTTATTGAGGTCCGTAAAATCGATGCAGACACGCCAGTCCCCTGTCTTTTTTCTAACACATACGGGATTGGCTAACCAACTCGGGTATTTTACCTCTCTGATGAACCTTGCTTTCAAAAGCTTATCAACCTCGGCAGAAACTGTTTCGGCTCGATCGTCTGACAATCTTCGTTGCTTCTGAACCACTGGCTTGTAATTCGGATTAACCTGCAACTCATGAGTGATAATTCTGGGATCAATTCCTGGCATCTCATGGGATGACCAAGCAAATACATCAATGTTATTTTTCAAAAATTCAAACAGCTCTGCTGCGTCGGCTTCGCTCAATGACTTTCCTATCCAGAAAAACCTCTCTGGATCATCAGGATCAATTATCCTTTTTTCTAGCTCCTCCCCTGTCCTGTCTGCGGGTTCCAGAGCCGTTTCTTCTACTCCGGGCCGCTCTCCCCTTCGTTGTTACAAGGGAACCTCATCAATCTTAGCCTTTTTCTTTTGCTCTGGCTCTTGCCTCGGGGCTCTAGTTTTGCCAGTTCCTGAACTGGGAAGGCGTGGGACCCTTGACTTCAGTTTGTCCTCTGAGGGTGCTGAGTGGCCCGCGTATTCTGCCAAAAAACATTCCCTGGCTGCTGCCTGGTTTCCTTTTATCTCCATGATTCCTTCTGGGCTCGGGAACCTGATGGATTGGTGGTAGGAGGATGGGACAGCTTTTATCGCATGAATCCAGGGTCGCCTGAGTATCACATTGTAAGCTGACCTCTCCTGGATTACCACAAATGTCTCCATGGACTGCACTGGCCCTGCCCGAACTAGGAGCGTTATCTGTCCTAATGGAAAAGTCATGTTGCCATTAAAAGCTTTCAAGCTGACATGACAGGGCTTTAGGTCGGAGTCCTTAAGTCCGAGTTGGCTGAACAATTTTTGGAACATGACATTCACAGATGCCCCGTTATCCACATAGACTTTGCCCACATCGTAGTTCCCTATGAGCATGCGAACAACCAGAGCATCGTTGTGCGGGCAGCGCACCGTCCCATCAGTCTCGGCATCCCCAAAGAAAAGCAGTTTCTCTCCATTTTCTCCCTCACTCTGAGGTAGCAGTATTGGCTCATCTCCAATATCACTGATTTCGGCGTTTTGACAAGCCATCCTATATTGCGCCCTGAGCTGGCTGGTTGACAGAGCGGTCTCCTCATATCCTCCGGTGATCATATCAATCCTCCCAAGGATCTTTGGTTGAGTGGATTGAGGAGCCCTATTCTCTGGTTTTTTCTGTTCGGATGGCTGCCCTTTGTCTTTTCGGGCTATAAATTCATCGAGCTTTCCTTCCTTGGCCCAAGCCTCGAGGTTGTATTTCAAAACCTTGCAGTCCTCTGTCCTATGGCCGTGATCCTTGTGGTAACTGCAAAAGAGCTTTTTATTTCTCTTCTCGGGCTCCGCGAACATAGGTCGAGGTTTCTGGAAGAAGTCCTTGTTCTCCAGTGCCTTCATCAACTTGTAGATGGGGAGAGTGAATACAGTGAAAATGGCCTAATTCGGATTGGTAGGCGGCCTTGATTTTTCTCCCCAGGGATTGTCTCTTTGTGGCCTAGAGTCCTTCTTTTTGTCATCTTTTTCGCTGGCTTTGGCAGACTGAGGGGTGTAGAAATCATCTAACTTCGAATAATTAGCTACAGTGGAGAGTAGCTTGGCTAGGTTTCTGGGGGGATTAACAGTGAGCTCCTTAAACAGAGGTGATGGCTTCTTCAGCCCAAGGCGAAAGAGATCCATGGCATTCTTTTCAATCGGGTCGTCGATCTCGTTATAAACCTCCCAGAACCTTTGAGAATATTCCCGAAGTCCTTCTCCATCTTTCTGTTTCAACTCGTATAGGTTCTGCATGGTCCTCAGGAATTTGCAGCTAGTGATGAACCTTTTCTTGAACAGCTTGCTCAGTTCGTGCCAGCTGTCAATAGATTCATCTGGAATCTTGGCCCACCACTTAAGAGCCACTTCCCCCAAACTCATAGGGAATATTTTGCAGAGAAAACCCTCATTTCCAGTATATAGTGACATACGTTGCAAGTAATAATTCAAATAATGATCGGGGTCTATTGAAAGAGAGTAAAGAGTAAAAGTTATCTCGGAATACCCTCGTGGGATTGGGACCCGTTGAATCCACCGTGTAAATGGACTCCGAGCCACAGCAACGCTCTCTGGCCTTTCTCCCCCTCTACTCTGGTTACCCCGATGTCTCTTGGAGGCTTCTTCCTCGTTTCTTTCACGCCTTGGTGACCGAGAGTGCTTTCTACTCGTCGTCCCCGTACTTCTCTCCCTTCTTCTTTTAAGAGATCGAGACCTATGATAGCGTCTCTCATCTCTGCGAGCTTCGTCCCCAGAACGCACGTGAGAACGAGGCCTTGGGTGGTCCTCATTCCACTTTCGTGCATGATCTGAACGCCTTGAACTGCGCTTAGGGGATCTCTGAATCAACGCATGATGTTGTTCGTCTCCTCTTCCTGAATGCCTCGGTTCTGGGCCAGTTAATCGTGGCTCTTCGTCGCGTCTGCTACAGTGGTGATGGTGAGAGGCCCCAGGCCTGGGTGAGCTCTCCTGGTGCCTAGTGCGACGGAGTGGACTGGTTTGGCTAGCCTCTTCAGCGACAACATTGACTCCCTGGGGGGCAAAAGTTCGCTGGAGGTAGCGGTGGTAATTTTGCTCTGCAATTAGCTTTGCGAGCTGCGCCGATTGAATCTCCGATTGCATTGTTGCAATGAGTTCCACCACCACCGCTGGGTTGGGGTTGTTGGTCACAGCCCTGTCAAACGCAGCTTTGAGAATAGGCTGGTCGTCAAGAGAATGTAGAACAGCGGACATTTCAGGGGAGATTTGATGCTGTTGAATCAGAGGAAGCTGACTAGTTCCCACCGCAGGTAATGGTGGGTTTGTCTGCGAAGGCTGGGTTTCTGCTCGTTTCCCAGCGTCGCCTGTAACGGCTTGGTCTATGCGAGTAAAGTTCGCTCCAGATCTGGTTCGCCCATAGGTGGGCGGAGGTGGTGTAGCCATCTTATCGCGATGGTTCCCACAGACGGCGCCAAATTGTACGGGGTAAAATCTGCTCCCCGAACTACGTGTTGAAGATGGAGCTTGCTCCCTCGCCTGGACCTGCAATCACAAGCTTGGAAAATGGGTCAGAGGGTAGGCCAAGGTGGGTTTTGGCCGTGCCCTCTCCAAAGCTTAAGTCAGAAAGCTGTAATGGGGAGAATGAGGCAAGGAAGAAGATGAATCTCAGAGAATTAGGGTACTGTAGCTTACCAAATTAGGCTGTATCGTATTCTTTTTATACCCACCTGTACGGACTGACCATGTGAGGTCAGGTAACTGCCTTGGTTAGGTCAGATCTGACCATGGTGTACCCATAACCGTCTGACCATGGTTTGCTGATCATGGTTGGTCATGGAATCAGGGTTTCTAGTAACCGCTGTGTCAGGAATTACAGCTGCTGTAACAGTTTTGGATTGTAGTAGGATTTGGATTGTAGTGTGAGTCATAGGACAGTTGTCCCGAGGTGAAAGTCAGGTCCCGAGATGAGAGATCACGTGCTTTGCAGCAGGTCCTACCTTGTGGTATTAACCACGTGTCAAATGACGTGATTTAACTCATTGGCCCGAGCTGAATCGTGGGAGGTGAATCACGTACGTTGTGGTAGCCTGATTGATTAGTTTTCGCCACGTGTCAGTGTTTCAGGTCCGAATTTTCCACCCCGAGATGAAACCTCGGTTCAGAGATATTTCCACACACACATATATATATATATATATATATATATATATATATATATATATATTAAGACTACCCATGTGTGTTTAACTATAAGCTAAGAAAATTCTGTAAAGTAATTGTGTTAGAGTAGATAGCATTTCTCTTCTAAGAATATAGATACGTCAAACAATGAAATAATGAGATAGAACATAGAAATTAAGGGAAGCCATACCTTCTTGACCTAGAGATCCAACTAGGATTTAGGACAAAAATTCTCCCAAAAACCGCCCAGATGATGTGGTGTAGAAATGGCTGATGTTGGGGATGTGCTGGACCTTTGGACGATCCACGCTTTCTTCTCCACGTATGCGTGATACGAGTTCAGTTGAAACATTCTGGAGATACAGATTTCGAAGCGAGTAAGGTGTTGGATGCCATGAGGTAGCATCTTTAAGGCCTTGCATTGGAAGAAATGTGGATTCTGAAGACCTGGCATCACTCCCTTCTCTATAATTATCTCATTCAACTGTGGGCAATTATCAATCTGTAAAAGCTCAAGCTTAAGAAAGCCTGTGCGAAAGTACAGTTGTTGCCCGACATATGTGCCATTGCAAAATTTAAGCTCCACCAAATTGGGCAAGTCTTGGATGTGAGAAAGTGGATCTTCTCTCAGTCTGGACCGAAACAAAGTCAAATGTGTGAGGTTATGAAGGGTGCGGAACCAGCGTGGAACATTCTCCAGTCCTCCATGCAGAGTAAGTTTATGAAGATCAGGAGGAGGCGATGAGAGCATATCCATTGGGAGGACTCGCTCAGAAAAATTTAGCCTCACGTATAAGCGGTGAAGGAGTTTCATATTTTGTATTGAGGTGCGCAAGTCCCCCACGTCCGCTTCTTTGATATCATCAATGCCAAAACTTCTCAGTTGTGTCATGTTCCTGACTTGCCTCATTATATCACCTTCTGCTTTGACGTAATTCAGTACCTGCAAATTCTTTAACTTGGAAATATCTGATGGCACCCGTGACCCAAAGGTAGCGTAACCAGCTCCATTCGCACCTACAATCCAACGCCACATAATCAAGTACCGCAAGTTTTCCAACTTCACTATGTCACTTGGAAGTTCCTCTACCTTTGTCTGATTGATGTTCAAGGTTTGCAAATTTCGAAGTCTTTCTATGGATTTTGGAAGCTTCTCCACTGAAGTGTTTTTCAAGTTCAAATATCTTAGATTAAATAAATTATCTAACCCATCCGGCAATTGATCAATTCGAGCATCTTCCATATCTAAGACCCTTAAAAGTCTGAATTCGGGGGGTGCAGAGGGTGCAAAATCCCTGATAAACACAAAGAATGAATGAAGTCGTGGGATGTTGGGTGGTAAGTTCGTCCTTTTGATGCGTCTTTGAATGGATAAGCGATGTACTCCACTCTCTATTGTGTCTTCTCGCCCATCATATGCGTTACAAAATTTCTCCCTTTCTGAGGTTGATAAAGCTAGTTCACGCATTATATCATGCATTTTAAACTGTTTTGGTCGTCCAAATGGGTTCCTCTGTATAACTTGAAGCATGCTTCGATGAAGGAGTTCCATTAAGTATCTCTCAGCGACCTCTTCTGGTATTAGCCCACTAATCTTTTCTACAAAACCTTCAGCCATCCACAGTCTAATGAGGCTTTTTCGTCGAATCAAAAAGTCTTCTGGGAACACACAGCAATACAAGAAACACTGCTTAAGTTGGTATGGCAAACCATTAAAGCTAAATAACAAGATGCTCTTCACTACTTCTAGCCCCGGATTGTTACTCAGCTCCCAATTCAAGCTATTACGAACAATTTTCCACTAGAACTCAAACTGCTTGGACGACATGACACCACCCAAAGCTGCAATTGCAAAAGGTAGGCCATCGCATTTTCTCACGAGCTCCCTACCTATGCTTTCCAACGTCTCTGAAGGACAAGAGTTGGTGGGATTCCTTGAGAAAGCTATCTTGCAGAATAAGTCCCATGCCTCATTGTTTCCCAATGGTCGAATATGGTGAATGCAGCTTCCAACTCCATAAGAAAAAGAAGCAATGTCTTCTATTCGAGTAGTAAGCAATATCCGACTTCCATGCCTGCCATCTGGAAGTGATACTTTTATTTCTCTCCAGAGGTTTATATCCCATACATCATCTAAGACCAATATATACCTTCTCTGCTCTAAGAAGTCCACAAGCATCTTTACTAGCTGTTCGTTGCTCATGGTGCTCAAATCTGGTGGTATGATATTCTTTATTGGTTCAAAAAACTCTTTAATCATCTTTCTGAATAAGTCCTCGATCACGTAAGTCTGCGAGACAGCAACCCATGCATAGCTGTGGAAATGTCGCTTTGCTGTTGGACTCTTGTAAGCCTGGGCAACTAGAGTCGTCTTACCAGAGCCACCCATGCCAACTACTGATATAACAACGCGTTGCTGCAGCTCTTCATCTGTCAACCATCTTATCAACAAATCTCTATCAGCATCGATCCCCACGACATCGTCATCACTAAGTTGATAAGATTCTTGTCCAACTTTCCGTATCAACATTTCATCATGGGAACTACTACCTTGTATACGATCAACACCGTATCGGTGGTGTCTTTCTGCAATGGCTTTAATTATAGTGTGGTATTTTCTCATCTTTGTGGCTATTTGATGCCTCACCCAAAGATTCTTTGGAAGGCGAAAGATACGGTCCACAAACCTTGCGAATTTTCCCTCTACTTGCGGCCTGTTTAGGTGGTACATGAACTCGTCAATAATGTCTTCCACATTGTATGCTGTGTCCCTGACATCTTCCACCCAAGCTTTCTCTCCTTCTTTGAGGGCTTTTGTTCGATCTGCATCCATCAGGAAGGCTCTCATGCTTTTCAACTCGAGCTGCATCTCACTAAGTTCGTCACGAACTCCTCCTAACAAGGATACTTCGTTCTCAAGGAGGGACATTATTCGGCCAAACACGAGATCCATTGCAACGTCGGCCATGCTTGCCTTCAATCTGCTCTCCTTGGCCCTTTTCCTTTCGCATGCTAATCTCCCAACTTCATTTTTGTCCGAATATTCTAATTAGAAAAAGAAAAAGAAAAAATGCTTCATTGATTGTTGAAGACATCATGCCTACAGATTTTAAGGTCAAAAAGAGGGATTCGGATTTGATGGTGGTTTAAAAAAACACCATCATCATGCTGGTTTAAGGGATCGCAACAGGTTGGTGTAAGAAAATTAATGGACAACTCGATCAATTGACCAAAAAACACTGATCCAACACCAAATCGAGATCCCACATGATTTTTAAATTAAATTTTTTTAGTAATATGATAAAAACTTATCTATATCTATATTTATATCTAAATCTATATCTATACTATCTATCTATTTCTATATTATATTATCTATTATTATTTATTTACTACCATTAAAAGTCTTTTAACCAGAAAAGCTTTTAAGTCAGAAAAGCTTTTAAGTGACATTATTATTTATTTACTACTATTAAAAGTCTTTTATCTTTATTTATTAATTAAAATATCTAGATCTGCATATTACACTCACCAAATTTGCAGGTTTTTTTATTTGATCATACTTCGCACTCTTTGAGAAAGAGAAGCTATCTTACAAAACAGTCATTGTTTTTTTAAAGACAAGAAAAGCTAGAGGCAGGACCATTTAAGAATTGATGCTCCCCTCTTTAATACCCTGCACGTGTCTCTTACCACTACATTGAGATGCCATATATGACATGTAAATATACATTTGGCAATCAACTGTGTATTGAAAGCTTTGGGAAGTGAATAAAACATATAAGACTAAAAAAAAAACAAAAAACAAAAAACAAAAAAAAAAAAATGAAGAAATAAATAACTAAACATAGCGAGGGGAATTAAAGATTAATCTTCGGCCCGAAACAAATTCATCCGCATTGCAAATTTTACTACATACCACCGTCACTTGAAAGGACCATGTAATAGCGATATACTGCAATAATTTCTCATAATGTATTTAGAATTTAAAAAATTTGAAGTGTAACCAAACATAAACTCTTCTTCCAAACTTGTCAGAAAACTACAATAGTTCTTTGTACCAAACTCTTCTTCTTCAAGTTTGATTTTATTTATATTTTATGCCTTCTTCTTGAATTCATTGTTCTTCTTCTACTCCTAGTCTCTCTTGTTTTATCGATATTTGATAGAATTTTGGCTCTTCATGCTGACGCGAAAGTAGTTTTTCAAGCTAAGTAGTGGATTTTTTAATATCGACACTTCCCTCCTTCGGTAAACTTTGAATTTTTATTCATTGGGATCCCAATATCACTCTGCTAAGTGCTAATGGACATTATCACTCTGTTTCCAATATGTTTTTTTTGTTGGTAAACTTTGAATTTTTATTCATATATTGGGTTCCCAAGATTACTCCTGTGTAGCAGTAGTAGTAGTAATAAATAAATAATAGTGCTGCTCTAATTTTGTGCAGTGATTTGCAATAGAACTGCATGGATGAATTATTTGTAGTTAGACTCTTAAGATAACTATATGAACATAACATTTTAATGTTACTTCTAATCATTCAGATATGACACTTGATATAGAGTACTAAAAATGGCTTGAGATTTCACTCTAGCGAACCTAAACTATTCAAATTACTCCATATTCATTATATTATTATATTGATGAACCATGCAATCCATGAAATATGCAATTGTTGTATCCTGTTTTGCATTTGTTTTATCTAGATTACTTGTAGTTATAGACAGTGCTCTTATATTATCTCCAAGTGCACACATAATATAAGCTATGTTATCATTGTTATAAAAAATAGTACAAAATCATTCTACTTTGTTTTATACAATTTTCACATTGACCAGTTGGTGCACATGTGCATTGCACGTGGTTTTTTGTTTTTTTTTTTATTCAGAGAAAAAGTTATCGCATTTTGTAGAGAAATACTTACCAAACAAGGTAGAAGACGTTGTTAATGGAGAAAAAAGAATTCAGAATCTTGCTATTAATAGAGAAAGTAAAATTCAAAATTATGTAGACGATATATGTTAAGGTTTAAGGTTTTATACGAATTTGATTTCCTATTTATGTGGTTTTACGAATTAAAGTATACGAATTATAGTATACTTTGAATTCTTATTTATAAATTCTTACTTATATTTATGTGTTTTATATTCTTATTTCCTATTTTAAACAATGTACCGTGTATAAGAATAGAATTATAGTATACTTTGAATCCTCATTTATATTTATGTGTTTTATATTCTTATTTCCTCTTTATGTGTTTTATATTTTATATTATTATTCCCTCTTCCAATCAATGTACCATATATAAGAGTAGTGATATATTTAAAATATAAAATAAGGGTATATTGGTCAATCAAAAGTTTTTCTGACATTCAGCCTTTTATAGGTAATATAGACATACTAATAAAAATTTATTAAAATGACATAAATATTTATAATCTAAAGCTCTTGGCGTACAACAAACAACAAGGACATAATCTAAAGTAGTACACGTGCAACACACATATGCACTAACTTAGTTTTTTTTTCTTTTTTTTTTTTTCTTTGTACACGTTTCCTATACATTTATTTATAAACATTCAATTCTTACACGTGCCTTCATGAATTCTAATAGATCGAACACAAAGATGTTTCCTATGAGGGTTAATATCCTTCATGTGCAGAAAAAAAAAAACGTAAAAAATAAAAAAGGCCCGCAAAATATTTATTTTCATGATCTATCTGCAGGTTTCAATTGCCAGCAAAATATTTATTTTCATGATCTATGTGCAGGTTTCAATTGCTCTCTCTCTCTCTCTCTCTCTCTCCATGTTTCCACTATGTTTATTTATAAACATTCAATTTTTATATATGTGGGACACTATCATGCACCAACAATGAAATAGAATTTATATAAACATTCAACTCGTATATTTGTGGGACACATGCATGATTCTTCTTATATGTGTGGGACTCTCAATGAGATAAAGTTGAGGGGAGTTGGGTCTTTGGTACAATGAGATAAGTTGGATTTATACAAAGAAAAAAATTGATGTAACAAAAAATAAATAAATAAAAATTGAGTCTAAATTAATAAGGGAAATAGTGTTCTTATAAATATAAATGAGGGCAAAATTTTGAATCAAAAGTTTTTCAGTAGATAATGACATATTTTTAAAGGAGTGACCTTTTACCCAAAAAAGAAAAAAAAAAAGAAAAAATGGTATGACTTCATTCATTGTCAGCAATTTCATTTTATTTCCATTCTCAAATAAAAATAGATTGCGAGTTGATGAAAACAGGTAATTAATTAAATTAGTATTATTCTCAAAATTAAAATTAAACTTAAAATAAATGAAATTATGCCAAAATGAATTTTAAAATATCGGAGGACACTTAATAAGCTTTTAAAAATAAATTTTATTATATATGAAAATCTGAACTTATGCTTTTGCACACCTAAAGGGGGTTTTGAATATATAGGCATGCTAAAATTATCAAGTAAAAATTAGGTCAATTTTAACCTATTCAAATATTGAATGCATGCTATGATTATGAAAGATAAAGCAACATAATCACACATATAGACAATTTTTACGTGAAAAACTCAAACGGAAAAACCACAAGATCTAGTCCAGTATTAGCAAAATACTAAAAAATGCAAGTTATGACACATGACAATATTATCCTGACACACACAAATCCAAACTCTTCAATAGTTGCCTCAATGCCTGGGAAACTCCACCATTGAATCAACGCACCTTCTCTTAGCAGAAGTTTTTAGGGTAAATTACATTAACACTCCTTCTAAATTCTGACAATAACAGATACACCCCTCAACGTTTTTGAAATTATACTGATACCCCTTACTTTACAAAATAACCTACAAAGACACCCATCTCTTCTAACTTCCGTCAATTACTCCATGTCTCCGTTAAATAAAGGTGACATCATCCCAATTTGTTCAAAATACCTAAACTACCCTTATTGAATGAATGCATACCAATATTAAAGATGGAGATAACCCAATCACATTATTCTACCCCTAACCTGCGTAGACCCTTATCAATTTATTGTATTATGGTTTTCCCAAAATTAAATCATACTCTCATTATGCTCCTAAGTTTTAGGAGGAAAACCTCTCTTCATATATTTATTTCCTAATTAATCTCTTTTCTACTTTGACTAAATGTTAAAAGTTTCCAAAAAATATAAGAAAAAAATTATTATAATTCCAAATACTTTTTGGTACCAAAAGGGAAAAAATATTCTTAATACTTTCCTAAACAAAGAGAGATAATTAATACTAATATATGATTACTAAAAAATATTCTATTTATTATTAATATGATTAGTAGGCTCTTTACCTTTTAATTTAATTTAATTTTTTTTTCTATTCTAAGCCTAAGCTCCTTGAGTCCTTGTAGCAAAACTTTTTTTTTTCTCAAATTTGAAAAATAATAATGATATAAATAAATAATTTGAGGGTTCAAATTTTAATATTAATATTACTATGATATAGCCACCTTATATTTTATAGGCTTCATCCTCGTCTTTCTATTATTCATATTACTATGATATAGCCACCTTACTATCAAGGGCAAAACCAGGATGTAATGTTTGTGGGGGCCAGACCATAAAAAGAGTTATCTTTATACCACCTAATTTCCTGAGTCTTTTGTCAAAGTACAAATTTTAGTATTAACGTTGGACGAGTAATTTGATTAATGGAATTTTTAAAAGACATGCATTTTTTTCACATCATCTACAATAGAATTATTCTTGCGTTTACAAACATAATTCAAGAAAATTAATAAATTGCAAGAAATGAAGCAAAAGTTTTGCATAATGGAACTATAGAAAAATAAAAATAAAAAAACAAATGAATTTTTTTGCACAAAGGAGTATCTTCTATGAATTTTTTTAGTAGTTTTATTTGTATTATATTCATCAATTACTCTTAGTTTTAGGGAAGCATTAAGAATAAGTTTTTTTTTTTTCTTTTCCTGATGGGATTTGGAAATTTTTTACCATTTAAATATTTAATCAAAATTAGAGATCGATTTAATTGGAAGTATATATAATGAGAGATTTCTTTTTACCATTTAATCAAAATTAGAGATTCAATAGGAAATATATATAAGGAGAGATTTTCTCCTAAAACTTAGTAACATAATTAGGAGTTTAAATAAATTTTGGGGGGGCAATTACACAAAAAACTAATAATTTGATTTGTTAATATACATATTACCTTTAGTAAACAAAAGAATTCTTAAAATTTTGGGGGGGCCATGGCCCCTGCCATCCCCCCTCTAGTTCCGCCCTTGCTTACTATGTATGTTTTTAACTTTTATTTCTATTTTTAAAATTTTAAATTTTTTTACTTACAAATAATCCAGCCGTCCAATGACGAATTCTTAGTTCTACCCAAGGACTTTAATATCGATATCGATGGATATATCGAGGGTCCAAAAATATGGATATATTGGATATATCGTTGGATATATCGACAATATCGATATCATTTTAAAGATATGTTGAATATTATGAGTTAAATATGGATATTTTTATTGAAACTCTTGAAAACAATGATTTAGGCTATAATACACAATCTAGCATCAAAATATTGCAATTTAAAATGTAAGTCACGCTTAGAAAAAAAATAATAGAGATTTATGTAAATTCAACATTTAAATATCACATAACATTAAAGGAAGAGATTTATGCTTTTGTTGTGCACTTACGCGCACCCCATGGGTAAATTTGAAAAAACAATTATAATGATGAGGCATGTAAGGAGCACTTCTATGTGTATGTAATGTTATAAAGTAAATATGTGAGTGGTGCCAAAAAAAAAAAATGTGGGATAAATTTGAAAAAAATTTAACCATGGGTGTGGTAAATTTGAAGATAAGTTTTGAAACTATGGAGAGAATTATAATAATAATACTTTGAGGGCTTAAAATGTTAAATTGGTCTTTGTTTATATAAAAATAGAATAAAATAGAGGGTATAATTGCAAAGTAAAGAAGATAATAAGGTGTTCTCACTTCTCACAATGGAAACCTAGAGTCAGTCAACACCTACAGCCTATCAGCGATAATATCTTCCTTGGGCACCTACTCTGGAACCAACGGTAGCATCTCTAGCAAAAATTAGGTGAGTTTGACTTCTCTTTTTTTTCCCACTCTTCTTCTTCTTCTTCTCCTCTGGTACCTATTCCAATACCAACTATGGTAGCTGTTGTGGTATATGGAGTCTAATGATATTGATCAGCAGGATTGACCGGGGGTTTGGGGGGCGTAGCCCCCAGCATGGCCCGTCGTACAACTTTTTCGTACTTTTATGTAAGGGTATTTTAGGTATTTTCCCATGGTTTTATGTTAACCCTAATTTCTTTAATATTCTTCTTCTTCTCTTTCTCCTTCTTCTTCTTTCTCTGGTACCAACAAGGGACAAGATCATATGGTCGAAAAACACCCAAACACCAATTCAATGGAACGATATAAAGTAGAATGTCGACACAACGATATATCGTCGATATCTCCACGATAATTCACGAAATTCTGCCGATATTAAAAGATATCGAGATATCGACGATATATCGCGATATATCATCGATATCTCTCGACATTTTGTTTTTTTACAAATCTTTCAATTTCGCACCATAATCTAGTATCGTTACCCTCCGATATGGCGATATATCGCGATATATCTCAATTTTTAAGTCCTTGGTTCTACTCCTAGTGGCTCAATTGGTTTTGAGAATAAGAAAATGGCTGGTTTTATTATTTACGCACTTAGAGTGTTCATCTAATGAGGGTATTTCAGACATTTGAATCACTCCGTTAACATCCGTTAATTGATAAACCTAATCCATCATTGTTAGAATCTAGAAGGGGTGTTAATGTAATTTACCCAAGTTTTTAACTGAACCTCAATCAAAGGTGAACACTGGCACACAAAGATTTGGACTCCTCGGATTGCACACTCACATAGGAAAAGATGGAAGAAATCCTATGGTTTATGTGCTCTAGTTGATGGATATGAAGCAAATCCTAGTAACTAAGTTGAAAACACTAGAGCAAAGATCTATCAAAGGATCTGAATTCAAGAGCTTGAAAAAAGTAAGTAATTTTCATGCATAAGAGTCTCTTTAAATAGAGGTTAGGCTGAAAGTCTTTGTAAGAGAAGGAAAACCAAATAGGAAATTATTTAGTCCTTAAAAGATTTAGGAAGGTTCAGTGGTTGAAACTTGAAGTATTAATGTTGTGTTTGATTTCACTATGTCTGACAAGGGACTTCAAATCTATGAGCGTGGAAAAGGATATTCTCGTTATCATCTTCGGGGTGATGGGGGCTCGATGGTTCATCGAGGGTTTGAGTTACGCGATTGAGGGTAGACGAACGTCTCAGCTGGCTCAAAGGTTGGAGGAGAAGAACAAATTATTATTTATACAAATGAGGGTGAATGATTATGGGTATTTTCTCCTGCTATCGGTGGATTACAGTCGAGGAAGAAGGTTGTAGACATCCCATTTTGTCCCTACATTTTGATGGTGAGTTCCCGATGATGAGGTCTATTATGTTTATTGTCAATTTGGGTCTATTTTCTGCGAGCAAACAAGCAAGTGGGATGGTAGTGGATGTGGGGAAGTGTGAAAAAGGGGGGAAAGTAATTAGAGAATTGGGATGGTAGGTGGATGTAGGGAAGCGTAAAAAAGGTGGGGAAAGGAATCTCCTATAAAGAAAGAAGTGGGATGGTAGGTGGATGTGGGGAAGTGTAGAAAGTGGGGGAAGTAATCTTCCGTATAAAAAAAAAAAGAATGGGATGTTAGGTGAAAGAAATAGATAAGAGGATGGCCAGCTTTCCATCAGAGTTGAGAGGTTGTCGGGGATAGTTTTCTGTGAGGGAAATAATCATCTGGCAGGCACTACGCCTCGTTTATAATGAGGAAGGGAGTGAGGAGTGAGGTCAGGGTGACGATCCTACACGAAGATTTTTCCTATAAATAGAGGGAGCTATTAGAAGGAGGAGGAAAAAGAAAGAAGAAAGGATTCCTATATTGAGAGGGCATTATACTGAATAGAGAAGGAATGGTGAGAGAAAGAGTAGTGAGAAGATAATAGAGAGTCAAGCGAGGAAAGGGAAAAGCTTGCCTAACTCAAAGGAAGAGACACCGCCAAGTTGGCAGTAGACCTGAGGGACAATCTAAACATCAACCTGCTTTATTTGCAAGAGGTATAAGCATATTTTTTATATAGAATTGCATAAGTTGTTTAGATAATAATTTTGTTGCATGTAAAATTTGTTCAGACTAACCTCTTTGCAGGAAAGTCGGTTTAATCATAGGGAAGGTAAAATAGTGAAGTCATGCGTACGCATGTTTATGCCATGCGTGCGCATGACAAATCATGTGTACACATATTCATAGTGTGCGTACGCGTGATAATCTTATTTCCCGGATTCTTGCTATTTTTATTGGTATAATCATTACTCCTTTATTACTTTCTTTTTTTCATCATTTTCCATTACTCTTTCCCCTTTTACTATTCATGTAATTTATATTATATGTCACGCCTCATTATAGTTTATTCTCACTTTTGTTCATTCCATACTTTACATGCTTTTTGTTTACTTCATGTTATTATAGTTTATTCTCAATTTTGTTCATTCCATACTTTACATGCTTTTTGTTCACTTCATGTTTCACATGCCGTGTTAATATATAATATATATATATATATATAATTCTTTTATTGTTTTATGTTATGGCATCCGTATGTGTTTTGCATGATGTAAAGTAATTTGAATTAAATTAAAATACTAAATATGGTCAATGAATACACAATGAGGGCCGGTTTATTGCCGGGCATTGTTGGGTGCCTAGCACCTTCCCAACATGTACCTTAGCTCCGAACCTTTCTCTGGTGAACAAATGGTCCTGGACCCTTCCAGGTGGCGACTCTCATTCCTATGCTAATCCCTTGGGTTAGCACCACCATCAGAAGTAAAGAGCAGGTAAAACACCAGGTAAAAGAGGAAAAGGCGAGCGCGTGGCGAAAACCAGGTGTGCTCACAGTGGCGACTCTGCTGGGGACCAATGAGCTTAACTTCAAAGTATTCATTGACCATAATTAGTATTTTAATTTAATCTGCAAAAAAAAAAAAAAAAAAAAAAAAATGATGAATAAATGTTTTTTTTTTTTTTTTTTTAAATTTACAATAAAATGCTGCACCACACAACTATGGCCAATTTCTACACCCGATGGCAGTTTGGTGAGGGTTCCCGGTTCCACTCGATCCTATGGGCAATCCGCAACCTACACCATCAACCCCCAGCCTGTGCCTAGCCTGTAATAAGCTTGTGAGTACGTTA